>VXBU01015045.1:748121-867569 GCA_013400315.1 Bombycilla garrulus | reverse complement strand
GCTAAAACTTAAGGCATCAGTATAACATAACATAAAAAGTGAGTGGTGGCTCAAAACAAAGGAACATCTCAGACAGTTTTTTCTCAGTTTTGCCTTATGCAAATAATTTGGATCTTTGATACAAAGATTGACCACTGACTGACTTTTAGTGAGGGAAGAGATCTTTAGTGAGGGAAGTGAGCATGAGAGTATGCAATGATCCAACTTTATTTTATGTCTTATATAACAGAAAGCTCAGTCCTAACTAGGTCAAGTACAGTCATCCCTGCATATTGGTTCACAATCTTGGTTTAAAGGGACAACATCCTATGACATTCAAAAGGATTATTTGGAGGGTAAAATTTAAAGGTACATTAAATCAATTATAAATCACTGGAAGAGATTTGAAGTTCAGAGCCCTCAAAACAAAATGAAATGAAAAAAAAAAAGTTTAAAGTCCAGAATATTAAAAGCAAGGCTAACCAAATGAGGATAGATCACTTTCACCTTTTGTTTCCTATCTGCAAACTACTTTTGACCTGGAGGATTTGTAACATAAAACTAAAGTCTCCTCTAGGCAATGATTTACACCTTGCATACCGATAACTTGCTTACAGTTTACAGTGTTGACACGCAATATGTTCTGTCCTTATCCCTGGCATGAGATGATTTGCTGAAATGTGACATGCAGGCTCTGAAAGTTAGCTAGAAGCTATGATTCCCATCAAGCAGAAAAGTTATAGGGGGAAACCAGATGGAAGTTCTGCAGGTTAACCACAGGCATAACTGAACTAAAACTCTCAGCAGCAGTGATGGTCCATTTTGGTTCTTCACTTATTAGAAAACAGGCATGACAAGAATAGGACTAATGCTTGGGCTTTTGTCACTGCCCTTTAATACCATGTCCATAGGGATTTCCAGGGCACTAACTAGGGTCAGTAATTTTTTCAGTGTTGTGACACAGCTGAAAACTCTGCCCAAAGGATCTCAGTATCTGAGAATTAGTACAGTTTTTCAGTGCAGATGGGAGAGATGAGAGCCCTATGTTGAAGACTTTTGAGACCAAGGAAGTTTTGCTTCCTATTGTAGAGTGAACTTCAAGTTCAGCTCTCTGAGCTTTCATGTTCAAGCATTTAATGTATTTAATGGATGTAGACTGTAGTTTATTACACTTGAGTATTACTAGAGAAACTGCACGTGGTTTCAGCTTGCTGTACAGTTGCATTGCTCCTGCCTCAGTACCATAATGCCAGAGATCTAAGTTTAAAATGAAAATATAAAAATATCCTGGCTGAAGTTGTAAACATTGAGATATAAGGATGGAGTGTGACCAGTTTGGTAAAAGTAAATAGGACTGTAACAGGTTGAAGACACAGCAAGGACCTGTTTTGTAAGCACATAGTTAAAAGACATTGTTAACAGCTGCTAACTCCAAAATAATGAGTAAAGAAAGCCCTGTGGAATTCTGTCTAGTGCACAAGGAATTTGATGCTGATGGACATCCAGGGCACACAGTCACAACAGGCCCCTGCAATATACCTGAAAAGAGTACAAGTCTACCTCAAAACCAGTCATTCTTCTTTTATCAACTACTCGTATAATTCCTTGCCCTCAGGAATAGTCTTTAGCTTCAAAAGGCTTGAAAGGAAAATGAGAAATTTGCCCTAAGATGGTGATATCATTGTGATAAATTAGAGCAGAGTTCACAATGCCATTTAGATGAGCTTTCCCAGACATGGATGCTTGGCTGAATCATTACATCTACATTTTGAACACTTAGGTGTCTACCTTTGGACAACTTAGGGAGCCTCTAAGTTTTTGTTTTTCTTTTTTCCTGGATATTTGTTGTCTACAAAGGTACTAAGTATTACTGGTAGGAATTTATATTCAGGAGAATTTCAGCAGTTGGGGTTTTATGGCGACTCATTTGACATAATTTCCAGGTGCCTGAATTGCCATTGATTAGGGAGGTGGCTCCACAGTGGAAGTAAGACTGGAAGCTCTTCTGAAAACAACGGACTTCCTCCTGAGCTCCTGAGCTCTCTCCAATTTTAATATATGACTTCTGTAGACAACCAGCTCTATCTTTCTGTTTCTTAGATGAGTTCTCTCTAATATTTCATTTTCAATATGGTTCCTTAAGTGGCTGCCAGCCTTCAAAGAAAACCACTTAGAGATTATTTTTACTTTTCTGATAGAATTTGATGCTTTCTCTAGGAAGAAGACAATATTAGCTTTTGGCAAATACTGATTTTCTTACAGATTTTTTTTGCTGTTCTACAGTGAAAGCATGAATTACTTGATTACTTTATTATGTTCCAGTGTGTTTCCATTTAGTTTAGCTGTCACAGAAGATGAAGTAACAATTAGATTTTCACTTAAGGGCTTCTGAGCAGTCTCTTTTTCAGCTGTGTTCTCTTGCATAAAATCAACTTTGAAGATTTCAAAACAGTGGTCTCATATTGAGGGGCTCAGTAAAACAATATTCTGAATATTCTGTGCAAACCATTTAGGTATCTCACCGTGTGTGAAGGGTCCTGCTGATTTAAATTACTCCACTGTATCCAGCCCCTGAAGACTTCAATCCAAAATACCTGGACTCCAGGAGATGATGTAGACTGGGGTCATGATGGAAGGGCTGGGTTTTACACAACAAAACTTACATAAAGCACGGGTGTCTTTTAAGTCACAGACTTCACAAATGTGTCTGCTAAAGCCTTTCTGAATAGCTCCAGCAGTAACCAAAATATTTAAATCAAGATATACTGCTGGTTAAAATCAATATTTTTTCATTTGAGAATGTTGTTCAATTACTTTTTAAAGGAAATTTTAAAAATTGCAATAAATCCTTACATTCTGAAATAACTTTTTCCTAGTCAGTTTGGTTTTTGGAATGACAAAAATTATTTTGAACCAGAAAAAAAGGGGAAAATAAAAAGATCAAATGTCAACTTAATATACAAATTATCAAATGAAATTCCAAACTACTCTGAACAGTCACAGTCCTGGGTTTTGTAGAGAAAGGGCTCTTCATATTCTTTTAGGTCTTATTTGCTTTAAGGAACTGCAAGGCCAGGTGAGAACAGGTGAATTTTGATCAGGTGGAGCCTTAGAGCTGAAGGGTCCAAGGGTTGGAGACAGTGCTCAAGCATGAAGTTTGAAGCAGTCTCCCCAGATTCTGCAAGATGCAGAAGGAAAACTGGTGTGAGAGATGATTTATATACCCTTCTTCAGTCCATCACTTATCAATAGTCAGAAAAGATGCTTTAAATGGAAAATTTCATCCAGGTCTTATATTACACTTACCCATTTCACAGCATTCTCACAGCATTCACAGCAAGACTATAACAAAGAAACAACATTTGAATCAGGATGTAATTTTGTTTGGAACAGACTTATGGGAGTTTAATGTCAATTTTTATAATGTCAAACCTTCTTCTACCTATGTCTGAGTATTTTTAGGCAACTGCACAATGCTATTGCAAAAGTTTTTATTATTTAACATTGCAAAAATAGTTACAGAAACAAAGGGAATACACAATCTCAAAAGGTAAGGACCCTTACAGCATGACAATCCTTATGATTTTGGTAAATGTCTCAATGGAGAAGTGAAAGATAGTCATCATTCAAATACAGAAAGAGAACCTGACAGAAATATAACTGCCTTGACCACGAAGCAGTTGCTTTGTTACAGTTGTTTTACTAAATACAAGGTTCACTGAAATACAAGGCTCTCACAGTGAAGCCCATACAAGAGGCTGACAAGTTGTCTAGGAGATACACTTCAAATGGATTAAGAGCAGAAATGGAATGCTTCCAACACATTTAACTTAAACCAAAATCCATAAGAAAACCACTCCAAAATAATGGCATTGGTTTTGCTTCATGGCAAACTATTTTGCCATTCAGAAATGATATATGCTTTTACCAAACTGCTGTGCCCTAGAGGTACTGTACTGGGTAATTAAACTATGCACTGATTTATAAAAAAGTGGTGTGTCAGGGCCTGAATTTTGTGAAAAAAAAAAGAGAAAAAACAATTTGCTTTCTATCACAGCAGATTAGAAGCTGCTGTCTGCAGTTGGATAATTTTCATTTTAATATTTTTAAAGCATTCTATTAGGCATTTTTAAAATCTACATTGGAAAATTAAATTAGCAGTAGAGCCTGGATCACATGTTAAACTGTATAGTCTTCAATATCTATTGAGAAAATCTTCCTGGAGAAGGGCTGTTGCTCCTCCAAAAAGTCCAAGTCCAAAGTGATGGTAGAGATTTCTGAAAGTGCAAGCTCAAACTGATATTTAGAGCAGCAGAACAGGTCTTTATTTACTCTATCAGTTTATTTGTACTTTGCCTCGACTTTTGTGACATCACATAGAAGTTAAAGGCTAGATGTAATTTAGGTGTTGGAACCAGAATACCTAATAAGACATAATAAAACATATTTATTAATTTTATTCTTTATCATTACTATTCTTTGCAAAATTTCAGCTATGACAGATTTTCTCCAGAAGCTCCTTTGTGCAGCAGTTCTAATGCATTGAACATTCAAGGCAAATTTCTACAAAACATATAGCATGAGAGAGCAGTAATTCTTGCTATAATCTTCCATCTTCTTTCAAGTGTGAACCTAATGTAAAGAAATTTTTGGTGACTTTGCTCTCTTCTCATACCCAGTTCTGCCAGCTCTCTTGGTCTGTGTGTGAGACTTGCTCAGTTGCTTCACTCTCATTATCAATGATTTTCATGTGCCTTCATTTGAGGCATTACAGACAGAATTTTCTTGGCCTCACGTGCCATATAACACCTGTTTTGACTTGTGGCATCACAGCAAAAAGGGAGAAGCGATGCACACTGTGTGGAATACCAGCTCAGTGCATCACTGGTGAAATGCATGCTCCCAGCTGGGAATTACTTTTGTGGCATCTTCCCAGACCCTTGCCCCTGATTCCAGAGTTCATCCTGCCATCAAAGACCCTACATGGCAGTCTCTCATGTGTCAGGGATGGAGGTCCAAAGAAGGTCTGTGATAGCCCTCTCTTGACAACACCCTCTTCCTTTGATGAATAGATGAAACTCGGGCTGTGTGTAGAAGTGCTGAGTTTGAAGACCAAGGTGAACATACCACATTTGTAAAAGTTTTCTGAAGGGTTTAGGCCCAGGTAGATATCAGTCCATTTTATTTTATTAAGTCACTGCACAATCCAACATTAAAACACTTTCCATGTGGAAGAGGTAGAAAATCAGAAAAAAGGGAGGAGGGAAACTATGAAGTGACACTGAAAGCTGAATCAAAACTCTGAAGACCAGTTTGTGTTATCAGTAGTTTCACAATGAGCTGTCAGTTTCTCACTTTGATGAGAACTCAGTTACCCAGACTTAAAAAGAAAATAGAATCTTTATTCAGTGAGTCAAGCCCTCTTTTCTGCTATTCCTGACCACCACCTATGGGGGTTAGACCACACAGCTGATGATCAACTCTGAATAGAAACAGCAGATGTGCTCCCACCCATCAGTGACTCAATGAACAACTGTAAATCCAGGAACAGCATACACAAGCCACAGGCTGCTGACATTTTTTCTCATTTAGTTTATATGCTGCTAGGTAGACTTTATTTTACATAATTAAAAAAAAAGAAAGCTCTTTAATGAGGTATACAGATGAATACGTGTGTGTATATCTGAGCATTGCTACACACAACATGGCCACACATACAGGCAATACAGGCATAAATTAAGTCCCTTTTGACTGAAAATCACATGAATATTTCAGAGCTTATGAACTGCTTTTTTTTTTTTTTTTTTAAATTTGGCTGGACAATCTCCTATTCAATGCCTCAGCAGAAGCTACAAGTGAGAGACTGAAGATCCAGCGAAGTGCCACCCAACTGAAACTAATAAGGTGTCACCATGCGTGAGTTTGGAATAGCATAACTTAATGTAGTGCATACAATATCATATCAAATGACGTGACTCCATTCTTGACCTTTAGGTTATCTCTGTAGTCTCACAAAGAAGTATAATCCTGATTTCATGGACAATGTTTAGGAGAAACCTCTTGTGTCCTTTAAAAAAATCTGACCATTTTAATCATGCAGGCTCTGTCAGGAACATGGCTAGACCAAATGCATTTAATAACATTTGATGAAAGGTCATTCATTTTCCAGGCTGTTTCAAGACTACCAAAATAGTGCCATCTATGGTGCTCAAGGATACAAGTGATGGTACAATTCCCCACATCTCTCAAGATTATTTGAGATGTTTGGCTGAAGAATGTGTATGCTAGTATTGACCACAAATCTGAGCTTGCAGTAGTTTGTGCTTGCCTAAACTCTATTTCTGCTCTGAGGCATCCTGTACTATTCTTGCAAGTTACTGCTGCAGATTCTTGCTTACAGTACTGCTCTGGCTAATTGTGTACCATGCTGCTTTTCCTAACAATTGCTTGTTTTAAGTGGCACCTTCTTATTCAAACTCCTAAACTTTGCACAACTAAGCACTGCAGATTGCTGAATGAGTGAAAGGTTGCAGATTTGCCTATCTCTGTAAGATAATGAAACCTCAAAATAGAACAGCTCACTAGCTGTTTATGAGATACATAAATTACCACTCATGGTTCATTCTGCAGATTAGCACATTCTGCGCGTTTATTCATTTCAGTTTCTGCTAGGAGGCCTGTAAGAATTCAGTGGTTTAGAAGTACAAAAAATATATTTACTGCATCACTAATTTGGAGGTTCTGTTTTCAAACCCTCCTTACAATGCAAAGACCAAATTTTGAGGAAGCCCTGCAACTGCTGAAACAGAAGCTGTGAGATCCTGACTTTTAGTATTCCTATGTGTGAAGAACCATATCTGTACAACCCTACAGACAGATTTTGGTGCCAATTATTAATTATCTTTCTGAGCAAGCATTATGGATAGGTCACCCAGGTAGGAAATCAGCTAAGACTAGATTTTTCTAGAGCAAATTTATACCACATGTCTGCTGAGGATGATCTCTCTGGGAGTACCAACACAAGTAGGCAGGAGTAACTAAGAATAGACATTAATGCCGCTCAAAAATTTATTTAGTTACAAGAAAGTGATATGTGCCCTTTTCAGGAGCCCATCTTGTTTCCAGTATTAATGCATGTATAAGAATTATCTAAAATAGTTCTAACATCCTGCTAGCTCCTTTCTTATTTTTTTATCTCCAAAGGAGGTTAGCATTTGTCAGAGTTCATATCTGCATGCAAATGACTTTCTATTAATCTCTCAGCCCAAAGAGGGAATGGTGAATGCTCATGATGGTGAAGGCACAATTCAGTTCCCTAAACAGACATCAGATTGAGAGCATCTCAGACAACCACGTGGGATTTATAGGTAGAAAAGTATATCTACAGAAAGCCTATGACATTCTGGAGCATGGAAGGTTCTAAAGGGTTGAAAACAGATGATCTTTTACATCCCTTCTGACCCAAACCATTCTGTGATTCAAACTGTTTGCAACAACCCAAGGCCTGTGTTTAACACTGCACATCCACTGTTCTGATGGCAAGGATACTGAGCACCCTTGAATAATAAACAGTTGAAGATGCACCAATTTAATGACTTCTCTAAGTGCTCTATTGTAGAAGGCCTTGACAATTAAGGGAAATTCAAACACTTTTCTATTCTGAAAATAATTCTCTAATACCTAAAGATCAATTGTCTGAATGCTAGTCCTTAAAGCTTTGGCTCCCATTTTTGTATTCAGAGGGATAGACTCTACTTGTTATGTACCTTTAACATTTCTTCTGAACATGCCTAAACCAGAAACATTCCTAAAGCACCTGCAAGAAACAGGAATTGCTGAACACAATAGTAAAGTATTTTTTCTTATTACTATGCGGACTATGATTTCCTTTCCTAAGTTTCCAGCCACTTTGTTCTGAGTTGTAGCTGATGGATGATAGCTATATTCTGGTCTGAAGACATGATAGTCTCTAAGTGGTTTTTTATCTTGAGAAAAACTCTTACCTCTTCCAGGCCTAAACATTTTCAACCCTCCAAATCCCACTTGTTTTTCCCTACACTCTGCTGACAACAAGAAGTAAAAGAGAATTTTGATGATGTGTTCACTATGCTTATTGCTTCTTTCTTCTGGACTGAGATCAAGAAACAAAACACAGGGAGGAGACAGCAGGACATAAATGATGATGTTTTTATTGCTTTGTCAAATTTGAGCCAGGTTTTCAAAGGGACAGTTTTACTAGAATTCGGCTGTTTCACTTGAAGTAGCCCAAGTAAATTAATTCTTGCATCTGGTGAGCATTTACAAAGTTCCACACAGCAGGTTCAGATGCCTATCAATATCATGAGCCCCCAGCCCCTGACTGAATGATGCTGCTGCTCTCCAGACCGCCCTGCCTGGCCATGGGCCTGGCCTGGCCATGGGCCCGGCCTGGGTGTGGCCCGTCCCCAGCCCAGGGAGGTGCCTGTCCCACTGCCTCCCAGCTGGCTGCCCCTGGCTGGAGCTGGGATTGGCCTGACAGCAGCTGTGAAGGTTTGGCAAAGCCCTGTGTCAACCAGGAGTCCTGACAGGCAAGAATTGTTCTGGGGCAGCGTCAGGGTCAGGATCAGTATCAGAGTTATTTCTCCCTACTGGTATACTGGTCAGCAAAAGCACTTTGGGAGATGGGCAGGACAACAGCTGTAACTCCACACTCTGAAACTTGAGTAAAAATGCAGGAAGGTTAAGGGCACAGCTGTCCAGTGAGCTTGTACAGTAGTTCCATTTATTCTACAAAAGCTGCAGGCTTTGAAATCCCAGATCATCTTCCCTTGAGTGGTCTGTGTCTGGCTGCCAGAGCAGGGAGGCAGGTCTCTGTTTATGGGCAGATGACACCAACAGGAAGCCAGCAATGCTCTCATCTCTCCTGACACCACAGTGGGAGCTTGTGTTCCCTTTAAACCACTCTTCTGAGGAAATCTGGTAACTGACTGAAGGTTTTACTTATTTAGCGTGCTAATGAGGCAAGGCTTTGGACATGCACAGCTCCAAGTCCAGCAGCTTGGAGAACTGCATGATCTTCTGTAGGATAACTTTTAACCCCAACATCTGGAAGTTTACTGTAAGCAGCAGCTCCTGCTAAAAGTATTTGCCAGATGATAATAACAGTGTCAGTCCTTTTGGGAAACAGCTGACTCCTGGTTCTGATGGATATGGTCCTCCCTGTTACAACTCTTCTACTCTGCATGCCACAGGAATGCAGAGTAGAGGTAGAGAGTGTCTGCCTTCCTACATCCATGCCTTATGCCTTTGTATTCTGAACAAATGAAATTACATTGAGCTGTGTCTGAATTCAGTCATTTCATGCTCTGTTTAGCCATAATTGGAAAAAAAACCATTAAACTGTAATCTGGTATTGAGTTCATTGCACCTTGGAGCCCTTGGTTCAAAAAAGGTAATTACAATCTTCCTTTTAAAAGTCATAGTGGGACTGCTCTTCTCTTTGAAAGATGAGAAAAACAGAAAAGCATCCTCAGGTCTCCATCTGTGTGAGAACTTGGGTTGAAAGACAGATCGCTGAGAAGCACAGGACTTGTTCTCTCTGCTCTTTGAGACAATTCAGAATAGGATCCTGCCCTAATCATTAATCAGTGGTGTGGAAGCTGAAATGGCAAGTGAGAGAAGGCTGTACACCCCTATGTGAAATACCATTCATGATTCTTTAGCTGCCCCTCCTGTGTCCTCTCCCAAGAGACAGGAAGAGAGATGGTGACCCTGTAGCTCAGAGATTATGGCACTCACCCACCCATATGGAGGAATACTGGGTCTCATGGCCTTGGTTTAAAGGCTGCACATGGATTTCTTGTTTCACTGAGTATTTCTAGACCTAGCCCATACTCGGAGCAAACTTGACAGATTCTTTCTGGCTAGTCTACTGTAGCTCTCTGACACATGTTGAAAACTGTTAAGCATTGCAACCTTCTTCAGACTGGTGAAAGATGTTTTTTGCATTTCCACTATTCTGAAAAATGCAATAATTTTATCAAAGCCTTCCTAGGATTAATATTTTAGTTGCAGGCATTTCAATTTGCAAAATAAATAACATCCCATCAGTGGAAATGAGCAAAGCACCAAAAGGACTGGATAAAAAATCCCAAACAAAAAGAGCTCTGGAAGCTGATATTAATAGGAACAAAGAAAGAGAGTTAATGAATAATTCATGCAATTGTTTTGGAAAATATTTTTAAAAGAAATTTATTATGTTGAAAAGATTTATTCCTCAGTCTTTTCCTTTTTGACTGCTTAGAGGTAGAGCTACAGGGAAGAGAAGCAAAAAAAATGAAAACCTCATAAAAGTGCATGAGTTTGTCCAGAGGGAATCTTTTCAAATATGTATGAAGCTAAATTGTGACACAGCACTCATCTCTGTCATGTTTGAATCCCTCACATTTATTACAGTCTTTCTAAGTCAGAAAACAATTAGGAGATGGAAATGCTCAGATGGAGGATCCAAGTCCTTTAGTGCAGGACTAGCCTTTCTCACATGCTGAAATTACAGGAAGAAAGTAATGTGGTAGACAAAAGGTAAACTTCTGACTTCATTACCCTCCTCTAAGAGTGCCTGGTTTAGATGGGGTCTTGACATCACATCTCATTTTGGAAATTTACTTTCATTGGCCAAATTATTTTCTTTGAAAAGCACCATTCCATTACAGGTGATTTGTATGAATTTGATTTTCCTGATGTACCTGGACAGCGGAAAAAAAAGGCCAAGAGTGGAGAAGGTTGCTCATCTGTGATATTCAGAAATAGTGCACTTCATCAAAGCAATGTCTATAGCCACTGCAAGAGATGAGATTTTTCAGAGGGATATTGATTCCATGGTTTTTGGGCTTTGCTCCTCTCTCTGCTAATTACACATGAAACTTAGATGACCACCTTATATTAGATGCACAGAGTAGAATGAGTGAATGCAGGTCTTTGTAAACACCAGACTGCAAGCTGAAAACAAAAGTGTTGCACTTTGTGAGAATGTGTTTTAGTGTCATTTAAAATTGAATTGATTTCCAGTTGAACCAAGACACCTAGACCAATTTCTTGTGTCCTTATAGGATCCCCATTAATTGATAGTTCCAATGAAAGAAGTTTGCTGCTCAGTGACTTATAACCTGGGATTGTTCAGATATATATTTCTGAGAGAATTCCCCCACAGTCTGTGGCCAGGTTCGTTACAAATGCATCAGGCATCACTAACATGCACTCAGGCTTTTTAGCCAAATACTGCAAAATCAGAAAGTGTCTCTGTATTTCTAATAGATAATTGTTAATTTTTATGCTGAAGGTAAGACAAACACAGATGACATGGAGTCCTCTAGCTCTGACATAAATATTGGTTAAACTTCCCTGATTTTGCAATATTGCACAGGATATGATTTGTCATATTAAATCATACTATGGATCTGTCAAGTTCTGTACTCTGAATTTTTCAGTAGTCAGATGATTCAAAAAAGTCTTCAAGATAAAGGCAAACCCTTCCAGGCAATGTAAGAGTAGGAGGGAAGAGCCGAGGCTGCAGGAAGAGAGACAAGGAGGCATCAGGAAGTCTGTCATGCATGGCTGGGTGCTTCAAAGCTTGTTCATAACTAAGAACCACTGAACTTCTGAAACACAGAGTTCTTTCATATTACTGATCAGCACGTAATAAATTAACAGCCTAAGTTTGAAAGAATCCTTCATAAAATTGGTCTTCAAAGTCACTCAACGAATAAAATTGACTGCGCATTTTAGAAATGAGCTTTAGAGCAAGCACATAGAGCTTGCTTTAGAAAAACATGTCTACAAAAGTCTGCATGGTTATCTCACAGCAAAATAGCTCCAAAGTAGCATGTGCAACTAGGAAAATAGTGGGTTTATGAGCAGTTTCTGCAGGCAGTTGATGATTAGTAGAGAAATCACAGCATCTGACTTGTGCAAAGTAATTGAGCTGTGTATTTCAGCTACCTAATAATCTCCACAGACTTTCTCAGTAGTCAATAGAAGGAGAAATGTTCTCCCAAGTGGCATCTTGGAGATATAGAGCTCCTACCTTGTCTCCTGTCTTCAGTCACCTTCTGAAGAATCTCCTCCTCTGTTGCCTAGAAAAAAGATAAAGAAACAAGCCACCACATAACTTACTTAATTCAGCCTTTAACAATGTGTGTTGGTTTTGAAAGACAGGTGCCTGTTAAGGAAGACAGGAGCTTCTCTTGGAATAGAAAAATGCAAACCTCCTCCCTCCAAATTATTAAAAGGGGCTCTCAGGCAAAGCTATGAGGATAGGAACAACAGTTCTTTAATATGTATAAACAAAATACAATAGAACAAAACCCAAAAACTACAACCTAATAGGAAAATTAGAACAAGATGCAGTATTAAACAAAAACCAAAACCTGACAGTTAGAATACAACCTGACACCCTGTCAGTCAGGGTGTTGGTAGCAGTCCAGTTTGAATGGTGGCTCCAGTAGTGCTCCTGGCGTGACAGATGGTTCTGCTGAAGCAGAGATCCTGTAGAAGGGTGGAGTTTTCCTCCAATGGTCCAGTGGTGATGCTGAAGGGTCTGGTCCTTCCTCTGGGAATCCATTGGGAGAGAAGGCTGCTCCTCTGGGAATCCAGTAGAAGGCAGATGCCTGTTCTCTCCAAATGCCCAGATTATATCCAGGTGGGAATGCTTGGCTCCTCCCCCTGGGCGGAGCTTCTCACAATGGGCTGATGTCATTCTNNNTTCCTAAGACCCTCTGTTATCTCCCTGTAACATTATTGGCTACATTCCAGATGTCCTAAGACTATAGGTCAAATCACCAAGACCTCAGACTATTGGCTAGTTATCCCAATCCTACCTAATCCTATAAAAACCCCTACTTCTGCCCAATTCGGCAGAAGACGCCGTTCCTGGACCCCTTCGCGGAACCCCCAATAAAGGCTTCGTGGAATGCGCCGCTCGGCTCTTCTCGTCTCTTCACCCCTGAGCTAGCAAAGCGACTACCTGGCAAGCTGCGAGCTGAAATCACTTAGAGCTGAAATCACTAAAAGAGCTGAACCGCCTGATAGCTTCAGGCTGATTGCCAGGATAGTTCGCGGCTAGGGCGTATGCCGGAGCAGGACAAGAGCCGCTCCTGGGACCGAGACCGGGACCTCGCCGTCCGGGCAATCTAAAGCGGTACCGGGGGTCTGACTGCCACCCAGGCAGGCCACCCGGGCAAGGCAGGCAACCCCCGGTCACCGTTTTAACCTTGGACAAGATGACAGCTCTGAACGAACTTTTAATACTTGTTTTAGACAAAGTGTTCATGCTGTGCTCTCTCATTTTTCACTGTTCTTTGTGTTTCCCAAGCTATTAAGCCCAAGACTGTTTCACTACTCCATTACAGATGGCTTTATATTCCAGTTTCACACTATCATTTTATATCAGTTTGTAAAACTGATTTTTATTTAATAAGTTTATTGTACTTTAAAGGATGCTATGTTACCATGTGACTTCATATATTAATCAGGCATGTGCCTGCTTTTAATGAAATGTACATTACAAATTTGTTATAACAGCTAGCTGTGACTTTGCTTGTTAATGATTAATTCTTAATGTTTTTTGTAATATATGTTGTAGAACAGGTTATTAATTAATTTAGCTGTATCTAGTAATTATTTCGTATATATTAATAAAGATCCTGCACACATAAATGCACAAACACTTTTTATGTAAAATTCTATTTTGTACTTAAAAATGCCTTATCAGGCTATCATCAGTTAAATTTATGGTTATTATGCTTTCCTATTTGGTGAGAATATAAACCAAAAACTATCTTAGAAAATTTTCATTCACTGAACCTGGCATAGATATCCATCCAATTTTTCACATAAAATATATAAGTCCCTCTAATTTATATCAGGGGGTTAAAAGGATCAAATATAAAATAACACAGGCCACATAGGAAAAAAGGCAACACTAATCCTGTTCACCTTATGAGGAGAACTCCTGGAAATCCATTTTGGTTAGGGGCCTTGTACCTCCTACCGATGCATTGAAGAACTTGTGACAGAAATACATCAATTTATGAAGGTCCTGTTATACTGATATGCAGTGCAGCACAGTACAAAACTCCAGGGACTATGATCTTGACAGGCTGAACTGCAGCCAGATGTCCTTTGCATGTCCCATCACACAGCTACCACTACAAGGATATCAACTGGAACGTGCCATGGACTCATCCCTGCCTGGCTGGCTGTATTTCTACCACCTGCTCTAGTGGAAGGTGTCCCTGCCCATGGAAGAAGGGTTGGAGTGAGATGATTTTAAGGTTCCGATCCAATCCTAACTTCTCCACCCTCCTGTTTCCTCTCTCTAAGAACCACAGCAAGCAGTGGTTGGGGGCAAAAGAGGAGAAAGCGCCAGCCAACACCTTACCCAGGGACTGGCTGGAGTTTAGATGTAAACTTTGCAAGGTAAATAGAAGGAATATATAAATTAAGAGATTAAACAGCTGCCTGAAGGATCTAAGTGACTTGTCTGATGACAGGTAAGATGTTAATAGAGCTGTGAATCCTGAACCCAAGACCCAGACCTGTGTCTCATCTCCTGAGTCATGTGATATTGATGGCATTACATGCCTGTGCACAGTAGAACAAGTCTTATTGCCACAAGGGTGTACAGCCAAAGGTTGAATGTTGGATGATTCACAGGTAAAAATATTTTCTGTCAAACTCAACACCAGCTTGACCAACGTTTTCTAGGGTGACTTTTGTAGCACTGTCTGGATCTGCTACCACCACAAGGGACAGAATAAGCAACGTTAGAGGAAAAAAAAGTAGAATATTTTTTAATTTTGTATAGAAAATATAGAATAATAGTTAAACTTTCCATTCTACATACAGGGTGCAGATCCCCAAATCCTGCTCAGTCCTAAGGCCATGAAAAATTTGATTCCATAGAATGAGGAATGGAACAACAGGAAGGATTAAAAGTTCCTTTCTATTTTGTATAATGAGAAGTGATATTCAGACCCAAGAACATAAATTTTGAACAATTTTGCTGTTGCTGTTTTTTAATAGAGAAACATTTTAACACTGGTCTCACAAAAAATTTTTATAGTTTGGTACATTATAATTTTGTTTGACAATCAGACATTCTATTACATTTTATACAACCATATTGCATGTATTGGTAACATTCTAAAAGAGCAAGGCATCTATTATCAGATCACAGAAAAAAAAAATACCCAAGCAAGAGAATTAAAAATGCCATAGCAATTATTAATAGCCAGGTTTTTGTCACAACACATTATAACATTTCCTTTGGAGACATTACAATGTATCATGGGGAATGGAAAAGATGACCTAATAGATCTTTCATATCTTTTCTCTCACATAATCATGTCAATCAGCACTATAGAGTCAAAGTAATTTATACCTCCTATTGCTTCCGGACTGCATTATTGTAACCCAATTCTGCTACACAGACCTAAAAGCTGCAATTGCAACATCACAGGGTTTGTTTTGTCTGGATGCACTTTCAGGAGAGTTGTAAAAAAGGTGGGGACCTGTTATGTCAAATGTTAATGGCAGAAATTGTTGGACTAACCTTGCCTTAGGGTTCAGGTGACATAAAATTCTATCTTCAGCAGACTTTTTAAAGCTCTTTTCTATCTGTGGGACAGAAGATCCCAGGCTGTGGGTACTTCTCATGTGTTACTATTCAGATTTCATAGGTTTTTCAATTTTCCTAGGTGGAAAACATGAATACAAACACACAAGAAAAGACCCAGTCGACATTTTATCTTAGTCATAATTTGGAAATTTAGATATCGTATTTTTTTTCTCTATATATGTATGGTCATTCCAGTGTATAATTTGGTTATTGTAAGTTTTACTGTTGTTTAAATATTTCCTATCAATCATAATTTTTATTGCATTTCAATCAGAGTATGTAAAAAAAAAAACCCAGCCATAAAGCTCTTTACTCATCCCATTGCAATTAACTTGAGAGGAATTTTTATCAGGATCTATATTAGTTAATTCCTGCAGTCTTTTAAAGTTTTTTAAATTCTGGAATTTATTCTTCCATTTCCAGTGTTTCAATTAGGAATGAATATAAACTTCTTTAGACTTTAAGGTCTGGAGAAATTATGGCATAGGGAGTTCTTAATGCCTTTTACTGCACCCATTGCAGCTTTTGGTACACAATATTTTTTATGCAGATAAGTTATATCTGCAAAGTTTCACCATTTAGTGGTGTTTAGGATTCTGAAATGTCAACATTTTGCAGAGAAAGTAGCTGAATCAGGCCAGAGTAATTGTGTTAGCTAAAATACACAGCAAGCAAAATAAGAATAAGGTATTTGAAGGCAAACTATTTCTGTGTAGAGAGACTTCAATTCCTGTGAATATAACATTGACAAAAAAGAAATCCCTCATAACTCCAAAATTTCCTAAGAGTGACAAAGTATCTGAAAAATCAGTTATGCAAGTGAAAGAGTTAATGACAATGCATGTATAAAGTACTTTGACCAGCAAGAATATTTGACCCAATGTGATATCAAGAGAAAAAATATTCCAATTTTTAACTGGTTTGTGGAAAGAATTGTGTCTTCCGATTTTACCATTAGCAGCTGCAAATGATGATATACTGCTAAAATTCTAACAATTTAATTTCATCAGATATTGTAACATTTCTAATAGATCTTATTATGCTGACAATGGCTTTATCATCGCTACTGACTTTGTAGTACCAAAAAAAAGGACAGTCAGAAAAATGTTCATTCCATAGTTTAAGGCATTGTAATGACAGAGAAAACTGCGCTTTTCAAATAAGCAACATGTTTTCTCAGTTAAAAAAAAGGAGGAAACATTTTGTTTGCAATAAACAGGGTTTTTCTTCTACAAAACTGAAGAATTTCAGGCATGAATGAGTCCTGAAAAGCATTTCCTCTCAGAATTAAATGATGAATATATCTGAATATGTCTTGTATTAGGGTAAAGTGTTGTTAGGACTTCACAAACACCCTTTTTCAGTTTCTGAATTTTCACATTTTTAGCAACAGGAAAATTAAAGAGTTTTTTTGTTTTTTTTTTTCAGAGCCACACTAAAATAATTTTATGTTTTGTTCTGTTTGCATGCAGCCTTACATATGACAATCCACCAAGAAACACTACAAAGTACAAGTGGCCATTATCACAATGGCTTTCTTAGTTTGTGTAGGAGTTTCTGACTGAAAGTACAGAAATCCTTCTCAGACCAAACCTTAGAGCAAGGTCACTATGTCCGTTCTGAAACACTTGGTCCTGACATAATAGAACTAGGGAAGCCAAAGGATAATGCTGGAGGACAACCAAAGGTAGGAGCATAAATCAGGAATTCAGAGATTTCTGACTATCACAGCAAACACAAGGCTTACATTACAAGTGGCTGCATTACAGCCAGACCCTGAACTCTAGTGCTGAAAATGGAGTTCCCTGAAAACTACATGTCTCAGTAAAAAGAGGGGTTGCAGCTGTGCATATTCCAACAAGTGCCCTGCCCAGAGATGAGTAAATTAATTCGGCACCACAAAGGCTTGTCCGCGCCTAAATTTAAATATGTAGTATTATGTATGGAAAAGTTCCAGTTGAAGGAGCTAAGCACCAAAATGCTGCTTTTGCTCTGCAGTACTCCAGCAGGCACTTAGAAGGCTATCTAAATCCTTGGTCATGGGAAGCGCTCCTGCAGCCAGAAATGCTCTGAGCA
Source organism: Bombycilla garrulus (assembly GCA_013400315.1). Taxonomy (NCBI): domain Eukaryota; kingdom Metazoa; phylum Chordata; class Aves; order Passeriformes; family Bombycillidae; genus Bombycilla; species Bombycilla garrulus. The sequence goes on along the minus strand of VXBU01015045.1, from coordinate 849,859 downwards.
GACATAGGGCAGTGATGAGTACAGTGCAAAAAGCAGAGGAAATGCCTGGGAGTGGTCACAGGAAGAAGTAAGAGGTGGGATATTTGGGCCTTGAAGATTTCTCCTATTGGGGGTGATTGAAATGTAAATCTGCTTCTCGATTCAAGAATGGGATCCAGTGATCCCATACCTAGCTTTATGAGTCAGGGCGTGATCACATTTGCAGTGATGATGGGGACAACAGGTAGCAAAAGGGACAGTGCAAAGAGCACATGATTCTTTAATAGCACGTTTCTGAAAACAGAGAGAACTGGATGCCAATCCCTTTTTCCTGGACAACTAGTGCGCTTTGCACTGGTTATTAATTAATTTCAGATTGTAAAAATAGAAAAAAAACCCAACAAACCACTGGTTTCTACTCTCACTGACAATCCTGTAACTCATGAGCTCTTCCTAACACCTTGCAGTGCCCAGGACATTTCTGTGGCACCCTGTACATAAAGTTCATGCCTGTGGTATTCACCTAATGCAATGGTGTGACTGTGTCTAAAATGCCTAAACGAAATAGTCTGTCGTCTGAACTCAATTTTAGTCTCTGTGGAAAGCAAAGCCATGGCATGCCTGGGAATTGTCTAACATCTGAGAATTGCAGGTGACTGAATTCCAGCATCCAGAGTGCTCCCTTCCACTGTTTCACTTCCTTGCATGCATATAGCCAGGAATTAAGCTTTGCTATTTGCAAGAACATGTGCCTCATCCACAAGTGAACCAAAAGCCAAGGTCAACGTAGTGAGAGAATATACAATGAACTGTATGAATAAAATAGTTTAGGAGGTCAACTTCATAAAAAAAAAGAAAGTTTATACACTGAAGACCAGTTTGGCTCTGTTTCTAGCAGAAAAGATATTAAAGGTCTTCAGGTTAAAACAAACAAACAAACCAACCAACAAAAAAACCCCTCAGTCAAAACCATGAGATTTTCAGAGGAATTCTTGGTACTTAATTTTCTTTTAATTCAGGGTTGAGAAAGATATCCTGAACCATTATTTTGATGTTTAGATCTAAATACTTTTACAAATCCGACCCCTTGGTTCTTCCAAATGTTTTTATTATTGCATATTAACATTGAAAACTACAAAAACCTTTTACATTTAGGTATTACTTGACATATTTTTTTCATCAAGAAATCAACATTGAAATATGATGAGTGTTAAAATGAAACCTCTGGTTCATTTAATGTCATGTGTATTGAAAATATTGGTCATCTTGCAATAGGACTACATTTTTCTTTAGATTTTTATCTTCCGTATATTTCCGTTTAACATTTTATATGGTGTCTATTTGCTTGTATCTTTGAGAAAACAGTGTTTAATCCTCTGTGTAGAATATTAATTATAGTAATATTTTGATAATTGTAATATTTGAAATATATTTAAAGCTGTATTTTAGTAATCTACAGGAAATTAATTTTTAAACTTGTCATATACTGAGTCTGACATTTCTAAGTCAAATTTCTGTACTGCTTTGTTGCTTTCAGGCAATTCTTCACTTGCCAGGTTTGGTATCAGGCATAGAAGGCTGTATTGAGTCACTGCTCATTTGAGTGTTAAAATTCAATTTACAGTTACACAGATGTTCTGAGATCCTTTGAATTTAATGAGGATGACTCACACAGATGAGTAAAGAGGATGGACTTTGAGTCCTCTAATGCTTTCTGAGATCAATGCATTCCAGATGAAAATCATTCAGCTCGATCCATGCCATCATACTGAACTGCCCATTATCTTTGTCCTCTTGTCTTGCTGCTTAAAATAGGTGTATTTGGGAATGAACTGGTTTTAGTGACCATTACCTGACTTGCAATAACGACAGGATATTTCCTGCTTTATATTTACATTCCACTACTAATGGCCCGTATCAGTCCTTGAAAAGTTTTGTTTTATGAGGTTACTCTTTATATAGAGAGGGCAGAATATTATGCCTGTAATATTACTTTGTTAGTAAAATCAGATCCTTTCAAAATGAGTTTATTATTTAGAAAATAAAAATTAAAAGTAGCTTTAAGTAAATCCTATTTTTGCATATGAATTTGAAACACTGTAAAATATTAGGGCAAACATAGACCATTCACATCAGTGAAACCATCTGACATGGTCTGTGAGTATCTGTGAAGTATCACCAGACAATCAGGAATGCTACTGCTGAATATGAGTTGTGGGAAGGAGTTGAGAAATTGCATGACAATGATTTAGATGAACAGAGATTAAAAGTACTGTAATTATTTGGAAAGCAGAACAATAAACAAAGAAAAACTAAAGTATATCTAATTAAATGAAATGAAAAATCTTGAAAGAACTCAGATCAGGACTTTCTGTCTCCCCATCAAATTAAGAAGAGACAAAGCATGGATTTAGTGAACACTGAAGAGAAATTAGAACTAGGAAGGATGCAATTAGGATATAAAATAATCATGCTCCTTGGAACTCATTGTCTCAGGATGTTTTTAAGACCATGAATTTCACAAGCCGTGAAGAAGAACCAAACATCACAAGTATTTTTAGAGCTGTGAAAATTAGTACTACAAGGATTTGGGGAAGAAATTTATACTTCAGGGTCTAATCTAAATTTTAACTATCATGAAGAAGAGGAGAAGTGCAAGGATTAGTGTATGCTTTAATTACCCCATGTTAGTTTTGTTCCTCTGGACATCTGGTATTGGTTATTGTCAGAGAGAGGATTTTGGACAAGCTGGACCTTCATGTTTGAAAAAAAGTAGTAAATTGAATGCCCAGTTTCATAACAGCAGTTTTGGGATGCTGTGAGCTGCCTCAGAGCACCTCTCTCATGACAAATCCTCTGCCTTGTCCCTCCCCAGAGAGGACCACTCTGGAGCTGCAAAGCTGCCTTGATAGCAAAGCTGTGTAGTCCTGCCACCAGGAAAGGCAAATACAACCAAGGAAAAGTATAGTAACACCAAGCTGGACCATACAAGTAGGAAAAGGGAAAGCATGGCCAGGTGGATGTCGTTTCCTTTCTTTTCTAAGGGACTTCCTTATTTCGAACATGTTGTGTGAGTCTGTATGTGCATGTGTGGTGTTGGATCAGGGGCACTGGTACTTTGATGTACTGGATGCAGCCCTGGGAAACAGTTTTATTATAATCAGGCTCTCAAAAAGCAGCTTATATTCCATTATCATTTTGGCAGGGGGTATCCTTGGCTGCATAAATGTATCTGCTGCCTAGCATATTCAAAGCAATATAAGGTGGCCTGAAAACCATCGACTTAGGCTAAGTCCAAACAAGGTAATACCAATGACAAGAATGAGGATGACTCCATTATTAAAATCTCAGAATGGATTCACTAAGGGGCACCTTCATAGCATATGAATTAAGATCCTCTTTTCCTATCTATAGCATTATATTACCAGCATTTATTGCAGTCTTATTCTTGCTGGTTTCATTCTGGCTGGTGTCCAAAGTAGGCTAAAAATAGGTTTTATCTGGCTGTATTTCAGCCTCAGGCTGATGAAGGATATATTGATATTCCAGTTTGTGCCACAACTTATTGTCCCTGTGATATGATGTGTGTGAGGGAGAGAGAAGCAGGGAAAATGTGAGAGATTATTTTTTGCCATCTTACATGCACTGAGGAAACCTTGCTGCTTTTTGCTCTGCCTTGGAGCCCCTCAATCTGGCTTCCTCACTATGGTTTCACTGCAAGCAAGCAGAGAGAAATTTCTGCCATCCAGTTGAATTTGTGCTCAGATTTTGAGAAAACATCTTAATCAAAAAAACATATAAAACGGGTTCAAAGAGTGCAGAAAAGCACAGAATATGCCCATCAAGGATGTCATGAGTTTAGATCTTGTTACATCATCTTATAGTTGTACCCCAGAATCCAAAAGGAGGGAAAAGCAAAATTGACTCCAGCACAGGTCAAAGCTGTTGTGAAAGATATTTGCATTGATGGGTGGCTCTATATGCTGTCCAGAAGCCCAGAAACCTTTTGCTCTTTGAGGTATGGGAGTGTGGAGTTCCCAGCAGTGCTCCTCTTCTCCCTATGGCAAGCGAGTACAGCAATGCCGCATCAATATTCCTATACTGCTCCTGTGAGCCTCCTCTGGTCTTTTTTTGCTGCTCTCATACAATACAGAACACACATGACTTCTCAAAAAAGGATTTATGCTCAACCTAATGTATTAATCAGGTGCACTAGAGTACTGCATATTGAGTGTCCTTAAAATACTGCCATTAAATATGCTTATACTTTAATGGCGATAGCACTCTGGATCATAGAGTTAAATAGAAGCCCAAGTTATGGTAATGTTTAATTTAGGACTTCTTAGGCTACTGAAAAGAAAAAGAATACAGAAAAACAGCTATGCTATACTAAGTATGTTGGTAGAGAATTTAAGTTTAGATCATAATTCTGTTTGTGAATTTCATATAGAGTCTGAAGAAAAGTGAATTGCTGGTCTATTAATGGTTGTGTTTATATTTACTGTAAAGAAAATGCTGTATTGAACAAGAGAAAAAATCACTCAGGAGACAAAGTAAATTTTGTGTTGGATTTTTTTTTTGTGCTACAGAATTGTTATGGTGTAAGCAACCTCTTTTATTTCTCCCATTGGGACCAAAAGTGATAGTGTTCCAAATTCAGTTTGTTATATTCTCATGTGTTCTCCTTTCTTCTAGGTCCTTGATAGTGTGAATCATTTTGGCTCATGTAGTCTCAATATTGCAAGCCTGATAAGTACTGTCTCCTGAGTTGAAAAGAACATCACATACACTCAGCACATTTCAGAAAGCATTGAGTCTAGCTCAGGGTAGGAATTCATAGTTTTATATATGCTGTTTTGTTTCTGGATTTCACTGGGTTTTGTGTCAATTAGGGTGAACCTACTGGTTTTGGTGTTTACCATGCAGAAGCTGGACTCTTCAAATAAACGTGTATTTCCAATAATTTTTCAATGTAGCACCTATGCTAACAACTTAACCAGTTCCAGGGCTCAGACACCATCTGCATACTCATAGCTTATTTCCCAGCATGACTTTGACCTGAGTCAACAAGTGTCCTCTGAACAATTCCCTGGAGTAAGCACAGACTGGCGTCTATTTCCAGTAGGCTGCCTGAAGGCAGCTACACTTTGGAAGCATAGCATGGACACATCTGGGCCAAGCTGCTGATCTCAGAGCCAAGGAAAGGGTCCTGACAGTGTTAAATTTAGCCATATAGATGTAGCAGTGTATGACCAACAGCATAAAAGCTCAGACAACCTCTTGGGAAGGTTCCAGGCAAAGTACATACACAGTTTCCTTCAGATTAAAAAAATAATAATTCCATAATATTTTATAAATTTCCCCCTTTCCCTTTATGTGCCTGACCCACTAGCCTGTAAGGTAGGGTTATCTCTTGCTGCTCTCTGTTTGTCCCCATGACTACAGTATTTGAACTTCAGCAGCATGCGCTTTGTGCCTTGCAGAGATGTTAGCTGGGGTCCTGGAGACAGGAGAGCTGCGTCAGCAGGGCACGGTGCCCAGACTGATTAGTTCTGCCATGTTGATGCAGCTATGCCACTTCCTGTTCCACAGCGAGGACATTTGGAGACATCTGAGATATTGTTGCCTTGCATAGACATAAGGACAAACAGGCTGCTACTAAAAAATGCAAATGTGCACAGCACAGAAAATAAAGTTATACATATCCCAGCTTTACATTTGCACGCATGCTGCTTCTGCTTCAGAGGAGAAAGGGAAAGTCAGAAATGGCTGTTGCACACTGTTCAGCTTGCCTAAATCACTGAAATTAATATTTAAAAAAAATTGGTTTTTATATACCATGATGTGACCATTTGCTTTATCTGACAGTTTCTCACATTGATGCTTGTCAGAGCTCACCTTCTTACCTAGATTTTAGACCACAAGGAAATTGAGGCTCATGTCTGTGTTTTCCAAAAAGGCAGCTCATTCTCCATTATGCAGAGCCTTAAGGTACCCTTAAGTACAGATACTATAATTCTGGTTGAAGATATTGAGAACTCTGACTGAAATTTGATCCCCTGACAACACTGGCCTATCAAGCCAGGAGATAAGAACCAGCCTATCTGACCCAGCAGCAGATGAAGCCAATGTGCTGATGGATTTAAATGCTTAGTGTGCAGGTTTGCTACAGCTGTGCTCAAGTCCACTCCTGGCTGGACTGCAGAATCCTTCTTTGCAGTACTGAAACCCTGAGCTTTCAGTGCATGCCTTGGACTTTTTCAGTGGCTGTTATTTGACAGAGATGTAATCAATTGACAGATGTAATCAGAAGGAAGGGAAATGTTTTTAAACTCCTGCTGTCTCTGGTGTCAAACCTTTAGTGCATTACTTCAAATCCATTGTGGCTTCTAAAAAATACTTAATTTGTACCTTATCTGTTTTTTCATAATTTAAGATGGTGACTGGGTAATTTCTTATGGTCATTATCACTGCATTTTGAAAGATTTCTGGAGAACCTGAGAGTTTTTTTCTGTCCTCTTTTATCTAGAATTCAGATACAAAACAAATGCTTGGGCATTTGTCACAAGGGAGCTGAAACCATCTGCACTGGGATGTAGGGGAAGGAGGGATAGAAGAAGGAGGGCATCAGATACTCGTAATGTGCAAACTACCCTTGTTGGCAGTTGGTCCATGTTAGAAGATTTTCTACCTCAGACACTTAGATTCTCACTCTCACCTTCACAGGATATTTCTTGCCAAACCAGATGCTATTCTAATTATAGCAATTTTTTCCTTTGCACTAAAAGCTATTACGAGATGTGTTTACTAGGAAAAACTGGCAACCTTACTTCAACTTTTGCATTTTTAAACTAAGGTAATTAATTTTTCTTTCTAGCCCATTTCTAGCCACAGGTTCCAGTCTGCCTGTTTACTCCTAAACTATGCCCAACAGCATTGATCCTTCAAGTTATAATAGGATCAGATACCACAAGCTGGACACTCCACTTTCATGCTTGAAAAAAATTTAGACTTGACTCTTTTTCACATAGCCATGAGGTATTTCAGAGGATGACCTGGGAGCAGGATTAGGCAATGCTTCTGAGTTGCTCTCTCTTTACTTTTGAATCTTGTTTTTCTCATCTGTTGTACTCTACTACTTAAAATAAACTCAGGACCATCAGACCATGTAGTGACTCAGATTTATGATACACGATGGGTTCCATTCCACTCAGATAGCTGAGCACAGCTGGAACAATGCAATGGGACTAGACATGTTTATGTGTGTTTCAAGAAGGAGAATTGTTTTTAAAATGGAGGAAGAAGCTGTATACTATTGCATATGGCTTGTAAGAATTCATTTTTAGAGTATCTGTCAAAAGCCTTACATTATTTCGTAGAACCTAGAGAAATAGCAAGAATGGGGAAGGGAGCAGTGTAAAAAAGAAGAATTCAAATTGGCTAGCCCACCCAGTATTGCAGTTCCAGCATAAAGTTTTATTGTAGTCCCTCATCCTGAGACTTCAGATAATCCCATTAACCTTCAAACTGTTTTTGTCTCTGGAATTTTCATTTGAGATAACCAGCACTGAGATTTTACAGTTCACTGATTATTAGAAGTCAGGGCTGTTACAATATTACTTTTGAATGAGATAACTTGATTTGCAGCATATGCTAGGTATACCCCCAAAGCATTGTCCTGATTCCAGGAGCAAGATTAAGGTACTAAGGGTGGCTGAAGCTTTTATTAAAGGAACAGGGACGGAAATGAATTAATCTGTTTGCTGTATGTAGGCATAATTTAGCTATTAAAAAATAAGAGTAAGATTCTGATCTTAATTAAAATGGAGTAAATCCAAAGCAGCTTCAGTGCATAAATAAACAGTCTGAACTTATATTTCTACTGAGATGAGAATCTGACTTAGTAATTATGAATTTACTTCAACATTTGATCTAATATTTGCTGTTGTCCATGTTTTTTTTCTTTCTGTTTTCAACAAAAGAATGTACTCCGTTGTGAATCACTCACCATGAGATCTCACTCCTTAGAGACATCTTCCCAGAGAGATTTTTCTTTATTCTTGCAATGAGTGAGTAGGAAACCCCAAGGTGAGTGCACTGAGCATATGTTTCCCCATGGGGAAACGTGTAATCATCAGAATGGCTGAGATCTGGATATCTGAACCATTAGATAAAATTATTTACAGAAGAAAAAATTTTTCTCAAAAATCTTTGCCCATCCTTAACTTATTTTTCCTGCTTTAGTTAGAGGGCAATGAATTCCTTCAGTGCTTTTAGGCTGGTAGCAGGTCACGTTATAAAGGTAATGTGACTATGCTGCACAGTAGAGCTAGATTGATTGGCATGAAACATAAACCTATCAAAAGAGAAAATCAAGCAGCCTGAGAGCTCTGCTGTCAAGGCGCGTTTATCTTTCATTGCAGCCTTGGCGGTCCCACTGCCTGGGATTAAAAAGCTAAAATTCTGCTGTAATCATCGCAATAATCTGAAGTTAGTATGAAAATTTTCCATTAAAATTTCTTTTCAATAAGAACTGCACTTTGAAAATCCACATATATGTCTCTTTACTCCATGCCCACGTATTTGAGAAATATAATGTCTCCTAAATACCCCTATCAACATTGCTATATACTTCACACATGACATCCAAAACTCATCATTCATGTTCACATGAGTGTATCAACAGTGATTTTACTCGTCTTGACTTGCACATCACAGTGACATAGGCATTGCACTCCAAATTTGCCCTTAAGAACCCTCCCTCTGGCTTCCACATTTGCACACAAATGCTGGGATTTTCACTTTGCTAGAATACCTTTAGGGTTGAGACTGTCTAGATGGCATGTTTTCTATCAGCATTTAAGGATTTTCTAAAGGAATTGGATCAAGCTCTTTATATATGGATTATTTAAATTTCTCTCAGCCCTCAAGAAATGCTTTTAAATAATTAGTGAACACCCATTGCTGGCCTAGAACTGACATAACAGCACTGGACCACAGCTCAAGAACTAAGTCATGGCTCTTCTAATAATGCTGCAGATTTGCACAAATATGCCAAGCCAATGAACAAAAATCAGATCCAAATGTCAAATATCTCTAAAGAAATATTCTTTCTTCCACCTCTTTGGGCTTACACATTACTTAAACTCCCAGTATAAGTTCTAGTGTGGTAAAAGTGGGAATTGAGGACCGAAGCAACCAAAGTGATTTTAGAGGATACCTGTGGGAACACTGCAGATATGCGTAAGCCACTGGTGACACTGATCCTCTGGCACTATCTAACCATTGGTTTGTTGTGGTGGACACCACATGTTCAAATCTGCAGAAGTCAAAGTCACTAGGTCAAGGAAAAGGCTGTTAATATCACCTGTAGTACAAACCTGAAAGAAACAAAGTAGATCAGCAATTCGCTACTATTATTCAATTTTTCCACAAGTGTTAAGAATGGAGATGTAGAAGAGCATTTTCTTCTGCCCCATATTGTCTCACCTTGAGTCTAGTAATGGGTAGGAGGTTAGAGTGTTTGCAAGTAAGAATTTTGTGTTGATAAAATAAAATTTCCACAAATATTTTTGATAAATATTTTCTGAGCAGCAATTCTCTTTTCCTAAAATAATGATTATTTTAAAATATTCTGGGTTATTTTTAGTTTCCTCTACTGGAAGACATGCTGGCAGTCCATTGTGGCGGCCTAGGAGGATATAATTGAGCATTAAAATACTGACTGCTTTCTAGGCAAGCTTAATGTACAGTGAAATGTACAGTGGATCATAATGTTTTGTACTTAACCCCATGCCACGACAAATTTAAAGATCCATCAGTTAAAGGCATGCTTATGTAGACCTGCCTACTAACACAGAAGTTGTAATGAAGTTTAGGCAGTTAATGACATAGGAGATGATGAATTTTGAGTTGGTATCATACATCCTGGTGTATTTCTAAACTGAAAAAAACCTGAAAGCCAAGAAAAGCAAAATCAATAGATTATTGTAATTAAGAAAATAAAAAAAAAAGGCAAAAAACCAGTAATTTTTCCCCATCATCCCTTAGCAACTCTGTGATATATCAAGGCTAATAAAGGAGACAGAGGACCTGGTGAAGACAGAAAAGAGTGGGTTTGGGAGATGGTGGTGGTAATTTCTTTTTAATTTATCAAATCTCGTTTTACTCTTTTCAGAGTCTCATTTTAAAAGCCAAAGATCATATCTGCTTTTCATCCACAGCAGGAGTTCAATTGCTTCAGTTGCCTTCCAAACCTAACAGAAAGCTTGTGTTTGAGTCCTGGAAATAAGCAGTTGATAACCATTCTGAGCATTTTTTTCTAAATGTACTCACATCTGTGTATTTTTTATATGTCATTAGGAATCTTGTTAGGTGAGAGATATATTATTCCCCTGCAGTGTCTTCTATCCACATTAATAAATGTGTGGTTAGGCATGACCAATGTCTAGAGCTTCAGCTGGTGTATGTGCAGTGGTGTAGCTGCATGGATTCCAGTGAAGTTGTAATAATTTATACCAGCTGAGAATCTGAACATAACATTCCATCCTTTGTAAGCATCTCCACATATCTCGCTTTTGGATGGGCCTTTTAAAAAAAAGCACATACTGATGAAAGTATGATGAAAGTACAAACCTTATCAGCCTTGGTATTTCTGTTTCCATTACCTTTTATTATATTTTTATTATTATCTGCAAATCATTTTGGGTGTGAATATTCTGTAAGTGTTTATCAAAGTAATGCAGGAAAGTAACCTAAAATCTGTATCTACCTACTGTCCAGACTTCTTGGTGACAAAATACAAGAACACAGGTGGAAATTTCGAGAAAAAGAAATGGCAAAGGCCAACAACAGTGGTTGAATTTAACTTTTGCCACTTAATCATAAGGTCTCAATTATTATCACTTTAGAAAACATATAAAACATATAAAAACATAAAAACATATAAGACATATAAAAAAACCAACCAAAAAAAAAAACCAGCAGCAAAAAAAAAAAACCAACCAAAAAAACCCCAACAAAAACAAACAAACAAAAAAAATACAAACAAAACAAAAACAAAACAAAACAAAAAACCCCCGAAAAAACTCCAAACAATTTGGTTGGGCTCTACCTTTCTAGAGTTAGAATACATTTCTTCTATATTGCCCTTTTCTACACAATAGTATACTAAGATGGAGACAATGCTAAATTGGGAAAAGTTGTTGAGTCCATTGAAGGCACAGAGGCCCCACAAAGAGACCATTTCAAACTAGACAATGGACAATGACCATATGAAGTTTAACAGAGACAAGTCCCAGATTCTGCACCTGGGGTGGAGCAACCTTGGACACATGAACAGACTGGGGAATGAGATGCTGAAAAACAGTGCTGGGAAAATGGACTGGTCAGCATGAAGTTGAACATGAGCCAGCAGTGCCCTGGCAGCCAGGAGGGCCAACCCCATCCTGGGGGCATCAGGCCCAGCATCACCAACCAGGTAAGGGAGGGGATTGTCCTGCTCTGCTCTACTCTGGGGTGGCCTCACCTCAAGTGCTGGGGCAATTTTGGGTGCCGCAGTATAAAATATACATTTAACTATTAGAAAGAATCCAAAGGAGGGCTACAAAAATGATAAAGGGCCCTGAGGGGAAGTCATATGAGGAGTGGCTGAGGTCACTTCTTCTGTTTGGCCTGGAGAGGTGGAGACTGAGGGAAGACCTCACTGCAGTTACAACTTCTTCCTGAGGGGAAGAGGAGGGGCAGGCACTGATCTCTTCTGTGTGGTGACCAGTGACAGGACCTGAGGGAATGGCCTGAACTTGTGTCAGGAGAGGTTTAGGTTGGATATCAGCAAAGTTCTTTACCCAGAGGGTGGTCGCACACTGGAACAGGTTTTCCCAGGGAAGTGGTCGCAGCAGCAAGCCTGGCAGAGTTTAGGAAGCACTTGGAAAATTCTTTCAGACACATGGTGGGATTTTTGGGTCTGTCCTGTGTTAGGCCAGGAGCTGAACTTGGATGATCCTTGTTGGTCTCTTCAAACTCCGGATATTCTCTGATTCTATGACACTAGTTTTCTATATCCTCACCCCTGGAAGCAATTCAGAATTGTACTGACTTGTCTTCCCCTGACAGATTTGTTAAAACTGACTTTTTCATTATTCCTTCATAGCTTTTATCTGATCTCAGTTTGCATGAATGACTGCTGAGGCTACTCAAAGCAAGGCAGTCCATCATATGTATAAACAATCCACCTGGTCCTTCCAGAGAAGTAGTTGTGATCACTGAGACAGCCTTGGGAAGAGTTGCAGTTCTGAAGCTGTGATCACTCTGTGCTAAATGTTATAATACATACTCGCAACAATTTTCTTATGCTGGGAATAGACACTATCTAGGATGAATCCTGAATAATGCATTTGAGATAGCTTTTGGGGACTACTGCTGGTAGAACTTTGCCCTCTGACTTAAGTCACATAAAGACTTTCCTTTTAACCATTAAATTTCATATAATACCTTCCAGAATAAATGTTTTGTGCAGTATTGTCAAATAATTCCTTCTCTGCAACAGAAAAAGACTTCTCTAGCAATTTCTAGTCAATATATCCATTATATAGTTGAGTGAAGTTTTGTTTAAGAGTCAATGCATTTCTTATGCAGCATTTAAGCCTCTCTCTGGCTGTTGAGTTCATGTTTTCCAGGGAATATCTTTTCTGAATGAGTGCATATAAGTTTTATAGTAACTACATGAGAGTATAGGTCTAGATTCTTATTCTCTTCTTCAGACACCTTCTTCTTGAGAAGAAGATTCACTGATTGATTTTTAAGATGTTGATATGCTGAGCTATTGTTAATATAGTTAACATACTTTTGTACCCGATTATAAAGTTTGTCTCAATTTTTATGCTGTTACTGTGACAAGTTCTGATTTCCATTTCTCACTCAAGATTTAATTCTGCAAGAACCTGATTGCTTTGATCTGAGACAGTGAGGCATGTAAATAGCAACCCAATTGAGGTATGTAAGGATATCATTAAAATATTCTGGATACTTGCATATTTAAGCTGAAAGAAAAATCCAGTTAATGAGCTTGGAACATCCAAGTCTGAATTCTGCCACACTTGAGAGATGCTCATAGAATCATAGGATCCGCAGAAAAGTAGAAAATATGATGCTCAAAGAAGTGGAGAAATGTCTGCTCAGAAAACAGGCCAGAGGGGGGCCTTTAAAGACATGAGACTGATACAAAAAATAAGACAATAAAGTGTTCACCATTTCCATAGGGGATAAAATACAAGGCTTGATATTTTAGAAAGATTTCATTCAGATATTAGAAAATCTTTTTTGCATCGGAGATAGTGATGCACTAGAATTGTCTTGGCAGCCTGTGGAATTTTAATTTAAGGAGGGTTTTAAGATACAGGTTGAAGAATTATCAGATAAAAATGAGTGAGGTATGAGTGATACCGGGCTGGGACAGCATGATAGGTTAGGTAATCCCTGATATCTCTTCAGAACCTATTTTGCATATTTTTCTCTGTGATAATTTGCAGAAACAAAGTTAGATGCCTGCATTATTTAGTCCATCAGCCTTTGTCCTCCTCGGTACCAGAGGATACAAGCATTTGCCCAGCCACCGAGACATGCTGTGGGGGAAAATGCAATAAGGACATTTAGCCAGTCAGGCACAATGGCACTAAGTAGGGTGCTGGAAAAGATAGATAGCACAGGCTAAAAAACGTCAGTAGACTTGGCCAGAGTGCTAGGACTGAAACTCTGTTATCAGCATCCCTTGGGCTGCCAAGCTTTCAGTGACAGCAGAATTTAAACACTCATTTCATTGACTGCTGATTCAGTTCTATGTGAATTGTATAGGCAGTTTCTTGGTCAAGAAGCAAAACCTGAAAGGTCCTAATTCTACAATTACCTACAGATGAAGCTTAACCTATTTGAGTAGAACTGTTAAATGTGCCTATTCTGATATACAAAGAAAATGATGGATGCAATCAAAAGTCTCTCTGAATTGTACCCAAAGTATCCTGTAATGAGGTGACAGTTTTTGATCCACAAAACTGGTTTACTTGCCTTTTTAATAAAAATGGGAAAAAAGCCCTGAACGCCTGCCAAACTCACAGAAAACCAGAACAGTATACTTGATGAAGCAGACACGTATGGATATATTCTGGAGTAAGTTACAGCACCTTCACATATACTGCAACACTGGACATTTCAAATAATTGCTTTACATAATGATGTCTGTTAAAGCTCCACTTCCTTATGTGTTTCAGTACTTGGCATATAAAATAAGACACCAGTTTCTTCACTCACAACACTAACTTGTCAAAGCTCAGAGGTTTTTCTCTGTTAAAATACTTGTAACTGATAAATTGTGTAGACTCCATGTTGTTTGATAATGGGCTTATTTGGTCAGCCATTTCAATACATCTGTTTGCATTAAATAGATGAACAGTGGAATGTATCTGTCCTTTGTGGGACATCTAAAGTTTAAATAGCTATGTTTGAATGAGTCACTGATAGTCAAGGGAGAAAAATTAGGGCAGTCAATGCAGTTTTTGGCTCATCCTAAAACAGGTCAGATGAAATAGTCTGTCTCATTGAAAAGCTCATATTGTATCTTTAAAGAAGTACAGCCATAAAATGGTGTATATGTTTTGCAAATTGTCATCAAAAGGCTTAATATGTAAATAAAACTGTTTTGTATAAGGAGTTACCAGATTTTATCTGTTTTTAGAAATATTTGTATAAGATGCATTGTGTAAGAGCAGCACACTTTCTGAACTTAGACCATTAAGGTAAAAAACCTTAATATTTTTTGCACACAGGTGGCCTGAATCCAAAATTCAGGTACTTGTTAATAGGCACACTTAAAGAGAAGTCAATTTTGGTCCCAGTGTTTACTATAAGTTTTGAGAGATGGGAGAGATGAAAGAGAGGTCTGCTTTAAGGACATTCTTGTCTGGGAAACATCATCTGCCCTTCAGCTTCCAGGTTCTGAAAGGCTTAAAACATTATTCTTCCTTCAAATCCCAGCTCATCACAAGGCAGTGCCTATCAATTGTTCCTTGCATGTACCAGTTCCTGACAGCTATTACAGATTTTCTGAAAGCCAAAGAGAAGAAGGTCTGAGTAAAAAGGTTGATCACTTTCCTATAACATCTATGGGATGTTGATATTTTTGCTACAGAATAATTTTTTTCTTATTAAATAAGACAAAACACATTCACAGTATTTATAGAATAAAAGAGTAAAAACTAGCATGGGTACTTCAAACAAGCCTGGGGAAATAAGGATACAGACTTTCAAATTCAGTTTGATAAATTTATAATAAAGAGAATATCAACAATGTTGACCTTAAGATCTCAATTTTATGCTTTACTTAACATTTACAACACACTGACAGTTAATCTATATTGTAGTTTATTATTTTTGTACAATAAAAATCCTATATATTTTGTAGGTTGCCTTGCTTAATAACGTGAGAAAGAATAGCTGTTTTTTGAAATCTTTTAAAATTAGACCAGTATTTAAGTGAATAGATAAAATTTGAGTTATGTAATAATCCAAATGTAAAAATACAATTTAGAAAATTAGAAATTCCATATTTACTGCTTTTGACTTCTTAAGATACCCACATCAGGTTTAGAGGTCTGGAGCTCTTATGTGAGAAATACAACTCTGTACTTAAAACATTTCTCTTATGGGATTTGTTATAGGTAATTGTTGTTACTAAGTATATAATTTTAGGGTCATTATGTTATGTAATTATGGTATAGGTAGTGCATCTAGATTCTAAAAATATACATTCTAGAAATAAGATTGAGATTAAGTAATTACACAGGAAGTTACTATACAGTCTATATTAATAAGTGGTATTTACTCATATAAAATAAGATTCTATTTCAGTAAATTGTAGTTTCAATATAAAACTATGTGTTTCTGAAGTATTATTATTGTTGTTAATATAAATTGCTTGAAGACGTTCTTCCTAGCCTAGTGATGGTCATTGTGCCATAAGTTAGAGTGCTCAACATCTCTTTTTCAACACCTCTTTTCCTTATTTTCTCCAGTGTAATCCTTTCAGTCTAGGTTCACTTCCTAGTCTCAGCCTCTGTTAAGGTTTTGACAATGAAAAATTTCAAAGACTAGGTATGTATTCCCATTTATAGTTCTTTATGAATTTAACTTCTTTCCTGTTATGAGAAATTGTGTAGATTTTTTTTTCTCTTTCCTAGGGCATGAAGCCATAGGCAATATCTAAACTACCATGTCTCTGCTGATAGTGCAAAGACCATTTGCTGCCAAAGGTATCTTATGCTGCCAACACCAACTTCAAATGTCTATAGTAGAGGGTGTAGTTAACACTCAGCTGCTCTTTTGTGCTCAGTCAGCACTTGTAAATGTATTGCTTTGCTCTGAACTCAGCTCTATGTATTTAGTTTTTTGCACCCTTTAGTTATGAATCCCTAAATCAAATGGAAATTTCAAACAAAAGTATGGCAGCCTATGTGCAGTGAATCCAATCAAATTGCCATGTGTGGTAAAAGAATGCTGTACTGGTGTGCAGATAGGGATGGCTGCAGCTGCATCATTCCAAGCTCTGGCACATCATTTAAGTCTAATGTGGAACAAACCTTACCGAGTTTTTTCCAAATAGGCAGTGGTCATTTCCCTGAATCTTGCAGGGATTCTGAAATCTCTGAAAAAAATGTGCTGAACCTGTCAGTACTAATAGAAGGATGAGAAAGTGCAAAATCTTCTTACTGCTCCTGACTTCCTTCCACAGAAGCAGTCTAGCAAATGCTCACCCTGCAAGTAACAGTGTTTGCAAAGTGAACTGTTGTTTCTGCTTTGTTCAGCAATAAGTTTTGCTTCTGTGTGACCTCATTTCAGAATCTCCTCTGAAAAATATTAAACTTCATGATTTTCTGGTTGAATACAAAGTTCAAAATATGAAGTGAGCATAACTAACCTTATGATAGCTGCTAACATCCTTTGGCAATCTGAGAAAGTAGTTTGGGAGCTGGCAGAGTGATTTAATAGGACATTAATAAGATCAATGACATCTAAAATGGTAATATGGATAATTGTAATTTGTGCCTCTTTAAAAGCAAAATATGAAAGTAATCTTTTTTGATACAGGCAGAAGCATGACTTGTCCTGGGGAAAAGGACAGCTGGTTACTACCAATGATTGTTATACTAGAGATGAAAAAGTTAAAACTCCCTTTCTTCCTATGCTTTTAAAACCATGTGTGTTCTTGTGTAGTACACAGAGTCTGGTGTAGAAGAAATTAAGTCAATGAAATAATTCCCATTGATTTCAAGGGGTACTGGATTGATGCCAGAAAGAGAGTGGACACATTCTCTCTAGAAGCAATAGTCTCACCTGCTTTCATATGTATCAACTTTCTAATACCCTCCCCCACCCTTGTTAGGAAATAAAAACAAGCCTAGCAAAATCTTTCTTTTCCTAGTTCACAAGATCTGTCAATGGTTTGGTGTACTTTTGTTCAAAAATCTATGTCTTCCTGCAAAACGTCTGGTGCAAAAAGCCACATTCTAGCATAATGAAATAAGAATACTCTGCTGACCACCATGGACAAGCCCATGGGAAGGGCATGGTTTCAGCATTCATGCTGCGCCAGTACAAGCTCTGGCACAAGCTAATGTTTGACAAATAGCACGCAGCTTTGCCCAAGTTTACTGTCACTTACAATAAAAATTCATATTGGATTATATCTCTGTGTTGTAAATAGCATGAAATGTAGCTACTTAGCAGCTGGTTTGTGACTTTGTTTCCTTTTTCATAAGAAGCATCCATACTTGCAAATAGCAACTAGTGAGTTGTGGACAAGGATTAAGAATTTTTTTTGTCCTGTACTGAGTTTCACTAGGAAAAGACCTAGATCACTTGTGTAACTCTACAGTTTCATCTGTATCACTCTGTTCTAACGTTCTTCTTGCTGTCATTGTATAGAAAACTAACTCATCTCAGCTTGTCCTTTTTAAAGTCTGAGCCTCATGGTACAGTTTTTAATTTTGATAGCACTGTGAGATCCTGAGTCTCACCATCAAATAATGAATAAAAAATTGTGTGGGATATTGATAAGCAGAGTCCTATATAGATATAAATAATCTGCTTTGTTCACCGTGCTTTTGAAGTCCTCTTTTGATTGCATTCAAGAAACCCTTTACTGGTTCTCGGACAAATTAGGACCCTGTCTTCATCCCTTCATTACTGGGTTCTTTCTTTAAGCCTGTAATTAGCTGCAGATTAAACTGTATCTATTTAAGTGTTTAATTGCTCCTAGAAACAGACATTCACATGTCTAAATTACAGTTTTTTTCCTTCTCTCTGCAGGTTCAGTCCCTGGCCCAAAAGTAATTTAGAAACATTCCTGTGTCACCAAAAGCAGAAGGAGATGCCTATTCACTGCATTTTTCACAATAGTACAGGGGTGGTACAGTCCTCTTTTTGCAACACTGTAGACATTTTTATGGCATAGCATTACTCAGTATTTGTATACTTTTAACGCCCAGAGGAGACAAGCAATTTTGCAAGCGTATAACTGGATTTACTAACAGCAAGGCATGCAAGACAGAGGGGAAATCTGCCTTTTCTCAAGAAAAGGAAAAAAAAAATCCAAACATCTAGAATGTTTCTTTCAAAGGGCATCAACTGTGAAAAGCAGGACTCTTATGAGAGTGTTAGAAAGGGTGGGAAGTGAAGAAAGGGCAAGGTAATTGCTACCGTTGAGGGATTCTCAGATTTAGGGATCCAGGTGTTATTCAAATAAAATCAACGGCTGGCAGAGCTGCAAAATCACTCACTAATAAGAATGGATTGAGCAGTGACTGGGGAGCCGAGAAGCTCAAAGGAGAGCCTCTCCTACACACTACATTTGTCTTATGTAAAGGCTGGATTTTTGATTCACTGAGGTTGAATTTGGATGATCTGCTTCCATTATCACTTACCCTACTAACACAGCCCACTGATTTTACTACTGCCTCTGTTCTCTCTCAGCCTCCTGCACCTGTGTTCCAGAAAACCAGTCTTACAGCTACTGACCCCAGAAGTGCTGGCCAGCCCCAACCTGTGCTCCTCTCACACAGCCTCACACCCCAGCAGCACTTGCCTGCTGCAGCAGCATGGTTCTGAGGCTGCCACTGCTGAAAACCTTTACAGCCTGCCAGGACACTACACATCTATATTGTCCAGCTGCCACTGGCCTCTGGCAGGCTAACTTACCCAGCAGTTATTACTGTGGTAAACACCGCTACTTAGAATATGCATGCCAACCAAATGAGTTGCAGCATGAGAAAAGATAAATGACAGGGTTTTCTTTCATATGGTCTATCCCTAATATAAGCTTCTATAAACCTTCTATACAAACATTGCATATGTTCATAGTATACACATAACACATACATATATGTACGTATCTATTTATTCCCAACCCCAAATCCAGATGCATGTTCTGGCAGCATGCAGTGCCAGAATGATTGCCTCTCTGACTACTCTTTAACAGGAATCCTCCCCAAATTAAATGTATATGGATTTCCCTCCCTTTTGTGTCTATGCACTTTTATATTTGTATAAAATACAAAAGTGTGTGTCTGTGTAATTTACATATAAGTTAATGTATTAATAAGCCAGTACAGTTTTATCAAATTAAAGATAACTGAATTGTTAAAATTTAGGTGGTTCAGAATACCTTGAATCTGTAAGACAATAAATACAAAGCTTCTTTCTGAAATAGAGAAAATCAATCTGCCTTTGAAAAGGGAATATCCTTTCCATGCAATCTGTCAGCCAATGTGAAACAACAATTCTAGAGTTACAATCTACCACACTTTTCTGTGCCCAGAGAGGGAAGAGAAACATTGCTTTGCTACACTAGACAAAGCATCAATTGACTTTCCCTGTTTCATTGTCCAAAGGAAAATGAAATTCTCTACAGTTATATTCCAAGCAGAATTGCACGTAAGTATGCACAGAAGAAAAGCCACATTTTGGAACTTTTATCCATTGCACATAAGTCAAAAATGCTTGATAAGTAGCAGCTTCATGCTGAGCATCTGAATTCCTTCCTCCCTTCCTCCCTCTGCTTCAGGCTTTTTTTGAATGAACCTGATGATGGTTACCCTCTGAATTCACTGAAAAATCTGGAATCTCTTAAGGCCCTCAAATATACTTCAGAGAAGTCTCTAGACCAAGAAGTAAATGAATATCAAACAAGTCAATGGTTTACCAGTCCGTGTTGGCTAGTGTTCATTATTTTTCCCCAAACTCTAAATTACCCCAAGTGGTTTAGTCTGATTTAGCCTCAGCCGAAAGTGAGGAGGATTTTTCCATTCATTTTAGAAAATGCTGGATCAGACTTATTTTGTTCCTGAACCAAACCTTAAAGATGTCAATAAAGTGCCTTTTATGCAGTTTAATGGGCTTGTAGTCATTCCAGTAGTTCCATATTAAAAAAAAATAAAAATAGAAATACTTATTTCCTTAATCTTATTCCAACTAATGTGATTTTGGCTTATTTTTCTTCGTTGCTACCCCTCCCAGTTGATTCAAATAAGCTTGCTCATAGTAAATGTCAGCACTGAGACAAAGACTCAAATAAACATAGAGACTCAGCAATTCTCTGAGGTCTGGTCCTCTCGAGATGCACAAGAGGGAAGACAGCAGAGAAACCTTGTTCTCTTTCATACCTACATAAAAGACATCAGTCCCCAAGGTTATTTCTGCACCGTGTTCAGACTGCGATGCAGGCGCTGAGTTCAGAGCGGCCAGGATGTGTCACTGCCGGGAGCTGCGGCGTCAGCGGCCCCGGAGCCGCGTTTGTGCGGGCACGGTAATGTCACTGCCATTAGTCTGAGCTGGCCACATTGCAGCCAGCCTGATACGTCTCTGTGTAGTGTTCTAGCCCTCCTGCTCCCGCCTAAGTGTCACTTTCCGCCTTGAATTTGTACTGGTTAGGCTTTGATGTGCAGGGCACTGGAGTCAATGGAGAGATTCCCATTTGCAAGCACCGCCCTGTGCTTAGCTCACAGCTCATCAGCCTGCTGAAGCACTTTACCTCCCCTACAGCACCCAGGCATCACGAATGAGGTGGAAAGGGATTACTTAGGCACTCTGTTCGACTTTAGCAAAACAGCCTTAAAAATCTCAAAATTTAAAGAAAATATTTATTACTAGAATAAAATTCAGAGGTAGTGGTTGTCTGAGGCAGAGTATTAGTACCTGCACCAAACTAAGGTCTGAATACTTGATAAAATATTGTGGGTTGTGAGACGGTCATTTTTACAACCACAATGGTCTCTCCTTTCTAAAGTAAATAGCCTTTAAAAATATTGCACAATATTAGATTTTATGAACACCACTTAATAAATGATGCTGAAGACTCAGAAAAAAAATAAAATTTAAGCAACAAACTAAATTTTGCTCACTTTACAGCCAGAAGCTGCATTGTTCTTTGGATTAGGCAGAGGGCTAGCGTGTCGCCTAGCACTACACTTTGTTCCCTGGACAGTGAATTATGCACCAAAATTCGTGTGCATTCTATTACTAAGATACACAAAAGAATAATTCCTTACAAATAGGAAATTTTCTGATGCTTAGTGCTCTTTAAATTATTTCAGGATAAAATCACCATGATGAACTTCCTGCTCTGGTGTGTTTGGCTGTTTTGGTTTGTCGTTGGCTGTGTTTCAAAACAAAGCTTTCATAAATGTGACCGTTGGTTTCCAATAGAAAGGTTTTCATGCTGGGAGCGTGCTGTCGATGGCTGATCTTGTTTGCAGCCCTTGCACTCTGCACGGCTCTTTGCAGCTGACTGCACTGACGTCATCTGCAGCACTATCGACACATTCTTTTGTGTGGTGTGAATGAAAAAGTAAATTGATCCCAGTGGGGACTGTGCTCACAGTGAACAGAGAAAAGCTGCCACTCTGCCAGCTATAGATGGCATCACATGTCTGTTAGTACATCCTTGCTTTGGCACTCAGATTAGACAGGACATCAGTTAGGGGGATGATCTGTGCTCCTCAAAAAACAGCATGTTTTTCAGGGGGGCAAAATGTGACAGATAGAAACTAATAATAATTTAAATGGCAAAAGATGTAAAATAGAACATCTTGTATCTAGCAGGTAATTTTAGAAAGGACAAATATTATTATGCTAAATTTATGGATGAGAGAAGTGTAATCTCCTCGGAGCTATGGAACAAAAGAAAGGAATAAAGGGGGATCTTTATTCAAATAATCTTTAACTCGTGAGAAAATATCCATTTTGGAATGTGAAATCATCTGTGCTAAATAAATTATCCCTGCTAGGATTCTGGCCTCACATATACTGAATTCTAGTCCTGAAGTCCAAATATTTATTTCAGGAGCAGTGTTTCCTAGCATGCAAATACAGAATTAAAAATTCTACACTGAAGTTTTGTTTTAGTTTTGGTTTTAGCTATTGTTTTATATGGGCATTTGTATTAAAGAAAAAAGAAAAAAATAATTATTTTCTAAGCTTTTTCCATATTTTCTACATTTACCCTCCACCAGTATAAGTTCCTATATTTATAATGTCTAACACTTTTGTCCTTTCAGAATCCCTGAGAGACATGTCCTTCATTTAAGAGTGGCGTACATACATGTGTGCAAGAGAAGGATTAGATGAACAAATGGTGGCATGACTCAAATTCCCTAGAAAACCTGTGGCAAGGCACGGAAAGAAACAAAAAGCCAAAATGCCATCCTACAAATGAACTCTTGTGTGTCCTCTCCCATCACACAACAGCTGTCGCAGACCTGCTCTCCCCTACCCTCACAGCAAAGTGAGCTCTATTTATGCTGCAGTAAAATGCTGTCAATAGTTACACATGATCAGGCATATGTCTGGGGAGGTTTGGCCTCTTGATTTCAGGCTATTTCCTGTTTTTCATAGTTTTTCCTCATTATTATCCAACAGTGTGTGAATGTTATGAATGACTTGAGCTGGCGGACTTGTGCACCACCTTGTAAGGCAGAGCTGTCAACATCTGAGATTTTTAATCTACAATCTGACAAAATGGGAAAGCTGACCTGTGTGGTTTCTGGAGTGCTAACACTGAGCTTAAAGCCATGACATTCATATTCTTGGATCAGAGAAGCCACATGCCATCATAGCAATGGGTGGTTACACCCAGGCACATTCTGTCAGACAGGTGACTTCTTGTGCAGAAAGGCATCACAAATTTCGCTGCCCCCTGTGAAAGTACATATTCTGCTCAAGTCCCACTGTATGTAAGTATTTGTAGAGAAATTAGTTTCTACCCATCTTCCAGGCTGCTTGGGCTTTATAGAAAGATGTACTGCAGGTAATATCAGCAAAATCCCAATAACCAGGGCTTAATTATGAATGGAACTCATAATTTTACTTTAGTAGAGGAAGGATAATTGGTCGGGTAAGTCAGAGAGGCTTTGGCTGACTTAATATCTTTTAGGAGCATATACAGTTTCATTGCAGGGCAGAATTGCCCACATGATTTCTCTGTGCACATTTGGTTCTATATGTAGTTGCCTTATCCCAAAAATAAAAAGAAAAAAAATTGCAATGTCAATATTCTCTAAGAAAAACATGGATTTATTTCAAAAAGCATAACTGTAGAAGAGAATTGGTGGGCTGCAAAGTTACAAGTTCAAGGTGCTGTTGCTCTTTCCTATAATGGAGCTTGACTCAGTGGAACTTGTTTGTTTTCAGTGTTCACAAAATTGAGACCATTTTTGTCTTCTAAATCAGAGACTCCAGTGAAAAAGGGAAGAGTAATTTTTATTGTTCTGTTTTTGTACTTGAAGGGTAATTTATAATTTTTATTATCCTGTTTTAATATTTGAAGGGGTATAAAAATATGTTGATGCCATAGGCAGAAAATTAGCACTGCCATTTTGCTACATTTAAAATATATATATGCATTACAGGTAAGGGATTTTTTTCTATAGATTTTCCATATAGGTTTTATCACAAGGTGACCTAGTCCACATGAGAACTTCTGAATGCTACCTGCATAAAACTCTGGGATAAATAAAGTAATTTTTATGCTCCACCAAGAGCTTTGTGGGGTTTGTTCCTTTTTATTACTCTGCTGAGTGTTGCTATAAATCTTAGTGTAAAAGAAGAAATAATTTTTCCTCCAAATTTTTGTCTGAGATGGATTTTTGAGGCCCCACATTAAAAGAGGTGCTTTAGGGGCCATAGAAAAACTACTTTATTTTGGCACACTTTTGAACATTTTATTATGTAAATTACCAATTCCTTTTGAAAATCAAATTAATTATTTTTTTACTAAGATGTTCTTAACATTTAAAAAATACTGAAATTCAAGTGAAATGTCACAGTCTTTCAATCAAGGCAGTTGAAGTGATTTAAATGTCTAATTTCTTAATTTGCCCTTTTCCCCTCCCAATTTGGTTTTGTTTTTGTTTCTTTTGATGGGGAAAAAAGCAAAAAGTGGGGGAAATCATTCTGTTTCCATTAAATAGACAATCTGGTGTCTGTCCTGCTTTACTCCCATGGGAAGATCATAACAGATGTACAAGAAGGATTAATGTTATATAGCTGATAAATTTAATAGACATTAGACTGCTAAACTGTTCAGTAACTTCTGTCCTCTTGTTCACCATCCCCTGCCCATCCAGCTGCAGTCAGAACTTGAAGTGTGTGTTGTCAGTGAAGGGACCCTTGAGCAGGGAGTTCCAGAGCACTGAAGCACCATCTGGCAGTAACACACATCTGTTACCAGGTTAAAACTGGGAAGTTGGACAACCTTTGAGCCATTATGGATTGATGCATGAAAGTATGGTTTTATACTGGAAACACAATCTTAGGGAAGATTGCCTGGGTGTCCTTATAAATGAATTTTAAAATGTATACTAAATGTAAATTTTAAAATGTATACTAAGGTGATGTAAACAATGGATTTGTGTTTTCATGGAAACAAAGCTATGAACTGCCTGACTGCAGTGCACTCTAATCCCACTGGACTGAGTGTGCAGTGATGCATCAGGTTTGGCAAGTAGAGGAAAAAGGAGCAGCATCTTGGACTTAGGACTGTTTTTTTCCATCCCCCATTACTCAAATTCACTGTTGTCCCGGAGTAGGCTGGCAGAAGAGGAGACACCAAGTTTTTAAAGACAAGGGTTTCAGAGATTTGGCATTTATGGATCAGGGGTACTTTTTCTGTACAAGTTCTGCTCCTTTCCTTCACTTCCTTGTGGCTGAACTGCTTTTATCTGCAGGGGGTGGTGTCCCTCCCCTGCTCTCACAGGCTGGATATCCTTCAGCCGTGGTCAGCCCAGAGAAGAAATGATTCCTGTGGTCTGGAGAGGTTCTCAGGAGCAGACAGGAGATCTCTTAGGGTGAAGGGGGCGGAAGTTGTTAAGTCTGCAGCTGATTGCAGTTGTGTTATTGACTGACTTGACAAATGTGATTCACCTCTTACTTGGTGAATTGGCACAGCAGGAATATTGTAGAATTCCTTGCTTTGACATTAAACTGTGGAAGATTATTTTCTCTCCTCACCTAGTAAACTTTTCCTGTCTCCTTCCTTGGTGAATTGAGAAGACTGCCTGTGAACACCACTTGTGTTTTGGAAAGAACTTAGGAATATTAACTCATTAAGTAAACTCTACTATTCACCAGCAAGTCACTCTCTCATAAAAGTCACACGTTTTTCCCCATCCTGATCTGAGGAGTATTCAAAATAGCTGTAGGATGGAAAGGTTTGTTACCTCTTACCAGTGACCAAGGCCAACTTACTTAGCTGGCTCTGGCTGTATGGCTCCCCTGGGGGAATTATAAGCAGTAAAAGTCTGTAGCTTCCACATCTTCTTTGGAAGTAGATTTCTAGTTCATAAAGGGAACTTCCTTCCCTTAAAGATGCAGAACTCTTCAACCTTGGAGGTGAATAGTCTTTCATAAACAGAAAATATATTACTTTCCTAAATATCAGCAGTCAATCTATCAATTAGTTTCTATAGCTAGTTTGAATCTCTATTTTGCTTCCTGTAAAGCAAGTTAGGTTAGGTCACTGCCTGAAATCTGTCATGAAAATTGAAGTTGAGCCAAAAAGCAGCCTTCACAGTGTTCCCGTCCTGGGAAAGTAAAACATGTCAGCGGAGGAGTTTAACAGATTTGTTGTCATGAATATAATTTTGAAACAGAAGGCAAGCTTGTCTCATAGTGCAGCTAGAGGACCCCACAATTAATGCTGCTATTCAGCCAACATGGATGCTTTATCCTCACATATCACAGCATCCCACTGCTGGGCTAACACAGGCACACTTGGCCAAAAGAACAGCATGGCTGGCTTGGGCAGGGCTATTTACATGCCTGCAGCACACAGACTGGTTACACTGATGTAGCTGTGATCTTTGGAAAGACCAAGAGCAAGAACCTCCTCTCCCCAGGTACCTCACTGCAGACTCCATCAGAATGCTCTGCAGTGTAGTTATTCACCAACTTTTGCTGTGTTTCCTTCTGCACCCCACAGCACTGCATTGAGTAGTTTTTCTCTACTCCCAGTGACCTAGGCTGCTCTTTTTGGTCCTACACAGGGGATTTCTATATGGCTTGAATTTTCTATAGAAAGCATTTGCTGTGTTGATGCTGCCTGCTAGTTATTTTTAACTTGTTTTCCTTCCTTTTTCCTCAAAATAAAATATCTCTATGAGAGGTTTATAAAATTAATAATTATTGGAGAGTAGTGAGAGCAAAAGGAAGTTTATTACACAAAAATAATTTTGATTTAATTGAGTTTTTAGATTACATATAGTTCCAGTACCACAGAAAGCAGTGATGGATGGTAGAAAAAGCATTAAGCAGGATTGGGGGGAAACTTCCATGGTTGAAAAACACATTCAGTTGAATGGTACAAGTCAGAGAAGCCTTTGGCATTTATTTAGAGTAAGATTGTGGAGGCAAAAAGCTGAGAAGTAGTTTAAATTATATGACATTACATCAGAAGACACAAAATTTACTTATGTTAGAATGTAAAAAACCAAACCAGCAAGTAAAAGAGGAAATGGAGTGGGATGGACTCTGATTTATCTTACCTGCTTCAGCTAGTTAGCTCCTCCAGAGCTACAGCATCACAGGATGAAATTAGAAATCAATTCTCAGAGACACAAACGGTTTCCTCATGAAATAAGTTCTCTTTGCAAAATTGTCTTCATCACATGTTTATGTGTTTTCCATTCAAGGGGCCAATAATGATAATGATTATCTTCATTAGTCTTGAAGAAAGCTTTCACTATACATTAAAATTAATTGTGGTTGTGACATAAAAAAAGGCAGAATGAGAGAGGTATGTAGAGGACAGTTAGAAACACTAATAAGAAAAATATCAGAATTAATTAAAATTTAGTAGAGCTAATATCCCTATTACAAGGAGTCAATTGAGCCTATATTACCGATACATTAGAAGATTTTAATTTTTATATATATGTTCCTCATGTCTTATTAGGAAATCAGATTTTGAAGTCCTTAACTCAATTTTTATTCACTTCTCACTCAGACAAAACTTTAATCAACTTCAATCAAGACCTTGCACCAGCATGCTAGATGAGCTGTGTCATGTTTTACTGCCATCAGTTGATAATAAAATGTTACTGCTATAAAATATAATGAGGTAAAAGACTTTTTATGCTGAATTATTTAATAATACTTTGTGCTTATACAGCCAGGCAAGGATCTCAAAGTCATGAATGCATTTTTAAGAACAATGTCTGCGATTTAGTAAATTAAAGTTTATTTTAACTTTCCTCATAAAAAGACACTGTTGGGTTAGATGGGTGAAACACAAGTCTCTTTAACTGAGGGATCCAAAGTCCAGCCATTCCTACATGTGCTGTGGCTCTGCCTCAGTGTGCGTTCATGCTCATAGGCTTTCCTCAGATTTCCTGATGCTTTGATTGGGAAGCTATTTTGTCTCAGAACCATTTCCTTGAGAATTTTTTCTGTTCTCAATATTGCCTCAAAGTTCAATTTACCCTGCGTGGCTCATTTGTTCATTGTCAGAACTGGTATACTTGGAGCAAAATCTCCTTTTTAGAAATACAGGCTGACAATCAACTCAGCTTTGGAAGTATTTGCCTCTTTATCAGAACTCCCAAAGTACTCTCATTGTATTTCAGTTAGTTAATTTCATGTGAAAGTAATGCAGAAGGAAATATAGCAGAGGTATTGAGTTATTTTTACTATGACTTGTTGATTCCTTCCTGTTGTTTTTTATTGTTCTTTAAGCAGAAGATTAATATATGTGAGTCAGGAGCCTTCTGCTCACAGTGGAAATGTTCAAAATGCAATCATAAAATTCTATCAGGCTGTCACTGCCTTTGCAGGCCTTCTAGTCAGAGGAGCTTGCTTACTGTCAGGGATCAGAGATCACAGCCTGCTACAGCCACATACTTACAATGAATGAAAGAACGCATTAGGATTTGTGGAAGGTTAAAGGCAGGGCTCTGCTTTTTATATCCTACAGCTTTAGGTGCATGGCTGTAACGGTAATAAGTTATCAGAAGTGTGGTATCAGTTCTGAGTATTAGGGACCTACGAGGGCCTAGAGAGTGTGTTTGAGATGGAAAAGATGTACTGTTCCAGAAAACCTGTATCCGTGCTGTGAGGAGATAATGTATCTTTCTGCCTAATCTTTTGTGGTGTCAACTTTCATTTAGGTGATAGTTAATCTCTTCAACTCCTACTCAGTCATTTTCATCGTTTCATCTGACCTTCAGTCCTATCCAGCACTGCCAGATTCCTTATGTCCTTAAAGCCTTTACTGAGAAAGGCCCACAAAGTGCTGACCATTTTTTGATAATCAAAGCACAACCTAATATATCACATGAAATTTCATCTTGTACAGCATGCCCATTTGTCTTTCCCATGGTTTCCAAGCAGGAGACAGACGTGACTTCATTGTGTTGTTTTCCATTTGATCCTCTCTTTCTCCCCCACCCCAGGACTTCCACAGTTAATGTCTCACATCTCATCTCCTCTCTTCTTCCTGCCCTTTGCTGAATTTCCTGAAGAAGTGATTCTTTCTTGTTTACCTCAGGATTCTCCACAGTCTAAACTTCATTTCTTGTCTTACCTGATTCTCCATCTCCAGTGAAAATGTATTTAGTCTGTCTTTGTCCAGCACCACCGATTTTTGAACAAAGCAATTTAACTTCTTCCTCACAATGTCCAAGTCCACATCCTATAGCATCCACTTGTCTCTACATTGTGATGCCATCAACTATACTGAAAATCCTGTTGATGTCAATATATATTATCAGAATTCAGAAGCTAAAAGCTGTTTGGGCTATTCAGAAGCTAAAAGCCATTTTGCAGTATTTTGTTGAGTAGTGAGATTAAAATGATAAATTTCATAATAGAGCTACTTCTACATTAAAGATTTTCCTTTGTAAAATGAAAATATCTATACAGGAAAAATCTAAGATCATAGCTCTCCTTTTCTTGACACCTGTGTCCCAGCGTGCTGGTTTTGACTGGTATAGATTTAATTTTCTTCATGGTAGTTGGTAAGGGGCTGTTTTTTGTATTTGTCAATAATAATGTTGATACTATAGAGATGTTTTTGTTACTGCTGCTGAGCAGTGCTCACACAGCATCAAGGTTTTCTGTTTTCTGTGCTGCCCCATCAAGGCGGAGTCTGGGGATGCACAAGGGGTTGCCAGAACTCTGGGTCCCAGCTGACCCCAAGGATATCCCGGGCCATGTGGCATCATGCTCAGCATATAGAGCTGGGGGAAGGACAAGGGAGATGTGTAGGAAGGCATTTGGAGCGATGAATTTGTCTTCCCAAGTCAATGTCACATGTGATGGAGCACTGCTGTCTTGTGGATGGCTGAACACCTGCCTGCCCATGGAAAGTGAATTAATTCCTTGCTCTGCTTTGCTTTGCTTCTGTGCATGTGGAGCTTTTGCTTTACCTATTAAATTCTCTTTTTCTCAACCCTCATGATTTTTTTTTACTTTTACCTTTCCATTTCTATCACTCATCCTACTATGAAGGTGTAACACAGAGGGAGGTGAGCAAGTGGGTCTCAGGCTGCAGCTGCTGGCTGGGGTTAAACCACAACAGTTTGGTTAAAAGTCTTTCTGTGTTTATGTGGGTACTGTTTTAATTTTGTAACAACATAATTTTAATTTTATGCAAAAATTATATTAGCAATTCCCTTTTATCATTTCAGAGTATTTTGTTGTCAAGCAGGAACCGATACACATTTCTATTCTCTGTGTTTTCTGAAAGGAACCTTACAGTCCCAGAGTGACCCTTTGGTAGCTATTCTCAGCACCGGTGAGTCATTCATTAGAGCTTTTGAGTCACAGACAGTATCAGTTTCACAGAGGCACCAGAATCACAACTACACTTGCTATGTAAGAAATGAAAGCAACAGTTGGAGACTAAATAATTTGGCAAAACTTCTCTGGTTTCTTGCTTCTCCACATCCTTATTTCACATCTTCTGAAGCCTGTAGACATTCATTACTGAAATGTATTTTGTCACCTGCAAATTATTTTGATCAGCTTGCTAAGAAAAGATCAAATTCATTGGGCTTTGCTGTGCTGTAGCTAGAACAGTTTTCTCCAGGCAAAGGATGTTTTGACACTGAATGACACTGAATATGGATTTAGTCCTTTGAGAGATTATAGTGAGTTGTGTAAGGGATAAAAGAAGTGCACTTTTTGGGATAACTAATTGTAGGACAGAATTCTATCTAACGTAGAGTCATAAAACAGGTTAAAGAAAGGCTATTTGACAGGAAAATCTTAAACCAATGAATGAATAACATTTTGATTCTTTTCAGTTAATTTATTGATTTACCTGCAAGTGGCAGCCTTTTAAATTTCTTTTAGTAAATGAAAAAAAAAAATCAGTACAACAGAAATGAAATTCAAAATTCTTCTGCACTATCCTCATTTAACATCCAGAGACTCTTACCATTAATGATGTCACAATTTGCTTTTTAAGGATGAAAACCTTTTTACACTCTTCTCTCCTGTCCTGTTTTCTCTAATTAAGAGATGAATATCTGCACCAGCCAAGGAATTTCCTGCGTGTTCTCTCTAGACTTCAGCTTCAGTCTTCTTAAACAGACACTTGTTTTAAAATGCATAATTGTCATTTTGAAAGGACTAAGTATTGAGAGATAGGGAGATAAAAAAGGGATTGAAGTCTGAGATTCCTGCAGATCTGCAGCAGTGGAACACAGCAATGGCTGGTGGCCAGGTGGCTGCTCTGATGGTTTCTGGTACCAGTCACACTTGATGCTCTCTTTGCTGGGTTGCAGGTGGTTGTAGTTTCAAAAGGCTGTGGGAACAGAGCTGAAATCAATTGTTCTTTTAGTGAAGAGTACTCTCTGTAGCCTGCATGCAGTATGATACTTGCCATCCCATCCAGATATAACATACTTGAAGTCTTCCTCCAAGGTATTTTCTCTAAGAAAAAGTGCCATTTCTAAAAAAATCAAAATAATCCAGAAAATCTTGCATGTATTTCAATTTTTTTTTACTTTTTCATGAGGGAAAATTTCCACTAATTATTCACTTTTATTTTTTCAAGGTAAACCAGAATTCTTTAATTGCCCAAAATAGTTCAGCAAAACACCAAATTAAATTTTCCTACTGTAATACATTCCTAGCAGAAAAAAAAGTGTTCTAAACTCTGTTTTTCCTGATCACTATTCTTCTCAGGAAATTTAATATTCCAGAAGACTCTTTGACAATTTTCACTCTGAGATACATAGGAAAAACATGTTGCTTTCACAAGGGAAGAATACATGAAAAGAAAAGCTAAAGAAAATGTAATCATTGGCTCTCTAGGCTATAAGGAAAGGCAATTTAATGTTAAAACTGCTAGAGAAAGATATTTGAGTTATTTAACAAATAAAAACTGAAAAGATTTTTTTTATTAGAAATGTTAGTATATAATATTCTTGAAAATTCAAATGTGACAATTTTAAGTGTGTATATCTTTATACATACATGTATTCCTATTGCACAGAAATTTGAAAAAATAAATCACTTTGCACTAGTGTAGTGTAGAGAAAACAGTGAAATGTCAGGATTATGAGTGGGATAGAAATTCAAATTTTTTTCACCCAAATAATAATTTGTGAGAATTTTTTATTTTTTGAGCTGTTTACTGATTTGTTACTTAGGATACTTCTTTAATAACACCAGTAGCTGTACAGCAAGAGAAATAGTACAAAGTATTCAAGTGCTTAATATGCTCTTCATTCAGGAGGCAAAGTTTGGGGACATTGATTTGTGCCTTCATTTTGGTTCCTACTTGAATTTATTTACAAGCTCCAAGAAAATTTCATATAGTTGGGAACTTGAGAATCCTCTTTGCTCAGAGTACCTCCTTCACTTGCTGAATACCTTTGCAGTAGTTCATGAAACTTAAGGGATTTTAAAGATATTTACAACCTTATTGCAATGCTGGCAATAGTAGTCCTATATTTCAAAGGGGAAAAAAAGGAAACAATCTAAGGATTGTAAAGAAAGTACTGTGAAAGACTAGCTACGACTGGATATTTATGTCTGCAATTTCACCTTCACTGTACTGCTTTTAGTTGTAAACTATCGGCAGCACTGCTTAGAAAATAAATAACTTATTTTAAAATATATTCATCTTTAATTTCTACGTTGCTTTAAGGAGCATCTGCTTTGCTGTCGTGAAAATGAAGATGAGAAATTAATTTAAATATTGGACTCTTATTTTTCTTTTTTTTCTTATTATGCCCTCAGAATGTCTTCCAGAGTAAAGCTTTTTTTTTGTCAGAAAACATAAGCAATGTCACCTAACAAGTTCACAACTAGGACATTGGATTGACTGGATCAAAGTTGGGTTGGAAAGAAACAAAAGAACACCTGATAGGAACTATACTTTTAAAAAGCATCATGCCCTTGAAAACAGGGAGCAATAGGTTGTTTGTATGTCATATTTAATTTCCTGGTGTTCTTTGGTAGGAGTTAGACTCAGTAGCATTTAAGCACAACTGAAGGGTGCTGTTCAAAAGAGATTTAAGTCAGTATTTAAAAACTGGAAGCTGAAGAAGCTGAGTTTACACGACAGATGACAAATTTTGGCTTAACCAGCTTACATACAAAATTTTTGGAGGTTGGAAAGCTCCTTGTTCAAACCATGTCTGATTGAAATGGATGCAGAACTTGCATGTGCCAGAGGAAAGTATTGATCTTCATACAAAAAAATTCACATTTTATAACCGTTCCAAAACCCACTTAGGAATGAGAACTTTATCACTGGTTACAAAGAATTTTTTCAGGCTCCAAATGAAAATTTCATACTGGTAAATGTTAGTGCCAGCTTTCTGTCCCTTGTAGAGAGGATTATGGGCAACCTGATTTCTACTCTGAAAAAGCATTTTAATTAATTACCTGAAGTTTTAAAATATGACACTAGGGTATAAAGGTCGGTAAAGGTATAAAAGTCATCAGACTTATGATGATGGGAAAAGCAACAAGTATGTCTCTAAAAGGAGATGGAAGTAGGTAAGAAGAAACAAAGAGAACATAAAATTAGTGCTGTGCATGAGTACTTCCTCAGTTGTGGTGAGAAAAATGATGAATAGCTACAAATATGAGCAAGAGAAGGTGCAGAGCTATCTTCTGAGAGATGACAGAAGCAAGAAACACTTCAGATCTAGATTCTCTAAAACACTCATTTGTGCATGTACACACACACAGACACACACTGTCAGTCCATCTCTTTAGCTGCAAAAATCTTAGGACTCTACTGCAAACATATCTACTCTCTGCCAATTTCCTCATATTCAACCCCTCTGGCTTAATGTATCTAGAAGTTTATAATCATTAAGTAATCTTTATCCCTCCACATTTGGCACATCTAGGTTCAAATCCTAGTAGGGTTTAAAAGACTATAAAATTAACACTGAACAAACAGTAAAACTCACTTGATGAGACAATCAGCATAGATTTCTTGTAAAGAAGCAAGTTGAGTAACATGTTAGATATTCATTATTATAAGCATACCTACTGATCCCCATTAATACTATAGCCTGTTTTGCCTTCATTCTACTTAATTAAAACTCCAATCAACATTCATTTTATGGGTGGTCAAAGAAGGTCTGAAGTAAAAAGTACACTTTTAAAATTCCTGTAATCCCTAAACTATAGAAGCAAAAAAAAAAGATCAGAAGAAAATAGTACATAGATGAAAATATGTTTGTATTTTTAAGAGATAAAAATAAAGCAGTCAAAATGAATTTGCTCTAAAGCACATAATCTGTGTCACCTTGTGTCCTGATGAGAATGATTCTGTCTCTAGTAAGTGAGATAATCTGTCCACTGAAAGTAAATTCATCATAGACTAAAAATCACATTTATCATCATGAGGGCACTTTAAATACCTCATGTCAAGTTCTTGCAGATTTCAATTTAACAGGAGTTTCACATCTATTTTTATTTTTGTTTCTTTAAATATAAAAGAAAAAAAATAATTCCAACTCCCAAAGCCTGGAACTTAACATTTCAATACTATTAGCTATTTCTCCTGGTACAACTTGTTGAATTTTTCAGCTAACTTGTGCACTATTTTAAGTGCCTAATAAAGTGATAGTTGTAAGGGGAATCACATAGTTGCTTATATATGCAAGGGAAAATGTTTAAAGGTACGCAAATTGAATCTGTCTCCTGAGGTACCTGCTTTTCGTTATTAAGAATAAAGAAAATGTAGAATAAAGAAATAAAGAAAATTCTCCTACTTGAAGAATACCTTTTTGTTAGACATGTACAATTTAAGACCATATTAAGGTGTTTAAGAGTGACAGAGCAGATCCAAAGCAGGTCTGTCTAGTTTCTGTCATTCCTTTAGAAAATTTATCTTGATCTATGTCTCATTTTTTTTTGCCTACCTCTCCAGAAAGAGAAATTCTGAAATCTCATTCATACTGGGTGCACTTTGCCTGCCCTTCGAGACTTAGCAAGCTTATAAACAACTTCTATATAAAAAGACTTGCTTGCATAGTAGTTGTTTCTTTCAATGGGAAGGAAAAGAAATTTATAAGTCAATGTAGGACTGAAGGATTCCCTGTTTAGTTTTTGAGGAATCCCTCCTTATCTGAACTTATGAGGCTGAGTGGGACTGTCCCAAGCCAGCAGCTGAGGCACTGCAGTGAGTGGGAAATGCTGAGGACAGCAAGCACTGCGCTGCTGGCAGAGAGCTGTGTTGCTTGAGCAATTTGTTTTACACTGCCCTGTGTGGGCCTGTTAAAATGTTGGGCTTTCACCTGAGCAATACGGTATTTTTTTAGGGAATCCTTTCTCACTACAGGAGGAAAGAAGAAAGGCAGCACTACTTACTCCTTCCTACTTGATGGGAAACCTTCTTGAGGGCATGGATTTATATTAGACAGATCTAGTGACCCTGGCTTTTATTTTCATGCACTTACCACTTATACTGAATAAATCCATGCTTGCCTTCTCAGCTGGGGACATTTGACTATGAACTGCTATCATATTTTATAAATAAGCTAAAAGGAAGGTCATGGATTGCTGCTGGAATGGAACCCAGGACCTCATATAACAAGTTTTAATCTTCACAAATCATCCATATGGCCTCTCAGATGGAATATGCTTTTCATAGCGAATCTCTAAGTACTAAACCACAATTTTTATTCTTAAGTCACAGATAACAACCACAAGAACTGATCTCTAGCATGTGACTAGCAATTCGGGAGTAGTTATCTGATCTATATTGAACAGGTGTCAAGATCTCACAACTCTGATAATATAAAATGTCTCTGTTATTTAAATGCACTGTAGAAAAAAAGGTCATAATTACACGGATGTATGAATTCTATTTGTTTTTATTTTTATTTTTCTTACTTCATTTTTTATTGGTAATGTCATAAGAAATTAAACTGGAATGCAGAGTTCAGACACAAGAATTGTACAAAAATATTTTTCTATCAAAAATCACCAAAAAGCCATTACTATTATTATTATTGTTATTGTTGTTGTTGTTGGTGTTATTTAATCTCCTTTCTTCGTCTTGGTGATTTATTCACTGAATTTAAAAAAAATACATTTCAAAAAAGAAAAAAAAATCACTGGCAAAACCTTTACTGACACCAAAAGGTACACCAGACACATCCTGTAAACTCAAAATCTGAGGAATGAGATGTCGAGAGAGGTTTCTTGAACTCTTTATCACTTTTGCTTTGTTTCAAATACCGTGAGCAGCATTCCCCCAAACCACATGAACTTTTTACTTTCATCTGCAACAAACATCAAAAAGAAACACGTATTCCAGCTCACAGATGGGTTTATACAGTTCCTCGGGGTCTCCGGCTTGTTAAGGCAGAATGCTTCCCAAGCGCACGGAACACGTGTGAGTCAGAGAGACCCATCTGTTGGTACAAAGAGCATGTGAGGTCAACCTTAATACTCTGAAGTGTGAGTTTGATGAAGTTCTTGTTTATGCTACTAGAAAGTTTCTTATAAATGATACAAATCCTATACCTAGTCCACTTGCCAGTACATATTTCTTCCCTGCAATGTATCTTCTGGATAAATAATGAGAAAGCATTCTTTTTCTTTTTTTTTTCTTCTCTTTTTTCTGTCTTTTTTTCTTTTCTTTCTTTCTTTTCTGCATTCACTAATTCACTTACCAAGAGCACTGCTACCACAGGAAGTGATAGAACCTGATGGGGCACTTAACGGGGTGACAAAAATTGGCTGTTCTTATGCATTAAGCAGAGCAGAGATGTAGAGAGAGTACACTACTACTTAATATTAGCATAAGCATCTATGTTGCAGATCACATATTTATGCCTAAACCTGGATGAATCAACACACCATCAAAAGGTATTGAAATGCTACTAGAATGAGCAGCACATGAGGCTACCTCAAGTTTTACAACTATTAGATGATTTTCGTAATGTGTAAATAACTTTAAAGGACAGTTATATGTAAAATCTTGAATAAAAGACAACTGCAACCACATGAGATATGAAAGGATGAATTTTCTCTTACTGTATGTCATACATAGTTACTGAGGATTCAGTCTTAGAGGTAATTAAATTCTTTGGGTAAAGAGAAATATATTCATATAAAAAAACTGGGCTGTGCTAATATAAAATTAGTACACAATTTGTGAGTATTAGCTGTTTTTGTGGAAAAAGAACCCCCTGCCTGCCAAAAATACCATACTGTAATAGTTAAAATAGGACTGAAAGGCAATGAGGTAGATAGATATAGAGAATGTTTTCCATGCAGGGAGACTAAATTGAATGGATCTCTTCATCTTGGAAAGAACAACTTAGAGAAACATGACAGTTGCAAAAATTTATTGTGGAGAACAGGGAATACTTGTTGGATCTCTTGCAGCCTGGGAACTCAGAAGGACACATACACAATAAAGTTATCAGGTAGTGAGTTTAAAATAAACAGAAGGAAACACTTTTCCGTATTGTTGCATAACTGCACTGTGAGGTAATTTCCACAAGATATTGCAGATGCCAAAAATATAAATGGACATAAACAGACTTTAGAGAAATTAATGGGAGTACATCCATAAGTAACCCAGATGCAATGTCTGGCTCAGGAAATGTTCAAGCTGATTGCTGCTGTGGCTGAGAAGACAGATTGAGTCAGACACTTCACACGTCTTAGTTTTTTTCCATTTTTCTCTATATTCACTAGTAGCCAGAGGCTCTCAAATTCACCCCACCATGGATCATGACTAGGAAAAATGAAAACCACTCTCTTATATCTGTTGGTTTTTTTGAGATGGACTGTGAATTTTTACAGAATCTATAGAAAATACACTATACATACAGAACAGAATTTTGAAACTAACTACTTTATTGTTGTACTTACTTTATGTTTCCCAGTTCTGTTTCATAATTTTCCCTTAGCATTAGAGTGGGAGCAGGCTTGCTCCCCTCCATAGCCTGATGGCCAAGATGCTTAGGGTCCCTGAAGCCAGGGGCAGACTAAGGCTCAGTGTCCTCCAGTGGACAATTCCAGAATTTTGTGAAGACAAATGAGAGCAAAGGCCTTTTGATAAAAAAAAGTTATTTCATCAAAATAAGGATATACATCAATTTCTCCTAACATTAGCCATGAAAATGTGACTCATTCAAACCCTTGGTCTACCTACAGTGAATTATTATTTAGGTTTCTCCTGTAGTTAATAAAGAGATAGAAGTGTTAAGGATAGAACGACTGATTCAATTCTTTCTTTCTTTCTCTTTCTTTCTTNATAAATTAAATGAGGCCTGCCTTAGAAATCTTCAGCACCTGCATATTAACAGACCCTTTATTAATACTGGCCACTGTCACTTTGCCAAATTTGTGAATCTTCCTTCCTTCCTTCCTTCCTTCCTTCCTTCCTTCCTTCCTTCCTTCCTTCCTTCCTTCCTATTCTTTCTCCCTTGATTAAAGAGAGATCACAGATAATTTTTTTGTAACTAATTATCAACTTATTATATAGCTAAAGGGTAAATGCAACCCATAATATCCAATTTCCCAAATGAATTCCCTTGTCAGTACAGGGGGATTTTTCTCACTGAATTCTACGACAGAGCTGAATCTCCCCAAATGCTTTGATGTCTCCTTTTGTTTTCTTGTAAATGTGATTTCCTTTCTGAAGCAAATTATCCTTTAGCCAAAGATAGTGGATTTCCAGCTCTAAAAAGCCTTTTATTAATTCATGAACTAGACACAAAATAAACAATAGCAATTTAATTTCCATCTGATTATTGGTTTTTCAGGGCCTCTTTGTGTACACACCATCATCATCCTAATTGCTGCTTGGTCAGTCTCTACATCCCTGCATTTGCATATAAGGTGAGGCTGACAATAGTTTCCAGAAAATGCCAGGTGAGGTGGTGTTCTTGTAAAGTGAAACACTTCTCTAGCATTCTGAGACCACACATTTAATGTAGGACATCGAACAATTAACATCTTTCAGTCACTTAACCATCTGGACAGAATATGAAGTGACAACTTAGTCTCACCATGAGCAAGTCATGACCTCCTCAGCTTTGCTGTAGATGTAGTTTTAACACAGTTTAATGTAATTACAACAGAAGATTTTGCATGAGAAGAAACAATTCAGTGTTCTATGGCAGGGCATGCCTCAGCTGTGAATCTGATGCAAGTGAGCTGAGTCTTTCTCTTAACATATATGTAGTAGTAGAAAGCAGTATGGCAGGGATTTAAAGCAATAAATTGAAGAGGCTACTGCGGGAGTCTTCCCTGTCCCGGGTTCTCCCACAGCATGTAAAAAGTTCTTTTCTCCCAGCCGCCTGAGCCGAAGATGCACTCTGGAATCTTTGGTTCTCAGTCTCAAGGTTGCCTTTATTTATCTTATCTAATACAGTTCCTTTCTGCCCTGCTGCAAGCTTGCCCTGCAAGGGAGATCAAGGCACACTGCCCGCCCCCGAGCCTGGGCTGTCTTTTTATACTATCAACTACGTATTTAATGTTTTTCTATTAATTTCCAATTTGTGACCCTTACATTACATTGTCCAACTCTCTGACAAACCAATCCAGAAATGCCACCCTGGCTTAAGATGGATGGCAAGAAGGAGAAGAAGAAATAACACGCTACATGTAAAAATTCTCCATCTTGACTCCCAGACCTCCCTGTCCAGAATATCAAACCCCCCTGGACATGGCTCCAAACCTTTTTCTTTTCACCTGTAATTATTACTATTCTACTGTTTAAACTCTGGTGCCTTGCAGTTCTTCTTATAAGTTGGCAATTTGTCCCATGGATTAAAATCAAAGCCACAGGCATTCCTGGCGGCAAACAAAGGTCTCTGACCCTCCTGCCAGGGCTAAAAGCCTCCTGGCCAGGGCCCAGGTCATTCAGAGATGCCACAGGAACCCCCTGGATTCCAACAGCTACTGAAAAGTGTTGCTTAGTATTAGAATAGATAACAGATCAAATCTTGATTTACATGTTACTCAATGTAGGAATTTATCACATAAATTCATTCACCACAGGAAAGATAATATAGTCTCAGCACTTTCAGTCTCTACCTTTATGTTTTCTGCATATTAATGCTAGGATAAACCTGGAAGACTTTCCAGAAATCTGGAGACTGTATTGCAAAAATCTCATAAAGTACCTACTGCCGTTTTATGAACTTCAGAAGGTAAGCAAAATAATATCTATGGAAAATCAAATCAGGCTAGTGTCTATATTTGCCTTTGAAAATGTGTCCCCCTTTGCTACCTCATTGTGCTCACTGATTGAAAGATATCGCTGAAGTGCAGTCCACTGACATTTTTAATTACTTCTTGATTTGGTCTCAAAGTGAAAGAGGAACCAGAGGGGAGAATGCTTATCCATTGAGTGTATGAGTCTTACAGGCTGAAATACAACATATCCTGAAAAAATATTGCTGACTTTCACTGTCTCCATATTTAATAGCCAATGCACTTAGAGAATAATGCACATAATAGAATTCTTTTTTATAGGTTTATTGTCATTACCTTTTCGAATACAATGAAGAACTGAGGCAGTTCTCTGGGATGTGGCTTTTCCAAGATGCCACATTGGTACTTTGTCTAAATCAAAGCTGGAATTCCCCTGTCCTCCTGTAGTTCTGTCCTCTCTTGACTCCCAACTTCTTTTTCTTGTCTTCAAAATAATGTTTCTTATTCTAAGACATATATATATATATATAGCACACTTATTTGTTCTTTATCTTTTGAATCCTATTTAGAATTCTCTGTCTCACAAAGCAGACACTGGTAATTTTCATCATGTTATTTCAAAAGCAAAGAAATACTATGTTTTCTTTTGTAGCTGGCTGAAGTCTCACAATCAAACATTGTTCCCTTCATCTTTTGAAGGAAAATTAAAAAAAGCTCTTGCCCTGCAGTTATTGGCAGCCTCTGCAGTGGTTAATTCATATTTCAGGCTCAGATTTACTGTACAGCTTAATCAGCATTTCTCTAGACCTGTGTAATCTAGGAATGGTTTTATGAAGCATGGAAAAAGTGTATATACAAGGTCACACCAAAACACTGTGGATGAATGTCACTCTCACCATTCTGATGCTCTGAGGGGAAAGAGAAATCTCTGTAGTCTGCTGTGCAAAAGATACAGATTCTTCCAAACTTGCTTTTTTAATTTAGCCTGGAATTTGCCTGAGGTGTACTGGCAAACAAGTGGCCTCTCCTGTTTGCTCCTGGGAGGAGGTCAGGGCTCTGATGGCGTCCTTGCTGAATGAATCTATGTTAGTGCACTTCAGTTCTCCTTTAGACATGAAGGAAGTATTTATTTTGTGATGAAAATGGCATGTGGATTCAGTAATGGTTTTGTCCAGAGATTGCTTCTATTCAGTAGCTCATACCACCAATCAGATTTGCCTATTCCCACATTGTCACCTCTCCTCCAGCACATCAGCATTTCTGCAGGAGAGCAGCATACCTGTGGCCACCTTCTTAATTCTCTAGCCCCATCCCAAGATGTGTGAGATGTTATCAGAGTATATAGAAAACACTCTAGTTAATAGTAGACCACTTGCATAAATGCAAGCATTTTGAAATTGAATGTAAAAAAAATAATTTTTTATTTTGTCTCAGAGCTTCTCTTAAATCAAATAACATAGGGAGGAGTCCAGGTATTGCACAAAACATGAAGGCATTAGACCAAGTTTTGCACCCTGATCATCTTGAGTATTAAAGCAGTTGAAGAGACACCTGCACAATTTTTGGTTATACCATCTAATGCTAACAGAAATTAGTACTTATCAAACTTCAGAAACATCTGGACTCTGTTCCCAGTAGCCTGGATGCTATGACACTCTACAAAAAGAAAGAAGATTAGGAATTAGAAAATTAAGAATTAAGCCAGTTTTCGGGGCCAGGAAAAGAGCTTAGTGATGGTGTATGTTGCTAGACATACACTTGTATCTAAAGGTATGATGTGAGATGTGTGGAAGACTCCGGTCAAATGTCCAGTCTGATCCAGAGAGACAGTGTGGACACAAGCCATCCTGAGCCACCAGGCTTTGCTGCCAGACATCATTGCATCAGAAGGCTTTACAGATGTAGCTGCAACCAAAATTTTCTGGAGTGCTTAGTCACATTGTAATAACAGTCTGGATGTAATTTTCAAGGACAAATCTTGGATGAGTCTTATCTACTATTGTGAATTAGGTGCTTCACACTTTTTCTCTGAGGTCTGGCTTGGTGGTTTGTGCAGGTTCTGTCTACCTGTCTGAACTTTGCAAGGATCAGGCAGGTTCCAGTTGGAGTTGTTAACGTTGCCTGGAGCAGGGGAAGGTGAGGTGTGAGGCAGCCAGAAAGGAAGGCTGTGATGAGACCTGCTGCAGCTGTGAGAGGCACAGCAAAAGCTACAACTGTGGGATTCATGGAGGCATCATGTTTGTGAGACTGGAGTAAGAGACCCTCTCCAGACCCCCCTGGGAAATGCCAGTATCTCTTTATCCCCAGACTAAGTGGCATGGTTAGAATCCTGTGAAGGTAAAACTCTCACTGAATACACCTGACACAAGAAAGAAGACCTTGTTTGCATGGGGACTACAGTCATGAGGAACCTTGAGCAATGCATTTTGTTTCTGTTGAAAAACATGAA
Organism: Bombycilla garrulus; assembly: GCA_013400315.1. Classification (NCBI taxonomy): domain Eukaryota; kingdom Metazoa; phylum Chordata; class Aves; order Passeriformes; family Bombycillidae; genus Bombycilla; species Bombycilla garrulus. The sequence goes on along the minus strand of VXBU01015045.1, from coordinate 807,237 downwards.
ACCAAAGCTGTGACAATTGCAATTTGTGTGTGCATTTTCACCTGAGCAAAATTAGAAAACTACAGATCAAGTTGTGAAGTTCTGATTATCAGAAACCTGATGTCACACACATCTGATGTCCCACAACAGCCCCTGAGGTACATAATTACGAATTTAGGCATCTGATTTCCTTTCCAGAAAATGACAAAATTTTGATGTTTCCCACAGAATAGGAATTTATTTTTGTTAAACCACTAATACAGTTTTCTCTCATTATGTCAAAATGCTGTGTTTCGTAATTTCAATTAATCTCATTTTGGCATGTTGAGTAGGATACACTAAGCAGATACAATTTGAAAATTAGCTATGATATGCAATTCAGAATGAAGATGAAACAAATAATAAATTGAAATCAAATATTAAAAGGTTTCAATCCTATTTACAAAGAGCGGCACTTTTTATTTATTTTCTGGTTCTGATAAAACTGTAGTTTGATAGAAAATCCATCCCTTGAATATTTTTCCCCATTCTTACTATAAACATTATACATTTGAAATGAACTAGTAGGCATAAGGCATAGAAAACATCCAAATCTTCACAATACCTCAATTCAATTGTTCTTTTTTAGATTTGTGTAACGGAACAATTTGAATCAGAACTGTAAATTGTTATCTGGAGGTGAAATACTTACCATATTGTAGTATATAAGCACAGGACTGGAAGGCAGGAGAGACACTTACTTTCCTTTCTGCTTGTTTAACTCAGAGCTCAACAGCAGGTACAGGATGTTCTGAGGTATTGCAAAAACTCGTTAGTTCTCTATAAGGAAAGTTTGCCCTGGAGTTCACAGCTATTATCCTTGAAGCTAACGATGCAAGTTGAAATTCTACGCAGCTTTGGAGCAGCGTGTTTCTGCACTTACTGTGTCACCTCAGCTGAACCCTTTTGGCTCCTAGAGACTCACTGCAGCCCATCAGCAAAATTACAGGTTATGGTGAACAAATACTTCAAGTTCTTGGGTAATTTCTGGATTAATCAATGGAAATTTTTACAGCTCTAGTATTTTTCTGCTGAAAGGATAATTATTTTTCCTATTTTGCCTTGAAAAGAGCAAATGGATAACACAGACTCCAAGATTAGAGCAGAAACACACATAGTTCTATAGCTTCATGTGCTCAAAATTATATTGTCATACAAGTGCTGTCCATTGAATTCCCCAGGCTCTTACTAAACCTGGAATTACTATTGGCACTGGACAGCAGGTAGAATGCTCTTTTCTTGCAGGTGCAATATGATGAGCAGCATTTATAACACTTTCTCACAAGAATAATTTATTTGAATGTTACACACTTGTGCTAAAACCTATAAAACCTGTATGTATATGATATAGTTGTGAATACAAGAGGCAGATGTATATGCAATGGATAGGATTTTGAGAGCCTTGTGCTTGGCTGTGAGAGATGAGTTGTGAAGTGGCCTCCATCCAATGCTGCTGGCTGGTGCTAAGGTCTTCATTCACTGTGAAGCACAAGACAGAGCTGGCTTCTATTGCTCTCTGGGCTGACCCCAGTGAGGTCAGCATGGCTCATATCTAAGCAACTGTGTGCACTCCTCACAATGGAACCAGATTAAAACACCCAGCCAAAACACTCTCACATGGCAGACTACTTATACAAAATTCAGAGCTAGACCCGGATTTAAAATGTCTCTATATTATTGTCTAAATGCTTGCAGCTTCCCTGCATGAGAAATCCCAAAAAATTCAGACTCAAATGCTTCATCACATTATAAACTAACATTTTGCATATAAAACAACTCTTTCAACAGTTTTGCATCTTTATATTTAGTTCCCTTATTAATCCTCTTTTGCTAAACTGATAGTTCAAAAATAGGAAATAGGTGCTGTCGTGTAGCAAAGTAAAATCCAAATACTATATGATATATTTGATCAAAATCCAAGACTTCTAAACTTTATTATAAAGTGAGCCAAGGTCATCTGCATGTACACAACCTGCAATCTCTTTTTCCTATTAAATTCATAAGTTGAACAGGACTTGTCATTTCTCCATTATAATCTAGGGTAATTGTGTTGGTTGGCACATAATGGAAGAAGCCCAAATTTACTGCTTGAGATTAGAATACAGTCTATACTCTTGTGAGGGTAGTGCCAGAGGGAAAATCCTCGGTGGTAATTTCTGAGCTGTGTAGTGGATCTTCAATCCAGACCATAACTCACCTCAGAGTGTGCTTGAAGCTTCAACAGAATTTTTATACTTCCAAATTATATGAATTATTGTGAATCTTCCAGCAGAGTGCAATGTGTCAGGCTATGACATATAGAAGGTTAAATGGGATCCCTTAAGAGGCAGTGGACCTTAATTCAATGTTCCCATTTCTGAAAGAAATGTCAACACAGGGTGAAGATGTGTCTTCATAGCAGGGTTGCAACAGATATTTGTTTGTTGGCAGATTAAGGCTCTTTCACAAAATTTTCCTGTTTTGGCACGATGCAGTGAAAGGGACTCTTCCTCTCACCTTTGTGCATCAGGGCCCTATCCTGAAATAAGCATGCCTCTTTTCTGAGAGGGGAGTTAACTAAAAGTAGTAGATTAGGGCTGTGTCTCAGGAGTATGGGCAATAAATAAGAGGACTGGAAGCACTGTGAGTTAGGACATTATTAAGAGGAAGTGTCAGCAAATATTTTAATGGTTATAGCCTTTTTGTCATGGTCAATACATAAACCTTAGAGCAGATCATAACTGGTGATAAACTCACAAGCAAAGAACAACTCAGTGGAGCAGAGTCTGTGGTTTGATCCAATTGCCTTCTACTGAGGACACAAATCCCAAAGTGAGGGAGCCTCTGTGAAGACGGGATATCAGCTAGACCAGATTTTAAATGAATTATTAAAATGAGCTCTTGGGTTGTTAAGCAAAAACTGTCACTGTGGTACTTCCATGCCACCTAAGGTTTAGAAGCACTCAATCATTAGCCACACAGTGGTTTTCTTGGTAAACACAGTTTATAATTCTGTTATTACCATCCCTATAATCTGCTTATACCAAAAGGGCTGTCAAAATTGCACTGTATATTTGCAAGTACTAGTGTTTTGTTCACTGACTTTATTTTGGTTCTTAAGATTGGACTGCTGTTGAGGACAATGAGAAAAGTGAAATCTTCAAATTTGATGCTTCTTTGGTGTTCAGTGTTTCATGGCAACACAGTAAAGGTTTTACAGTGACCTGACAGATCTCCAACTTTTTTCAAAGTTTCCTGCCATAATATTGAAAGGCTAAAGGGCATGAAGCATGATGGCAAAAGCTGCTATACAAATGATGACTTCTGAGCATCTTTACTCTACCTGTACTGGATATTTTTCTTCCATGAAAGTAAATATTGGGATGGCTGTTATGATTTAGATTTGGAGGCTGTTGTATAGTTGTGAGGAAGACACTGACTTGATCCAGACAACGAATTTGAAAGTATAAGCTCTTTCCTATGTAACTGATGCCTTGAGAGGCTACCTAGAACAGAGGCTAGATAGTGTTAAAGGAATAAAGTAGGTGTTTATTAAAAGGCTTTCAAAGGATACACCTTGGGCAGTACAAGAGCCTGGCTGTGGCTTTACCTAAGGTGGATGCCAAGTTATGAGTTTCCACACTTTTATAAGTTTGGTCCATTTCCATATTGGGGTTAATTGTCCAATTACAGCTTCAGATTATAAAGTCCCATCCTCTCTTGTTCTCCTCAATTCTCTGTTATTTACTATTTTTTGTGCCTGAAGCTGCAATGGTGTTCTGGATTCTCAGGCTGGAAAGGATTGTTTTGTCTAACTGTGAAGAGAACTTGCTAACGCCTTATATGAAGCTGAGAGTTATACACTAATGCAGTACAGAATCTGAAAAATATGGAAGCTAAAACATAAGGCATCGTAATGACAAGAGCCACCAGCTCAAGTAGTCCATTAAACTGAGCCAATGAGGCAATTCTGTTGTGTATTCCAAGTATGAAAGCAGAGTGGTACTGAGCTCTACAGTGGAACTGACACCTGCCTCACCCTGTTTATCTGTCCTCTCTGAAGACAGTTGATGACCTCTCTAGAAAGCAGAAAATTGTACTGTGTTTTTATCATCAAGGACAAAATTTTCCATTCCATAAAAGAGTTTTTAACTTTGCAGCAAAATAAGATGACACACCAAAATCTTTTCAATAATGCATGGCAGTCCAAACCTCAGCTCACCGGTTTCTCTAGAGAAATGGAGGAAGTCCAGGATAGTTCATATGTAAAATCTGATCCATACTTTCCATCTTTGACACCAATGATGTTGAGATAGCCCCTTTTCCCATTTCTGTTACTTTTATTGCCTCATGCATCAATGCCTAAGTTACTAATGTCATTGCAGTAACCTCATCACAACTCTGATTGCATTTACATGACTTGGCAGCATATACCATATCTTTACAAAAGTTCCCAGTTCTCATAGACAGACTGAGATGGGACAGTACCACAGAAAGTGAAAAGTGTAGGGACTTTGTTTTATCAAGGATTTTCCACAGCAAATGAAGTAAAACAGAATGATAACTAACTAGATAGTTTTATGCTGAAAGGTCATTTAAATGTAACAACATAGAAACAAATTAATTTTAAATGAATTTTCAGATTCTTAATACTTTGTATCTTCCAACATTCCACAGTTTCCATTTCTACAGAAATCCTGTAGAAGATATCATAGAAAAGATCATTATCCTTTGTACTTTAACCCAGCCAAAGTTCTGTATAAAATTAAAACAAAATGAGTTTATTTTTTGTGAAATTTGATTGTGCTGTTTTCAGTAACTTATTAAAACAGCAAGAACAAAAAAACATATAGTTTAAAAGTATGATATGCAACTAATTTCCCACAAGTTTTGAAAATCAATATTGATTTCATGTACTATATAGGTAACACTCAAATTACATGATAGAGATTTTTCCTGATTTGAACTACAGAAACCTCATTTGAGTCATGCACATACTTATTTGTGAGTGAGGAGGCAGGTATAAAGCATGAGGTAGAATCATAGAGAAAAATTTAATTTCTGCATTTTTCTATCTGGGGGAAGGATCCTTGGAGCAGATCCAAGGAATGAGACACTCCAAGCGCCACAAGCTGGGCTGGTGGCTTAGGAGGAGTCACAATGTGATCTTTAGCCACTCTCATTCTGACCTGGCTCCCCTAGCTCTTTAACCGAGGCATTATCTCAGGTAAACATAGGAGCTAATAGCTAAATCCAAAAGCTATAGGACTGTCAAGCCTATAAGGGCAATTATTTCTTTCCTCTCATCTTCAACACATGTCCATAAAATATGGTTTGGTAGTCTGCTATTTCCTTAAAGAGCATCCAGCTACATCAATATCGGGAAAGAATTGTAATTCAGCCCCTCACGATGGTTACCTTGACTAGCTAATGACTACAGTGTGTATATTTTTAGAATGAGCACCTTTTCTTTTTTTTTTTACTTAACTCCTGTCTCCTACTAGCTCTTGCAAATGGGAGAGTGAGGACCATTTTTTTCAGCCAGATTTTTCCCAGATAGTTTCAGAATGAGATAAGGAGCAGTCTCAGTAGCTGCCACATTAATTCCGGATGCTTTTTGACCTTTCTAGCTGAGATGTTCTGCTGTCTATGTTTATTTAGAGATTCTGTAGTCAAATACAAATACATGTCTCTTTCCCTCTTTTTTTTCTTTTTGTCCTCTCTGATATTAAAAGTAATATAAATAAAATAAACCAAAGTAAAATCAAACAAAATAACACAGCCTGTGGAGGTTATGTATTTTGTGCTTAGGCAGTATGTAAGGACAGCACCCAAGGGAACTCTTCCAGATGGGACTGAGATCTTGCTGATTTCTATTCCACCATCCATTTCCTCATCACAGGGCGATGCCAGAATAGCTCAAGTACCCATAGCTCTGTGAGTATGATGGTGATGCAGAGGAATCCCTTTGCCTGTGGTCTCTTACCTGATCCATCACTGCAGAGAGAACACAGCATTACAAAGGCTTATATCTGCTGTACGTTTATTCAATTTTTTAAAATTGTTTATTCACGACAGTGACTCAGACATTGTGAGGTATTCTAATTACCACAATTGTGTCCAAAAGATGCATTTCTATTACCACTACCTTGATTTCAGTATTTGGACCACAAGATATCATTTATTTGCAGCTGTTGAAATTGGCTGAATTTTTATGATACCAGTTGCTGAAGCTATATTATGCTTATGTTAATCTTACAATTTATATTAGCACAAAATTAATTGAACACTAAAGCTGCTTAATTTGCATTACAAAATCGTTTCAGTAAAATAATAACAAGTACGAATCTTTATTCTTATGGCATCAAATAAAACTGGCCTTTTGTGCATAGAAGCTATTTCAAAATAGAATTAACCATGAACAGACCTACAGGGAATTCCTGCCCTTTTATCACATGAGTTTTAAGCAGCTTTTTCTAAGGCAGGAATCAACATGGATAATATTACAATTCAGATGGGCAAAATAAAGAAGTGCAATTTCCTTTAATCACCTATGAATATGCATAAATAAAATATCTCCTCTGTGGTTTAGATATCAGAGGCTTATTGCTAGCGGAGAAAAGCTCTGGAAAAAAAACCAACAAATTGAGTGAAAGTCGATCAGCTGAGAATAGTCAATCAAGAAACCTTCCTTCATCCTGAGTAGATTAAGTGGCAAGATGATTTAGGCATCATGTAAGTATTCCACAAAGCCCACAAGCCTTATTTTACTTTTTTCAACCTTAGTTAAGACAGCATCCTGAATAACAGTTACAACAGTCCCGAACAAACAATGAAGCCCTGAGAATGGCATGTTTATTTTCCAGTATTTATATAGTGACTTGGATAATTTTGGCAAAGAAAGAGCAAATCCATCTTAATTGGTATTAAACAGCAAATAGTTCTGCAAAAAAGACTCCTTGGTGTAAAGAGCTTAAAGACTAATTGCAGGCACTGTGCAATGAGCAAAAGGAGGCAAGACATGTCAAACATGGTGAGAGAAGAAAAGACAACAATCTTTTCAAGGTTGCATGGTTAGCAAATGTTAACTGCTGCAGGATGCCTTTGCACACGTAATTGAGAAGAGTCTGATTCTCCTTTGGACATGGCTTCCTTACTTTATCAGAGCAGCAGAGAAAGCTTTATTTGAAACAACATTTAACTCTTGAGCATGCCAAGAGCCAAGGGCCCATTTGTCCTTCTGAGAAAATGAACACTTTAGGAATTTTCGGATCACCTGAACCACAGTATATGTTTATATGTGCTCGTCAAATATGGATTCATTCAACCAACCATGGGCAACAGGGAATGCTATACTATACCTCCCTTTGGTGGGAGAATGCAGAAATCCTGAAGGGCTTACTCAGATGTTAAGAGGTACCTTGTAAAGAAAAAATGACAGTGTCCATGTTTGAATCTTAAGATAACCTTGGGATAATCTAGGGAAAGTGCGAGAGAAGCAGTAATGTTAATAGTTTGGTGAAAAAGCATTACAAAGATATGTGTTTTAGGGAAAAGGCTTCTAGATCCAAGGACATTGATGCTATTGGTGGAGCAGTTAACTCCACAAAGTACAAGTTAACGTGTTTAGGAAACCTGCACAGGCTGAATAGAATCACAGAATTGTGGTATTTGGCTTGGAAGGGACCTTAAAGACCATCCAGTTCCAACCCCTCTGCCCTGGGCAGAAACACCTTTCATTAGACCAGGTTGCTCAGACCCCCATCCAACCTGGCCTTGGCAGCACTTCCACACAGGGGGTAGCCATAACTTCTATTGGCAACCTGTTCCTGTGCCTCACCCCCCTCACAGTGAAGACATTCTTTCTAATATCTAAAACTACTCTCCCACTTTGAAGCCATTCCTCCTTGTGCCTCTGTCACTACATCCCCTTGTAGAGTCTCTCTCCATCTTGCAGGGCACTACAGGGACTGGAAGGTCAGAATTAGGACAGTTCATACTCAGGAATGGGAGAGGTGATGACAGCATACAAAGAGCACAGTATTGGTTTCCAATTACTTCCTTGGGAGTTATGAAGTTATCAACAATTACACAAAATCAATATAAACTCTTGTCCAAAGAATCATAGTAGCATGTTTTATACATTTAAATACTAATATCAATTACCACCAAAAATAAAAATAATGAAGAGTCAGGCTTAGTGTTAATAGAAATCTATGAGATCTTCAGATAAAAGTCATCGCAAAAAGCACTTATTTTTTTAGTAACATTAAGGTAAGATTTTTTTGTTTTCCTCTCCAGGGTTATTACCTGTAGGATGAATTTGGAAACAAAATGCTAGGCTGTGGTCTCTGATTTTTATGTGCAATAGAACCCTGCTATCTCATTTCAGCTGGAATTCACATATGAGATGAACAAATTTTGTTTGGCATGTGTGATATTGTCCAGCTATTTTATAGGAATGCTGAACACAGCTGTATCTTTCAGATTCATAACATACTTCTTGCATGGTTACAAGATTCAGCTATTTCATACCCAATGCTGTTAAAAGCAAATAGGGTCACTAACTTCCTATCTAACATTTCTGGCTCATGGAGTGTTTCAAATTGACAAATAGGTTCAGAGGGGTTCAACATATTTTTTGAGCCTTGCTTTTTGCTGGTATTTCTTAAAATTTCAGCTCCTTCTCCCCAGGCATTCACATTAGATGTAAATAGACACCAATCCAATTCATGTTATCTGTGGTTATGATCACCTTATGACTCCTGAACTGCTGGGAAAGTATTAATTTGCCATAAATTTCTGCCTTTACTATTAATCTGCTTGTCAATTTAACATTCATTCTCCTTATGTCAAGATATTGTGCATAATTCTATACAGATTCCAGCTTGTATTTTTTCTTCAGATGCATCAGAGAATGTAAATAAAAGGACACTTAACAGAAATATTTTTTCTGTTTTTTTTTGTGAAATTTGATTTCAATTTTCTATTTTATCTCCAGTATTAATATTTCACTTGTGAAACCTTCATAAGGTGCAAAAGAGAACAAGCCTGTTTAGCTAAATAAAAGATGTTAATTTATAGTGTCTGAGGTTATGGTCTTAGAATAGAACATTGTTTTATCATACATTTTTCTCTAGTGTGATTCTGACAACTTCATTCCTTTGTTGGTTTCTACTCTGAAGAAGAATATATGCCTTTGCTGTATACTAGGACAAGGTGAATCGTATGGTTACATATTATTTTTGTCTAGTGTTGCACATCCAAATGGAGAAAGGAACCTTATGGCAAACATAGAACCACAGATTCCATTGAGTTGGAAGGGATCCACAAAGATCATCTAGTCCAACTCCTGGCCCTGCACAGGACCATCCACAAGAATCCCATCACATGCCCAAGAGTATTGTCCAAATGCTTCTTGAACTCTGTCAGGCTGGTGCTATGGCCACTTCCCCAGGGAGTCTGTTCCAGTGCCCAACCACCTTTTTCTGAAAGGGTTGGGTTCACCTTTGATTGAAGAACCTTTTTCTGATATCTAATCCAAACTTCCCTTGACTCAGCTTCAGGCCACTTCCTTAGGTCCTGTCACTGTCACTACACATCAGAGATCAGTGTCTGTCTTTCCTCTTCCCCTCATGAGGAAGTTGTAACTGCAGTGAGGTCACCCCTCAGTCTCCTCTAGGCTGAACAGACCAAGTGACCTCAGCCACTCCTCACACGGCTTCCCCTCAAGGCCTTCACAATCCTTGTTGCCCTCCTTTGGACACACTTAAGAGTTTAATGTCCTTCTAATACTGTGACACCCAAAACTGCCCCCAGCATTCGAGGTGAGGCTGCCCCAGAGCAGAGCAGAGCAGAGCAGAGGACTGTCGGAGTCATCTCTGGCACGACACGACACGACACGGGGCTCTCTGGCAGGCACAAACACTCTTTGCCATCTTCACACAGGAGCATCAGATGTCGGAATCACTGGCTACCCGCACAGAGGGCCCCACATGTGGGAGTCTTTGCTGCCCACCATGGGGATCCCCTTTACCGGGAATCCCCTGAGAAAAGTCTGTGCCAGGGTCAGGAACCAGGAATGAGACAAGCAGGAGTCGCTGGCTTCGGTCTTCAGATATTTATTATTTCTCTATCTCAATTCAGAGCCTTAGGGGACTACAGGCTCAGCACACTTCAAAGCCATGTGCCAGAAAGAGAGCAAATGGATGATTCCAAGGATTTTTATACAGATACCTTATCCAATTGAGTCCCACAACGTACCTAACACGTACTATATTTTTATTTTTCTACCAATTCGTAATTATTCTTCAGTCACGTTACATCTGCATTGTGACTTTGTCTAACCAATCACTGTGCTACCCAAAACTACAGAAAATGGAGTAGATGAAGAAGGAAGAAGCTGAGTCAACACTCAGAAGTCCTCCATCTTGTCTTTCATCTACCTTACCTTCATCTACCTAAAACCCAAAATCTACGTTTTCACCCTGTGATATTCTACAATATCATCTACTATATATATTAACACAACTCAACTTCTCACAAAGTCCTGGAAGCTTTTTCCATGTCCAAAGACTAAAAGCTGTGCTCTCCTGAGAAACAAAACCTCTCAGGGCAGGCACAGGAGATATTCCTGTGTCCTGGATTCCCACAGAGGACAATCTTCCCCCTTCCCGGCTGGTGGTGCTGGGCCTGATGCCTCAGGACAGGGTTGTCCCTCCTGGCTGCCAGGGCACTGCCACTGGCACAACTTTGTATCAACCAGGATCCCCAGGTCCCTTTCCACAGCTCTTCAGTGTCTCATTCCCTAGTCTGTACACAACCACCCCTGGCCTGACAAGGAACAGGTGCACTGTGTAGATAGCTGAAATTCTTTAATCAAAATGAATAATACAGAAAAAGTGATTTCCCAGCTTGCAGTCATATTATAATGGAGATTTTAATGAATAAATGTTTTGTACTAATTTCTAGTGGCTATAAACAATTTTATACTATCCTCCTTTATCCTGCATTATTTTCTTCACAAGATTAATAGTTGAGATCACCTTTATCTGAATACTACCATGCACAGCATTCATTATTGTGTTGCGATATGCTGCCTTCCTTTGAATTTATTCTCTTTGAGTCATGTTTCTGTAGGTATTCTCCCACACCTAATGGCACAGTCAGATCAGTCACACTGTTCTTAAACTGCTTTTCTGTGATTATTTTTATGGAGATGCTGTATATGTCTTGATTTAATCTTACATATGTGAATGGTTCTGCTAAACTGAGCAAGCCGAATTTATGTCACTAAAGAGAATGTATTGTGTTCACATATGGCTTTGATTTAAGATTTATCAGTACCTATTAACTGTATTAGTAGCTAATATTATACAAAACTTTTCAGTATGAAAACTGGCTTTATGATTCTTAATCTCCGAAAAATACTCATTATGTGGTGGAATCCTTATTCAGATTAAATAATTTTGTCATTCTGACATAAATAAGGTCTTCTCTTTCTGAAAATACCTAGTCTTCCCCATCTAAAGATAACCTTACAGCTGCTTATTTGTGAAGCTCTACCACTTCAGTGTGTGATTACATAGGCACTTGGAATCTGTTTGGGAGGGAGAAAGGACATGACCAACCTAATTCCAGAAATTTGCCTTTGCTTGTGTTTTGAAAATTACTTAAATATGACTGAACAGTCAGGCTTTTGTCAGGCTTTTAAAAGTTTCTATTCATGTACTTTCAGAGTAAAAGTCTAAAAATAGCTAGATTATTTCCTTGAGTATATCAGTGCCTATGAAAGTGGGCACAATAAGGAATGGGATTAGGGAACACAGATATGAGAGTCAAAAGAGTGATAGGTATGAGGAAGGGGATATTGTCAAGGGAATGGATGGAAAGCAGAGGGAAGCAGAGCTAACAAGGCTGTCACAGCTGGAATAAATGTGTTCCATAGCCCAGGATGGTACTTAACATTCTTTTATTGTCTAGCAAGTGTCTGTGATACATACAGGAAATGGAGGGTTATTTACCCTGTGGAAACTGGGGCACTACAAAGAACAGATGTCTGATCCTCATATGTGATATTTCCCCTATAGGGCTTCTGCTCTATTCAATCCATTGGTCAAATTAAGGCACCAACCAGATACCTCCTGCAAATTACTTTTTGTCTTCATGGCTGAGTTCACGTAGCTTCCCACATAATTAAAACTGATATTGTTAAGATGCAGAGAACTGATGATGATTTTTCCTTATGACACTGAAATATCCAAAACCTTTCCATTCTTTGGAAAAAGAAAATAATTTCCTCCCTTTTCATCACCTCCCCCCGCCTGAACTTCACTCTGGAATAGCCAGAGACTATCATTCAGGGCAGCTGCCCAGGGTGTGAGACATCAAATTTTAAATTTCTGCTTTAAACCAAGGTGAAGATGATTTGAAACTTTGTCTTTCACACTCTTACCTGGACTATTTTATTACAAATAAAATTCTTTAGTAACTTTAGCTAGTACAAGTTTCATTCAAACTGACATGCTTCTGTGGATGCGTTTCAGTGTCACTGAACACAAAAAAGCCATTACATTGAGAAACTCTTGCCAAGTTCTGCTTTGGAAAGCTGCTAGATATGACAGTGGTGGGAAGCAGAGAGTGTAAGTCAACTTTTATATAGCTTGGAGAGTGATAGAATGTGAAAAAAGTGATAAAAGTATGATCCTTTTATTGCTTTTTGGAAAGCAGTGCAGGACAGAATTTTCAGGAAAACTGTTTCTCATATTAACCTTAACACTCAATTCTTACTTTTCGGTATTATTTTATAACTGCACATAAGTCTCATAATGCAAAAATGGTATAAACAATGACATAAAGAAAGTGTTTCCTAAGTTCAGACAAGACAGAAGTAAATAAATGTTGTGAACAAGGGAAAAAAGAGCTGCCATATCACAAAGGGAAGAAATTATGATTATATAGGTGACTAATCAGCTCATTTAATGGCCTTAAAACAAATAAATGATAAAAATTTCCTTTACTGGACTTTGATGCTTAGGCATTACAGAACTTGCTATGGAAATCCCAAATAGATCCAATATAAAGAACAGGTGAATTTTCTCACATATTTATTTCGTCTGCTTTTAATAATAGGTGTATTAATGCATATTTGTATTCATACTGCAAAATACTATTCTTTTCTCTTGATTTTGATCTATTGATTTTAACTGGAAAATATATATAGCACTTATGAAGCACAGACTTTGATAAGAAATTATCTTTAATTTTTCTTATGAAATAGAAAATGTAGGGAGAGATGAGCAGTAAGATGGATAGAAAATAGTGTATTCCTTAAAGGAAAAAGAAACCAAGAAATCAAAACCAAAGGATCAAGTGATGTATGCTGTTTTATTCTGTTTATTTAAAAGTAAATAATGTTGCAGAGTTTTTGGTGACATTTTATTGATTCTTCAGTCATGAGCTAGACCTCCAGCTACTATTAAGAAAGATCATTCTTATCAAAATGATGCAGATTTACAAGACCTAAGAGTCTTGTTTATTAACCTTAAGTCTCTACATAAGTTAGATACAACTTCAGCTGATTTAGATTTAGGATTTTTGGATCTTCACTGCCAAAGGAGAATTTGTGGTGGTTTTTTAGTTTGTTTTGCTTTTGATAATAGAATCACAGAATTGCCTGGGTTGGAAGGGAACTTAAGGACCATCTTGTTTCACCCCACCCCCGCCATGGGCAGGGATGCTTTGCACTAGACCAGGCTGCTCAGAGCCCCATCCAACCTGGCCTTGAACACAGCCAGGGATGGGGCAGCCACAGCTGTGCCAGTGTCTCATCACCCTCACAGGAAAGAATTTATTCCTAATATCCAATCTAAATTTACTTGCTTACAGTACCATCATTATTGCTTGTCCTTTCACTCTGTCCACTCAGTTTTATGTTATTTGGTTTTTTTTTTAATGTTGTTGTCATGAGGAAAAAATGATGAAAACTAAACACCTAATATCCCTTCGTGTCATAAAATATATTTCCTGCAATTTACCATATGGAATACTTACCCCTGATTCAATTCTAATAAACAGGAGAAGTGTATGAGGAAGAAAGCTGGGATAGAATTATCAGAACTTATAATCTATATTTCCAAAGGACAGGACAGGAGTTATTTCATCCACACAGCATTTCCCTCTTCTCCTGGGTTTCTAGGTTTTAAGGTTACTCAGCTTGATATACTTCTGATCTTTAAACACAGTCATGTCTACCTTGCAGCAACGAAAAAACAATATTAAATCCATTTATCTTTCTAAAAAATTAGAATTCTTACTGGTTCCCTTAGATTCTGACAGGATAGTAAACAATTTTATCCAAACTCAACAGCTGAGCTTCCAAACTAGGCACTTGTATAAATTGCCTTGCAATGATGGTATTTAACTACAAACAGAAGTTAATTCATTTAAAGGTGCAATTTGATCTTAAAAGTACCACTGCTCTTTTTCCCCTCACAGTGAAAGAAGCTAAACAGAAGGAAGAGGTTCTTACCCTATGTAAAAAGTTGTAGAGATGGTAAGAACAGCTGTTACAGAATAACTAACCTTGCATGACAGAATAGATAAGTTTTTGTCATTTATTGCCACATACCACTGAAAAACTTCATATGAATCATGCTTCTTTCATGCTGCAAATATAAACACACAGACCTGCAGCTGTGTCTCAGATACCACTGAAGGAATATCAAGGATTAGCTATTTGAAGATGACACTCAGGAGTCATCCTTGAATCCTGCTGGTATTGACCTTGGACTTTTCTCCCAGTCTAATAATTATCATGAAATAAAATTGACCTTTTTTGAAATGTACAATAGGCAACAAAAGAAATTTATATATATTTAAGGATGTTTCTGAATTTTAATTATAAAAAAACCCCTTTGTTTCATATTTTTCTTCCAGCATGAGGGTATGCTTTCTAAAACGCTTTCCAAATTGTAGCTTGTAGGAAAAAAGAAAATAGGGACACTGTCAATAACTATTTTTTAGCTGTGACCTTACACTGCTTGAGACTTGAAATATTACTTTTTTAATACAGTAGCAAATAGTTTTATCATTATTTTATTAAATTTCAGAGGAAAGGAAAGCAACTGCGCATCAATGCTTTATGTTTTCTTTAAGGGAAAAGCTAACCTGGGTCACAGAAGCCGATGGTAATACATACTATAGGCATCATATTTATTCTACTTGTAAATGCCAAGTGATTCAACATCTGCAAAGCCACATTTAAAGAAAAACTTTCCCAGATCATTTGATAGCTTTTACATCTGTAGCAATGTACTGTAGGTCATATTTATAACTGCCTGAGCTGGACAAGAAACATTTCTGCTAGCTTTTTTTCCATGATTAGCCTCCATGAGAAAAATATTCTGAATTTCCAAAACAGTAATTATAATCCCAGGTATAAGATCTTCTTTTTATTCTTTTAGGAAGGATCAGATTTATACAAAAAAAAATCTGTTTCAAGATATCAGATGGTTCAGAAAACATTTAAAACAAAAGTTAGGAAAACAAAAAATCTGTGTCCATCTTTGTTTTTCGTAGACGTACGTATTGCTCAGTTACTTAATACCTATGCAGCTCTGTCATAAAAGGCAGTAACATGGCGGAAAATTTGACTAGAATCTTTAGTACTGCAAGGGAAGGGTAAATCTCAGGAAATTCTTACTCCTTTTGAGGGAAGCTACTGAGTTTATTCTGGCTGCTATGTTCCACGTTCTCCATATTCCTTGCTACATCCTTTGTGAGAGATTCTGGTGGAAGTCCAGAATACAATCGGTGCTATTGAAAGACAGACAGGATTAGAAGAGTTTTTCTAGTAATTAGGCAGGAATGCTTCCATTGTGGTCATTGCAGGAGTTATTTTCTTAGCTTGAGTAATTGAAATGTTTTGTTTAACGCACACAGATGTTTTCTGAAATAGAAGAATCTATTCCCATTTCACTGGGAAGAAGTGTCTATTGGAAATATATTGCAGCAACTGTGTTGATTTTCTCTTATTTAGACACACTATTATTAATTCTAATTTTCAAAATAATGAGGGAGATAAAGATCAGAATAAAAATATACATAATAGTTCCTTTCTCTATGGTTCAATCCTGTGTAGCTGGAGGTGGGGAGGGGAAGTCCTGAAGAAATCATTACCTCTGCACAACATTGTCAGTATGACTTGAGTCACACTAGGCACTATGACTGGGTACAATACAAAACTTTTTCTCTTTAAACTCCATTCTGCACACCTCCTATCCCTGACACACAGGACAGCTTCTTCAGTGTCTGGACTACTTATTTTGCAGGTCATAAAGCTTTATACAGAGATTTTGTCATCAGACTCAATAGTCTGTGAAGGAGCATGAACTTAGCAACTCATTTGGGCTTGAATTTAGGACTCATGCAACTGCTGCTGCCTTTCCTTATCTTTATCTGTAATTTCCTGTTCATACTTTACAATAAAAAAATTACTTACCAGAGTTGCAATGTATTTAAAAAAAAAGGATGCATTACCTTCAATTAAAGAAAGAATAGTGACTGGACTAATCAATTTCTGGTAGATTGGAATGTGTTCTTTCCTTGGACACAAAAGAAAAAAACAAATATAGAAAGGTGGATCCTTCCCATGATACCCTCTTTCTCATGCCTGCTTGAATCACATTCTCCTGCCGTAAACAAAGAATATTCTTCAAATTCCAGATCCTCTGCTCCTTAGTCTACATTGAAGTACAAAATAATCTTATCCAAGTATACCTTTGCTGTAGAAACTATTTTTCCTATTAGGTTTCTTCGATCCTTCTCCCAGTTCCACTGGGGTGGGGGTTGAGAGCGGGAATTGAGTGAGTGGCTGCATGGTGGCTACTTTCCATCTGTGCTTAAACTATGTCAGAGGTGAAACGTGATTGGGCTAAAATACATTATGTTCTCACTGATCAGTAGAACATTTTCTGCCTCTTTATATATATATCCATATTTGGCTATGAAGTTAGTTTCTAAATTTGATTCAATACTCATAATTTTTCAAGTGGCCCTTTGATGGCCATCAAGAATCATCATTTCATCAGAAATGCATCTGAGACGTGGGTTGTACCCAAGGCAGATGTCTGTTTCCATTGGTCATAGTCCTTGAAGTTTTGGTCAGCTTGCTTCCACCTTAGTCACATTGACTGAATGTCTCAATTCAAGCAGAAATAACTCTTGCCATGGTGACAGAAAAATGGTATTACCAATAGGATAATTTTATTCAATATGGTTGAAAAAGTAATTTTTCTGATTGATTTGTCTACTAAATTTTCTGTATATTAGTTAATACAAAGGTCACTTCCCCTGATTTTTATGAAAGTAGAATGTGCGTTCTTCTTTCTACTTTGATGTAGAAATTGAGAAGTGGAGTAAAGCCCCTTGAACTCAAAATTATATTTCAAGATAATTAATTGGTAGCTAAAAAAGTAGTTAAAAAAAGCCTCTTTGAGGGATTAGCTTTTCATATAAGTAGATTGCAAATAATTATTTGTTCTAACCTAAGCATGAGTCAATTGATATTGTCCATTAAGCGGCACTATATTGTTAAAAACAAAAAAAACCATAAAGGTGTTTTACCTTAGCAAACAATATTATCAATAGTGCTCATTTTTGTTTCATATATTGTTTCTACTGCATGAGTGATTGATATTTCCTATGACAGAGCTAAGAATAAGTTGCTGTGTGAGATAGTTTTGGCTGGGGGAGAGTTAATTTTCTTCATAGCAGTTGATATGGGGCTGTGTTTTGGATCTGTGCTGAAAACAGTGTTGATACTATAGAGAAGTTTTAGTTACTGCTGCTGAGGAGTGCTCACACAGCAGCAAGGCCTTCTCTGCTGGCAAGAAGGCTCAGGGTACGCTAAGATTTGGGAGGGGACACAGCTGGACAGATGACCCCGGGGATATCCATGTGGTGTCAAGCTCAGCATGTAGAGCTGGGAGCAGAAGGAGGAAAGAGGGGATGTTCAGAGTGATGGTGTTTGTCATTCCAAATCACCATGCACATGATGGAGCCCTGCTCTCCTGAGGATGGCTGAACTTCTGCCTGCCCAAGAAAAGGTGTGAGGTAATTTCTTGTTTTCTTTCCTTGTGTGCATGGCTTTTGCTTTCCCTATTAAACCGTCTCCATCTCAGCCTAAGAGTTTTCTTTTTTACCCTTCTGATTCTCTCCCGTATCCCAGGGGGGGAGAGTGAATGGCTGTTTTCAGCTGGGGTTTAACAGCGACACTGTGCCAGATATGACCAAGAAAAGGCACTTTTGCCACTTTCTGAAGATCAAACAGATTGCATTCTCCTGCTTTGAAAAATGTACTTTTTTAACTTCTAGCACAATTAATTCATTTGTTTTTCTGTTTAAAAGTCAGATTATTAAACGTCACAATTGCCTTTCTTTATTAATTTTAGATACCTCATTAAGTTGATTGAAAAATCTCACTCCTATAGTTTAGGGTCATTGAGAAGAATGCTTGTTTTTCTTTGCAATGCTCAGTGGAACAGAGTGTTTTTCATATTGTGAAACAACCATAATAAATTAACATGAATTGTCAGGCTTCTTTCAGGCAATGCATGGTCAGTAGAGTAAAGCAATAAGCATATATTTATTGCACTTATTGCAGACATAAAAGAAATAGCACTAGCTGAGTTACAAAACAGTGTGCCCTGTGGAGATAGTCTGGAACAATTTAACAAACTTGAGAAAATTCTAAGTATTATTCTTCCAGTGGGACAGGTATTTTTCATGACTGTCCCAAAGCACAGTCTGTCACTATCCTCGTCAGTGCCACTGTATCTCTTGCATGACATCTGCAATATTTATATATAAATATCAAGTCAAGATTCTTCTGCTGAATATTTTAATTTAAATTGACCACAAATGGAGGAAAACCATAAAAAGGAGATGGAATTGACCTACATTGTGTCAGGGGCTGTCAGCATGGTGTATGGTGCTATCCTTTGATTGAATCTAGACTGAGTTCTCTAAGTATTTAACAGAGAATAAATGTTGCATTTCCTCAACTGCTCTTAATCATCCAGACCTCTTCCATAATTAAAACACAGCTACCAGTACAGCCTACCACTCTTAAAACTAGGAGACTCAGAAGTTCCATGGAGTTTAGATGGGATTTCTCCTTGAGCCAGGTTTTATGAGCCCTCGGAGCTCCCATCCCCGTTTGGGTTTTTGTCTTACAAATACCCACAGCTTAAAAAAGAGCGGGGAAAGACACCTCAGGTAGTGTTGGAAACAAAAAGGTTTATTAACTTATAAAATAACAAACTCTCTAAAGAGTAAAAGCCGGGCCAGAGACTGAAGATCCATATCTCTGCTACTCACCCCTGAAAATGCCACGAGGTTCCCTCAAGCAGTGCTTTTTATGGCTTAGGCGGGGTTCTGGCAGTCGTCCAATCCAAGTAGCTCCAGGGGTGCGGTGATGTCCAGGGAGTCCAATGAAGCGTCCTGGTTCAGAACATTTCCAAATTGGGAAAGAATGCCCGGGCTCCCCTATCCCCCATGGGGAACAAAGAGGGCTCCACACCTCCTCCCGGTCTGGGCACTCTGCCTGTAGGAGGTGCTACAATGCAACAGGAGTTGTTAACATTTATTTACTTGTGAGGCTCTCAGTTACCTCTGTGATCATCCTGCCTAGACTCCAGCGGTTATTGGAGCAACAACCAGCATTACACAAAGGAATTGTATTGCTTTCACACCATTTGAATATGTATTCATTAAGTGATTTTTACAACTGACATAAAGGGTTTTGATCCTCAGCATATGTCTGAAACAAGGCTGAAATTTATATTTTCTTCTATTCTAAGTAAAATAAAAATAAAGCACAATGAACCTAACTGGAAATAAAATCAGGCCTTTCACAACATTTTATCTGAAATCCTTGTTCTCCAAATGCTATGCATTGAAATGACATCACAGGTCATAGAAATTAAAACAATTAATTATTTTCTGCAGGCCTCCTGCCCAAGAGTTATCTATTGCTGATACCCAAGAGTTATCTACTACATGGATAGAATGAACTGTGGTGGATTCTGATCCTTATGATGTATTTCTTTCTTTTCAAACAAAGGAAGGACACTGGCCATATTTTTGAGTCACAGTCTTAATTTCCAAGGTGTTTTGTGATGTGCTAAATGCATCACTGGACTTACATATGAAACTGGAACAGGCATGGCCAAGTTTCCTGGGGTACTCACTGTTCTAAAAACAACCAGACCCAAGAAATCTGTCTGGTAAGAAGTAGCACTAACTGTTTTTCACATGACTAAATGGACAGATATGTGTTATAAGAGCCATATATGGAGGCTTACACCCCTTTAAATTTCCATTAAAACTTGGCTTTAGTTTTTTTAAAGCCTTCTATCAGCTTGGATCTTAGCGCCCTGAGTATTTATTGATTTACACCAAAATCAGTAGGTCACAGAAAACAATCTGGTCAGTGCCATCTACAGCTAATATCCACGTGCTTTTGCAGAAAGCTGTTTCCAGTTTCATGAAATTCCAGGAGAATTTCATGAAAGGAATCTTTTCTGTCTTTGTTTTTTCTCATTTAGGTTTGGTGCAGGATTATATTAAACAACAGCAGATGCTTGACAATGGGAACTAAATCCTGGTCAAGCTATTTGGATTGCTCCAAACTCTACTTTCCATTCTTGTGTTAGCTTCTTTGTGTCCACAGAAGGATAAATCAGTCTCATCTGCTGATTTGATATCACAGTTTTCAGATTCAAAATCCCCCCTTATGTTGTGCAGCATAGAATAGCAAACTGATTTCTGTGATCTGTTTGTACATACGTACTAAGGGGTAATATTTTGCTACTGTTTGTTAATTTAAAGTATAAAGAAAGCAAAATTTTAGAAAGTAGAATATGTTTAAAATTAGGTAAAAGGGCGGTAAGGGGGCTGTCACATACCCTTATTGGTTTGATAATCAGAGTAGGTTCATAAGTGTTCCACAGGCCACGCTGCAGATGAGGTACTAGGGAACTGAAATAATGTGAATGTCTATTTCCCACAGGTGGCATAAGAAATATCTGTTTTTTGTAGTCTGCATGAGATTGCATGGAAGAAAAAATTGGGAGTGGTGGAGAGAGGACAAGGTTTCCTTGGGCAGATGCAAGACAGTCTTTCAAAGATTTTTGTGACTGGAAGGGACAATTCTGAACATCTAGCCATGTTTGCATAACAAAAGCTACTTGTGTTTTCTAAATGATGAGAGGGATGGGGTAGCTAGGAAACTGAATTCATACATTGGAAGAAACTGCTGATAAGATAAAACTGCTAGACTAACATGTAAAATATTAAAGCATGAAAAATATAAAGACATTACTGCCTACACCATGTTTAAGAGTCCTTTTAAGTCAAAGGCTATTGTTCAGTCCAATTACCCAACAGATCTTTGCAGGTTTACTATGTTGACATCCATGTTACCATATAAACCAGAAGACAATACTTTTTAACAAGATTACCTGAGCTTGTGCCTGGAGAACAGGCAAGGACCAGGACACAAGAACTTTTGTTATGCTGTACTAAGATGATATTACCTACAGATTATTTTGCTTCATAAAGATTGCAATATGGGGTTGCTACATAAGTAGGATAAAGCTAGATTATCTCTGAACTTCTGAACAGCCAAAACCAGTCTTCATAATATGAACAGTTAAAGTACATAGACCTGTCTGCTGATAGGAGAGCATGAGCCATTTGATTTTATATTTCAGAGATTCTACATAAAACCTCTCTATGTTTAACAAAATGGCAAAGACCAAAGCAGCCACAGAAATACAAAAAACGTAATTAGTCTGGAAGTGGCACTATCTATCTCTAAAAGATATTTCCTGTTCTAGAAGACTAGCAGTATGGAATGTGATGTAATTGCCTTTATTAGACCCAGACTTTATTATTTTGCCTTTGGAAAACTCTGACTTTGGAAACCTGACTCTGTTCTGATGTTTTATCCTCTGTGATGAATAAATATGATATTACCACCCAGGGGCCTGGAAAACCTTCCCCTGAAACCAGGTGTATCAAAAAGCATCATCACTTTTCAAAAACATGGTGAGATGAGTTTTACCCTAATTGTCTTAAAAGGTGTTCTGCAAGGTGGTGAAAAGGGGACACAGGGATCAAAAATGGAATAATGCTGCATAGAAGGAGTGGATAGAAGCAACATGATCACACGTTAGATTTTCTCTTGTTTTTGCTGACTCTTTTCATTGGAATGATCTTTTTGATCAATAATGGGTCTGGTGGTAAGGTATATTGTACAGGTAAATATAGTTAGTGTTGGTATGTTACAGTCAATGACAGCATAAAGTTGCAATCTACATGTCAATGAGAAAAATTCAGGGAAAACAAATTCTTGATAATGCATTCATGTAGATTCTCTAAATACATCTTTAAATACATCTGGGCACTGACATAACCATTTTATAACCTCTCAAGGATCCCTGAAAGTTTCTTAAACAGTGGTAATTTTCATATCAACAAAATAGATTATTTAACTTATAAAATAACAGTTCATGCTGCTTTTCAATATCACTTTAGCATAATGTTTACTGGTAGAGAATTGTTGGAAAATTCCTGTCTATCACACTTTTAAAAAAGAATAATATTCAGAAGGAATAAAGTCTTATCTGAAGTGATAGGCAGCACTTCCAGGGGGTGAGTTGGCCAGCAGCAAAAATGAATGTAGTAATATTAGGGAACAGGATTGATCAGGGTGAATCTCACAATGCAGATGTTCCTCTTCACTGACTAAAATACAGCCTGGATGCTTATGTTTCAGATGGCTAATGCCAGATGAGAAAGGGCCACTGGTGCTAAAAAAGGGCCAATGGGACAAATTATTAACTGGATTTTTACTGTCTCAATTTATTTTTCTTAACTTTAAGTCTGTTTTGGGCAGTCTGGAGGGGAAAACAAAGTCCTTTCAAGAATACAGTAATGAATTTTTTTGCCCTCTAGATATTTGTGTTGGTTCTGTGTAGCTTTGTCAAAAAATAGACAACACCTTTCACCAAACTCAAACTACTTTTGCTGCTAAGTTTATTTACTCCAAATAACCTTTCCTTTTTGCAGAGAAAATTTACACAGCTCCTTTGGGGGATCTCA
Source organism: Bombycilla garrulus (assembly GCA_013400315.1). NCBI lineage: Eukaryota > Metazoa > Chordata > Aves > Passeriformes > Bombycillidae > Bombycilla > Bombycilla garrulus. Next base: position 784,071 of record VXBU01015045.1, on the reverse strand, counting down.
GTGGTCAACACTTCACTAAAGGAGGCTCTCGAAGGGTCACAGAGAATGTTTTGCAAAATAATAACCTAAAGGCATCTCTCAAGAGGCCTGGTATTTTACCCAAATACTATTATTCTATGTATACATATATGCCTGAGGACAAACACTAGGAGGTTCCAGTCACAAGATAACAAGTTCAGATTCTTTGTATCAGTCAAAGAATTAAAACAGCAGTGTAATACTTTATTGTATAGTACATATAGTGTATAGTAAGATAGCAGCCATTTATACTACAGAGGTCAATGCTTTAATAAACTCTCTGCCAGTGTGTTCATATAACCTTCTGTGTGATAAACTAGGCCTAAATAATGTAAATATTCTTCCACAGTAAACTGCTTGTAGGATCAGAATGGATGTGAGAGAGGTGTCATTCTTTTAGTTTTTTTTCCTGCTTGTAAATCATAGAATGGTTTAGATTGGAAGCGATCTTAAAGATCAACTCCCCTGCTACGTGCAGGGACACCTCCCACTAGATCAGGTTATTCAGTGTCCCATCCAGCCTAGGCTTAAGCACTTCCAGGGATGGACCATCCACCACTTCTGTGGGCAACTAATTCCAGTGACTCATCACCCTTCCACTAAAGAGTTTTTTCCAAGTATCTGATCTAAACTGCCCTCGTTCAGTTTAAAGCTGTCACCCGTGTGCTACCATTCTACGCCCTTGTATAAAATCCCTTTCCAGTTACCTTGTAACCCCTTTAGGTACTGGAAGGTGCTATAAGGTCTCCCTGAAGCCTCCTCCAGACTGAACAACCCCAATTCTCTCAGCCTGTCTGCAGAGGAGAGGTGCTCCAGCCCTCTGATCAGCTTGGTGACCTCCTTTGGACCTCCTCCAACAGGTCCATGTCCTTTCTGTGCTGGAGACCCCAGAGCTGGATGCAGCACTGCAGGAGTGGTCTTATGAGTGCAGAATAGAGGGAGAGACTCAACCTCCCTCACCTGCTGCTCATGCTGCTTTGGGTGCAGCCCAGGACATGATTGGCTTTCTGGGCTGCAAGGGCACATTGCATAAAACTTTCTGCAAACAAATGGATATTAAAGGACTTGCACTTTACCAGTTGACTATTCTTATACATCAATTTGACTTCTATTTTCATGCTGATAGCTTAACAAAACCTTTGTTGGCTTATTTGAATGTAATACTTTCAGGTAGAGGACATCCAACCAGCATTTCTGAAGGTAATTAGTGAATCAAATAAAATGCTAATGAAAGCAGGTAATTACTTGAGAGCCGATGGATAATAGTGGGAGGTAATTATTTCAATATCTGCATGCTCTTACTCAAATTGCAGATGGATTGCCACAGCCTTGCTCTAGGAGAGCTTGAAGTGTCACTACTTCATTTTGCAATGGCTGGGATAGAATCATTGCTTAAGCAAGGATCCATTTCCCATCATATAAGGAAGCACAGTCACATAAACACTTTAATTTGATAAGAGAGTCTGTAATTTTGACAGGCTAAAGTAGTCCAGTGTATGGAAGATGCAGTGCTTCTTAAAAGCAGATTTTTACTCTGTACAACGTTGATTAGAAAAATAAGATTCATTAAAACATGGATGAAAAACATCTGCTTATATGGCAGATGGTAATTCAGCTATCAACACATCCAACTGTTAAATGAATGGACTGATTTAATACAAAAAGTATGGCTTTGCCTTATCTATGGCTCATTCATTTTCAGATTGTTGAAGTAATTTTTTTTTTCATATTAAACTGAGCTTTTCAACAATTCAAAATTACTCAAGTCCTCCTCCCCCTTGCCTCTGGCATACACCTTCTCTATTCTATTTAGCATTGCTGCTAAAACAAAGACAAATGATTCATCCTTAATGTGGAAAAGTGGAAATTTTGTGTGTCCTTTCCAGGCATTATAACATACTGGGCCTAATTTTTGGCTGCTGATTTATAGGGAGTTGAACTGATTTTATCTGGTTTCTCCTTTACTGTGGAGAAGGATGTCATGAATTTACTTCCTGAATTCCTAGAATAATTTCATAATCAGAAGGACTGCAGGAAAGATCTCTTTAGATACCACGGTCAGAAACAGTTTCCTAAAACAACTGCACTGAATCCCACCCTTAAAAGTAATATAATAAAACAATTATGAGGCTCTTTGCACAGTGTCTTTGATATCCTTGAGGCCAGCAAAAAACTGTCATTATACATAGACTTGAAGTAATTTCTTGGCTCTTGACTACTCATTGCAGAAGACTACATTCTGCCTTGCGTTACACTTGTGCAACATCATTGCATTCAAAAGGGTTGTGAAACTGAGACCTGCAGATAGAATTTCAGATGTGTTGCCCTGCTTTTAAATTGCTCAGCTGCTATGCACTATTTCTCTGTTTTTTGAAGTTCATAATTGTCTGTATGCAACACAAATAAATGTTTAGAATTGGACACTTTTTGTTCTTTAATAAGTGTAGCAGTTTTGTGTTTGATTCTAAAATTATCAAGAAGTAAAACTTCAAGTTTTGGAGCAGCAGAGAAAACCTCAGAAGAATACTGATACCAAGTCAATGCATGGCAAGTGACTGGGGCTTGGTCTGAAACCTAAAAGGTAGAGACGTTAACTTAAGCATTTTTGTATCTCACAACATAAATTAATTTTGTAATTAAGTACAAATGTAGAATTGTAAATAAAGTATGTAAATAAAAATATGTTTAAAAAGTATAAGTGGCTTCTTGGTCATTTTGAGAAAAATATAATAAACAAGGCTGGGTAAAGCTTCTGTGATGGTAGAATCAAAAGAAAATAAAATATGTGATATAAATTAGTATCTCCTGTTTTCAGTGATAGATTTTATTGCAATTGACATTTCTGGTTAGGACACAGAATGTCCTTTGACTCACATGAGCAAATGCTGCTGTGGCTTTGGTGAGAACAGGAAGTTTCCCACTCATATCAGTAATACCTCAGGAACTGACGCTTGAGCTTCTCTTGAGTGCCTCATATTTATAATGAGCACTTTGGAAAAACATATGGTGTTCTGAAATTTTCTTCCCGATGGCTTGAAAATGCATGTTAAATGGTGGTTTGCATATTCAAATCTATAACCTCAACAAACCATAGCAGAGAAATGACAGTATCTTTTATTAAAGTTACATGACTCATATAGCAGAGAAGTCCAGCTGAGTGAACATACAGTTTCTTGAAAATAGGTCATTTATGCTGTGCTACAGTAGTGATACCACTACAAAGAATTCTTCAGTTTTAAAAAAATCTCTCCTCTGGAAATGAGAACCAAAAGAACCCAGCAATATCATCTTCATTACTCTATCAATCAGATTTCTCCACGGCAAGTGTTTCATTATTAGTTGTTTGAAGTCAGTGTCAAACAAGCATGTTGAAGAAAAATACCTTTGTCTCACTTTGGGAAAAACAGTTCTGGAATGCAAGCTGTTCTCAAGCTATGTCAGGAATTCAGCATGTTAAAGGCTTTGACCTTATTTCAAGAAGTACCTGTTATAAGACTGTGTAGAATTTGTGTACATACAGACATCCAGAGACAGCGCCCACTTTTATTTATATTAGACTGGGTCTGAAACTTGTTGGACACTGGATTTCTCCTATACAAGATTCTAGTTCAGGAGTGCTCACCTATTAAGGAATGGACATGCATTTTCAGCACTCTTGGCAAAATAGCAAGGCACAAATTTGCCAGCAATAACAACAATGGACAGGCTGTCTTAGTTCATCCTTAAAGCAATCCAGAAAGTGATTTTCATAACATGGTCGAATAGGTGGAACTTTGGAACAAACTTTCACAATTGCTATGACTGTTCATAATTCAGTGAACCATTCAGGTAGTGAACTTTCACTCTTATGAGTCTGCTCATGTTCAAGGTACCTTTCTTTGAAACAGAGTTAAAAATAATTTCCCTTGAAGTCAATAAGTGACTCATCAAGACAAATGTTTTGACTGGGATTTTGGTTTTACTGGCATGTTTCAGAGCTGGTATCAATAGGTGTATGTAGCTTGAAAAGCCAATCAACCTTTGGAAGAGCCTGAAAAACATACTGAAAAAACATACTAAAACAGCACTAACAGTGCTGTTGCATTTATTGAAGAGGGAGTAACTATATAGTGAGAAAAGGGACAGATCATTATTATTATGAAATCAATACATTCTGAGATTTTAAAATATTTTATATGTTTTCTTTAATTCATACAGAGAATATTTAATAGTTTTCTGTTAAGATGGTCCCTTATTTTGTTATTTTGCAAATTGGCAATTTTTGCGTAAATATTTTAAAAGTTCAATTCATAGCAATAAAAAAATGCATTTTATATTTTCTGATAACAGTGTTCCACAGTTTTTTCTAGGAATTTGTGTTACTTTTGCAGTTAAACTTCAGCAATAACAGAAGGAGACTTAAAAAAGGAATTTTTGAGGCAAAGGCTAAGGCATAGGAGAAACATGCCAAATGAGGAGGTCAATACTGAATGTTAAAGTTTCATGGTACACTGAGCTAAAGGGTTCTGACATTAATTTTTTAATTGAGGATTCAAACTGACTCAACTTCACATACGTATGATACAAACACCTGAACTGGGAGTTAGATCTTTTCTGTAGACAATGGACAGAAATAGATTTTTTCTGGTATGTAAGTGATCTCATACCATTAAAGTGAGGTGAGATGCACTGTGCAACTGCCAGTTCTGCCCATTGGCCGCAAAGGGGGTCTGTGCACTTGGCTTAGATGCAGATATCTTCACTGTATGCATTTTGTCAAAAGAAGTGTATCACAGGTCTCTTTTTCAACATAAATAATGGAAGGAAACACTGTTGACAAGGATCTCTCTTTGGTGTAAAAGCACAGCTTATTTCAGGTTAGCGTCTAATGGGAAAGCTTGAGGTTAGTATTTGACCTTTCTTTCACCTCTGTGGCTCCACTGTGCCTAGATTGAATAGATTTTATTATTAGGCAGATAAGATTATAGTACAGCTTCAAGCATGAGGAAAATACCATGCTCATTCAAGTTTGGAAGTTCATTATGCTTGTTATCCCTGGACTAATTTAAGTGATTCTTTTTCCTGAATTTTTAAAATGATACAAAAGCAATTTGTTCACTGTGCAGAGAATAAGTAAATCAAGCATTTTAGTTTTCACATCATGCTTTCATTTTAAATATTCCCATTGCATTATTATTTTATAATATGACTTTAAAGTCAACCACCTTGAACTCCCTCACCCAGGAGTCAATTATCTCACCTGAATAAATCTGCCTACAGGACAAAAATGTTGAAGTCAGTGGATAAATTCCCTTGAGTTGAATGGACACACTTGAAGGGAGCGTAAATATTTTCATAATCAATGTTAAAAATTCTCAAAAATTTATAAGATCAAATCAAATGCAATCTTATGTGCTTGGGGAAAAACACATATGTCTACACTATTCTGATCAGTTTCACTTTTCAAATCTGTTCTATTCCATTTGAAAGTGGTCTTGAAATAGAGCTATAAATGAAGAAATTTGGATGTTTTATTTTCTCAAGCTCTAAAAATGATAATTTCCTACAAATTGGCACAGAGGAAATTAATCTTCTAGGTGGATTATCCAAAGAAATAAGTAAGCATAAAAATCAATTTATAAGTACTAAAAGTATTATACTTTAATTACAAAAACAGACATGATGAACCGTAAATGTGTAATATCATCATGAATATAGGGTATAGGAAAAGCTATGAAATATTGGCAGATAACCGAGCAGATGAAATGAAACTAGAAAACACATGTCCAGACATAGACAAGACTTCAATTTGCCATTTTCTGGCAGTCATGAAAGGAAAAATATGACTTTTACTTCCAAAGCCTTGTGGATTATAAACCTATGAGGAGAAGCCTTGTGGGATCAGCCAGGATTTGGTGGAATAAGTTAAAGATAGCAATCCAAAAGAAATTAGCAATGGCAGCTTCTGTCACAAACATTTTATTGGAGCTGTTATTCCATTTTTCTGGAAGACAGAAGTAAAAAGCAGTGTAATTAATTTTTCAGATTTTAAAATATATTTCATATGTCAGAGTGTGCGTTCTGCAGAAAACCCAACCATGCATGAACTTTCTTGCATGAACATACATTTCCCCCACTGTGGTCATCCCTGCACTCCCACCTCTTGGGAAGAGGCTTGGGGAAAGAGAACATATTCCATGTATAATGTTAAGTGATGTGACACCTATCTCTGCAGCTTATTTATGCAGGCAAAATGTAGAAGCACAAAAGCGAAACATAGCAGTGCTTTGTGCCGTGGGGAGATTTGTCTCACCAGAGCTTAACTGTAGAGCAGTGAAAGATCTATTTCTTCTGCCATGCATTTGCTCATTGGGAATAGAAGGGGTTGATGCCTTAAGTTTTAGCTTTCATATTTTCCAGATTCTGTACTGCATTAGTATATAACTGAACTTCATATAAACTGTTAGGAAGTTCTCCTCACAGTTAGACAAAACAATCCTTTTTGAGCCCAAGAACCAAGAACACCATTGCAGCTTCCAGCCCAAAAAATTGTAAACAACAGAGAATTGAGGAGAGCAAACTGGGAGGATGGGACTTTATAACCTGAAGCTGTAATTGGACAATTAAGCCCAATATGGAAATGGACCAAAACTTATAAGTGTGGAAACTCATGACTCTGCATCCACCTTGGGGGTAGCCTCAGCTGGGCTCTTGTACTGCCCAAGGAGTATCCTTTGAAGGCCTTTTAATAAACACCTATTTTATTCCTTTAACATTGTCTAGCCTCTGTTCTAGGGAGCCTCTCAAGGCATCAGGGAAGCCAAGAGAGAGTCTGAGTGGACAGATGAACAGGTAAATAAATCATTAAATGATTAGAAAAAAAATAAATAAAAAAAAGAGAGTGAGAGAGGGAAAAGAAAGGACTTTTTATTAAAAAAAAAAAAGTCTAACCTATATAGAGACCAAATTTATTGATTTACAAAAAATAAACAGTAGCTTTTAAAGGTGAAATTTACTTGACTATACATTATTGTCAGCGAACTTTATTTAATAGGAAATTTTAAACAATGGAAATAATTGAATCCTCTAAATGAAAAACATCCAGGAACACTCTCTTGATTCCACTAGATATTGATTTCTCTTATCTCATGCACTCAAACATGGTCAACACAGTAACAGCTGGGGGGGAAGAACAGCAGCTGTCCTGAAAAGAACCGAACTGGAAGGCACATTGCCCAAGAGAGAAGATCATCTGCAGCTCCCCAGCATGGCACTAAGAATAGGCAGCCTGGCAAACAAAAAACATGGACTGAAACAGCATGGAAACTTCTAGAGCAAGCCAAAGGTGCCCAGAAGGTCAAGGCAGGAGATTACATCTCTCTCAGGGTGCTGCCTTTGGTAAGATGTGAAAGGGTTGATACAAGTTCCCCAAGGCAAAAAGCAAAACCAGCTTTTAGTTTTGTGAGGAGAATGAAAAAGAGCAGCTGAGTGACAGCCTAGTAATCAACAGGATGTGTTTGGCAAAGTTAAAGCAGTTTATCTGTTTTAAAAACAAGGCAAGGAAAATAGGTCAAAATGCTGTGATCAGGAACCAGTCAATCCAGAGAAATCTGTGCTGGCTATGAAAAGTCTTGAAACAAACTATCTCATACTAATCTTCTGCAGCCTTGCTATTTGCCCTTTGTATAGTTAAGCATATATTTACAAAAAATATTTTCTATTTCTCACACGATGAGCTTAAAAGTGGTGGAGGAGAGAATCTGGTACACAAACCATCTGCTTAAATGTAAAAACCTGAATGTGTCAGTCTTCCTTTTGTAAGGGTCTGCTTTGTCTTACTCAGCAACTGCTGTTCAACACCCCCAGAGGGAGACTGTCTTTCTGCAGTTCTGCCCCATAGAATTTGCGGGACACAGGCAACTACCGTCGCTGTGCTCAATAAATAACACATACAGAGCTGGGACTGCTGACTTTGATATTCACAGAAAATCTAAACCTCTTCAGCCCCCGAAATACCACCTGAGCTGGAGTACTGAGAGACAAGGAAAACAGTTAGGTCTGCTGAAGCTGAAACACACTTCAATCATTTTGTTTCTCCTGCTGTAAATGTTATTAGTAAGCATTGATTAATTTTACTTGTAACCACACTGCAAATCAAAGACTTTAAAACCTTCTGCTTGTGTGGGAAGTCTGCAGAGACTGTAAATGGGTCTGGCTCATTATATCACTGTAATTAATAAAAATGTCACGAAAATGAAACATTCTGGAAAATTTGGAAATATTTCCTTACATTGTGTGAACAGCATATTAGAAACAGGGTTCTATAGAGAATAGCATGCATATTAACAAATACTAAATATTAATCCGTATTAAAATTTTCTTTTGAAAGCAATCAAAATCAGGGAAAATTTTTGGAGGTTAAAATGTGACTGCCTCAGATAAGCATCCTCTTCAAACCTAAGCTATACCTGTTAAAGGGAACAGAAATTTGTCAGGAACAAGGAAGAAGGTGTGCCTGAGAGGAACACCAGCAAAGCAGAGACAATTTAGGCTTTTTGCCTTCTGGGTTCTCCAGACTATATTTACATTATGCCATATATTCACACTTTAACAGGTACAATGTTATGTGCAATGCACAGGGATGAGCCACAATGAGGATGGAGGGAACTCCCAGGGTGGCCACAGTGTCCTGGCATGGTGCCTGCCTACTGGAGAGACATGGTCTGATGCTTTTTCTACTGAGCTGTGCTGATCCATCAGGGATTTGGGACATCCAGGAGAGTACATGAAGAGTATGGGACTATTTCTTCCAATGGTCTTTCATTTTAGGCCACTTGTAAGGAAAATATGGATTTAATAGTATTGGAAATGTACAGTTTTTTCTTAGATCAAACAGCTTAAAAGAGATTACACACAGCATTGAGCTGTTTTGTACTTATCAGCCAGTGAGACCAACAACCAAGGCTTTGTGAAACTTCCCCATGACTACATCCTCGTCTATATTGAAAGGGTCAGATAAATTGAAGTGTTTTGGAGTTTATATTAAGCAGTGATTTTTCCATCCAGAAGCTGAAAGAAGCCTGCTTCAGCATTTTGTCACTACTCTGCCTGGGGACCACCCCAACTCTAGCCAGATTTTGGCAGATGGTGGCTGCTAAATGGAACAAAGAAGCTCTACTTAATATAGAGGATTTGGCCTATTCTGTTACAGGCAGCTCTTGTTCCAGCTTCTTTGAGAAGCTGTCTGCAAGAAGGGGCTTTGGACTAACTTCCATAAAAATTAGGCATGAAAGTTAGGAGAGGTATTGTTGTCTATTGCAGGGCTGTTTAACTACACTGAGTAAGGAGGCTTTGTGCTGGCTTGTATTTATGCTAACAGGATAACAAAAGCCCATATTTCAACTCAGCCAAGTTGGATTACAGATACACATGTAAGCTACCTGATTTAAAAGATCTCCTGTCACTCAGTCTAGCTCCAAGTATTGCAAAGATGTGTATGAAAAACGCAGCACTGGAAACTGATTTGTGTGTGTCAGATGTGAATATTCTGGGTTCCTACTGACAACATTAAAATGCACCTTGCACATACTCCTTATACAAAGACACCTGTAAACAGCCGATGTTGGATTTTCGCTGTTGGATAGACAGCAAAAATTTTTATGCACAGCCATAGACACAGTTATGTTGGGCTCTTCTGCTGCTTGCTGGAGTGCCTGAATGCAGAAATTAATCCAGATTTTAAAGGCATTCATGGCCAGAAATGGGCACAGTCACTGATGGTTGAAATGGCAGACTGCAGAGGAGAACACAACCCAAGGCTAGTCCTCCTGGTTTATGTATTTCTAGGTCTTATAGCAAAGAGAACAGTAAAAAGTATTCCTTTCATGATGGGAAAGATGCCTGCTTACAGGCATGAATAAACATAGTTTATTATCCAGAATTATAGGTGTATAGACTTCATATAAAATTTTTTTCAAACTATTATTTTTTCATTTTATGAATTAAAATATTTTAATTGCATGGCTTTGGGTTTCTGGTCCTTTATCCTGAGGGATTTTTTTTCTTTCCTACTTTTTTATCCACCTGTTATTTTCTTCAACACATTTTATTTTGACAGTGTTTGTATCTTGCATTTCCTTCTAACTTTCCACCACTGTGAAGAGTGTTTTGGAAGAAAAAAATGGTGGTTTATTTTTTTAATATTTTTTTATTTTTTGACATAAGAACTAGGAAAAAAATTGCCTGATGGAGCTATTACCTTCAAGTACTTTGCCAATATGATGATAATGAAAATTATTTCCTCCTGTAGTTAAAAATACACTTTTCAAAGTAATCATTTCAGTCCTCGAGCCACTTACTTCTCATGACTCATTGCTCCAAGACAGGGATCTACAGCATTGTTTGTGAAGTTCTCAGCATTAAAAATATCCATTCTGAAAATCTATGTTTCCCTGAGCATGAAAAACAGTTAAATCCAGGTGCAGATGTAAGTCTGAAAGTGAAACAAACTGCACACAAATACCAACATACTAGATAAAAGCATTAGCTTCTTAATTATAGAATTTTTACGATATTGGAACCACCTGATGTTGCAAATAAAGCAAAATAAGGGTAAATTAGTGCTTTAAGAGACATGTGGATACACAACTTAGTTTGATAGCAGCTTCACAACTCCCACTTAGCCTGCTCTAAATCTCTAGCTTAATATATCCATATAGTTTAGATGTTTGGATATTTTTACTCTGTGTATGGATTTTACCTCTTGTGGAGTTTGCACTTTCGGTCAAACAGTGGATTTCAAAAGATTTATAGTTATTAATTAAATAAATTTGTTCCTTTGTAAAGAGACATGTTCAATGAGTTCTTCTGAAAGACTACTGACCATCCCATCCCACTACTGCAGGAATAAATGTAGCACTCTCCCAGGAGCAAAGGGATTGAGGAGCCCCTCAGGAGCAGGCTGCTGCAGAGTGGATCCCCCATGGGGTCACAAGTCCTGCCACAAAATCTGTTCCAGTGCAGGCTCTTCTCTCCATGGAGCCACAGGTCCTACTCCAGCACGGGTTTCCCACCGAGTCACAGCCTTCTACAGGTATCACTCTGCTCCAGCATAGGGTCCTCCATAGGCTGAATATTTTCTCCCCCGTGGACCTCCGTGGTCTGCAAGGGCATAGCTGTCTCACCATGGGCTCCACCATGGGCTGCAGGGGAATCTGCTCCAGCAGCTGGAGCGCCTCCTGCCCCTCCTTCTGCACTGATCTTGGGTCTGCAGGGCTGCGTCTCTCACACCTATCCTTACTCCTTCCTTGCTTGTCTGCAATCATCTTGTGCAACACCTTTCTCTCCTTCTTAACTCGTTATCGCAAAGGTGCTACCACTGTGGCTGATGAGCTTGGTCCTGGCCAGCAGCAGATCCATCTTGGAGTCATCTGGCATTAGCATTGCTGGACATGGGGGAAGCTTCTGGCAGCTTCTCCCTGTAGTCCCCTGCTACCAAAACCTGGCCACACAAACCCAATACAGACATTTGCAAAAATAATACACAATCAAAATCTTCATGCTGTGGTGTCACCTCTGCATGCTGAAACTTCCAGCAAAATCACTCAAAAAAACTTAAGTATTACTTTGTAACAAACTCCTGAAGCTGGCTCCCTGGTGGCCGGGCACCATGCACTGTGTGGGAGGAGCTGCAACTTGCATTGTGAGTTTGGTTCATTAAACTTCTGCTAAGGAAGTCCCAGAAGAAGTGATCTATCACAGGGAAGAGAACAAGAATCTCAGTATAAAGCCTACTCTTCCTCCACCACTGAAACTGAGATCTTTGGTGTGTGAGCTCAGCTTGTTGCTGTTCTTTCACACTCATAATCACTGAAACAGGCTGCTGTGACTGTGGAGGTGGTATGTTGGGTCTGCACGGAACAAATCAGCCAGCACATATGTGTGGGCAGCTGCCTCATTGTAATTTAGAGAGGTTTGTCAGCGAGCTGTAAGGATGGGTGGATAGAAGAGTGGCAGAAGCAATTTGAAGCTGTGTGGGAGAGGAGCTAGTGTCCTATGCATGCTCTTCCTGTGGATGGGAGCACTGATGCTCCACTGGAGAGGAGCTGATAAATTCCAGTAAAATATAAAAGCTAGAAATAACAGGTTGGCTCTTTGTCTGAGTAAATCAGAAGGGCTGTGTTGATTCTCTGGGTTTACCTCAGCTGAGGTAAATCTCAACCTGGGTACCTCACCCTCATCTCACACTCCTCTGCCAGAACTTTGGGGGATATTTGGATCACCTGGATTTAACCATGTTCTAGTGCCGAGTTGAGAGGTGGAAGAAATTGTATAAGAATTTTTAATAACAAGTCTTATTAATTTAATTCTCTTCATATTTATATTCCATTTGGAATTAATCTGTTCCTCTAAAATGAAAGTTTTATGTATGATCAAGATTTTTTTAGACTACTGTAAAATTGTTTAAAAAATAGAAGGTCAATTGAAATTAAGAGAAACTCTTTAATAAAACTCTTACAGTGGGAAAGCAACAACTTTCTGTCTCTGAAACCTGGAGACTGTAAAACAGTTACCTGAATTTGCAAAGCTACTGCATATAATTTACAAGCCTTTTCAGAAAACACGCAAGCTGGCATGAAGGAAATTTTTATCCCTTCTGCTGAAATCAGTTCTAAACTTAAGAAATACTAGTAACATTTTACTTGGAAGCACAGCATGTCCCTGGTTGGAAGTTAATTTAAATAAATGAGTGGCCATCCACTCCTGCAATTAATTAATTGTCAAGGCTTTCTTGTATCAGAATTAATTTTTGGAGAACAAGAAAATTGAGCCTTGCTTTCAAAACCTTAAAAGAAAAATATGTTTCAAACCCTAAAAAGGCTTGTCTGTGATCCACTGATCTGAGTGCATCAGAATTAATGAACATTTAGCTGGAAATCAGTAAGATTTCATTTGACCAATTTCACGCATCCCAAATCTAGTAAACCTTCTTCCATATTTACAGTCTAGAAGCAACATCTCTGTCTTCAAAGGATCAGGGTTTCTGTGTGTAGAAAAGGTAAACCTGGATTTCATGAGATCGCTCTTTGCAACCTCTCAGTCTTTCTGTATGAATCTCATGTCATCATCCTGGTGCATTTCCTTCAGAAATAGTAAACTTCCAATAATCAGCCCAAGTTTAGTAAGATATCACTATACACTGTAGCAAGGAAGAACAGCTCTCTATCCTTTAAGTCTTACCTTAATGCTTTAAAAAGCATACTAGCCTGACAGTTCTTAATCAGAACTTGTTCCAGCTCATCTCCTCTGTTTCTTATTGCCATTCATATTCTTGTTTAAAATAGCAGAGTCTCCATCAATTTTTATTTCCCTGTCATCTATTATTCTTCTCAGCCTTGAGCCATATTAAACCGAAGCTTTCATACTTTCCATCCATTTTCATCTATCTCATGCTCAGCTTTTACTTTTGTTTAAAGCACTCATAGCAAGAAAAAAGTCTGCAATGTGTGATCAAAGTATGGTTAGGACCTTAGCCTTTATTCTGTTACTTAGAGACTAAAATACAAGCATGAAAGGTAAACAAATAATTTGTAATGAAAAGTAAATAAGAGAGAATTGATTATCACTGTTGTGGTTTATCTGAAAAACTTTGCAAATTTATTATATTCAAAACATGCCACAAAGTAGTACAATGTGAATGCTTACAAATTACAGAATGCATGTGTATCAAACAAAATCAGAATATAATGTGATATTAGGTCATCACATTGTCAGTGTACTTTATGCTCCTGAGCTGTTTATAAATAGGTAGCAGCATTGAAAGAGTCATCATTTCAGGAGGTTTATAAATAGGTATGGAATGTTTTTCACTACATGAATTACACATTTTCAGTCTTCCATATTACAGCTTGAAAATCATGTCATACTCATTAGTGTACATTAAGCCACAGGACTTTGGCTCTTATCTCAGTTAATTAGTTAAAAAAAAAATAGTGCATTAGAGCTGGTAAAAAAAAAAGAAGATTCAAGGAGGGTCACAAAAAGAGAACTCATTTTCAGTTGTGAATAATGTATTCATGGAGATTCACCTAATAAGTACAAGCTCAAATACATTCATAGAATGTATAGTATTAGCTTGACTGTAATAGAATCTTTTTTTTTGGTGGCCAAAATCTCCTTGACAATAGTGCAGCTAAATATGTTAGTTTTTCAAACCCTAAGTAGTATCTTTTAATAATTTGTGGATTGGAGAGCATTCAGATTTTGCACAAAGTCCTGTCCTGTGCTGTGGGCACTGTGGTCCCTAGGTTGCTTCAGAAGGCTTGCTGTGTCTTACCTCCCAAGGAGAAGGGAATGCAGCCTTGATCCTGAAAAGCCCCTGCACCTCTTACTCATGTGCATGGTGATGTCAGGTCTCTGGACATCATTTTCTGGCCAGGTGAACACCCTGGGGAAATGAAGGTGGATTTAGACCCTACTATCCTGCTGTGTGATAATGCTGATAAAATCGGGTTTAAAGGGACTCAGCTCTTCTGGAAGGCCACAAAAAGCCACAGGCTCAGAGTCTGTCATTAAAACAAATGTAAAATGTCATTTAGCAGCAAATACAAGACAAAAGGTTAAATCAGGAGTCTGGGTCACATTTTGGAGACTGCAGCTGCTCTTACAGAAGCAAGTGAAAAAAGAGACATGGAAATGAGTCTCAGCTGTTTGCACCTTGTTTGCTGGAGTTTCCTCTGTGGGTATCACAGCTCCATGGCATTGCTTTATAATAGAGTACATCCACAGCTGAAAATTAAAATGTGACTTTGTTCTTGCTTAAGCAGGGATCTGAAATGATGACAATGAGTCAGGGTGGAGTTTGACAAGGGCATTTGCCCACTGAGGTTGATTTGCTCTAATGGCTATTGATTCAACAGACTGTAACTTGGAAGAAAGGAGGAGCTGTGAATGGAGCTGGGCTGGAGGAATTAAATTACCCTAATGTAACTTTTGATGGACCTACCAGCAGTGTCCACTCCTTCCAGAAGGCCCTGAAAACAGTGCACTCCATAATTTCAGGCATTATCACAGGCTGCTGCATTGCTAATGCCGTGTATTGATAAAAGGATAAATGCTATTTTTGCTCTTGGTGTCAGGGGGACTGGGTATCACATTAACAACATAGATTGCTGGAGTTCTGTCCTTGAAATAGTCATGGCTTTCAATTTCTTTCTCAGCATGTGTTTAAATATTCCCAAGAGCCCCAAACTGCCTCAAGTTGCTTCCTGTTTAAATAAAAGATGATTCCTCTTTTTATTCTGTGGAATCCATTCAAAAGAAAAGGTCATGCCCAAAGGGAGAAAGCAATTTCCTTATTCTTCTTTTCAGAGCTCAAGGGATTTGTAATTTAAGTTTCCCAGAACACGCTCCATTTTTCCAAAACTGATATCCTTTGTTAATTTTTTTTTTTGGGGGGGTGGTGGTGTCATGTTTGTCTAGTCCTAAAGCAAACCCAGCACTTACAGTTGTTAAACCCTGGGCCCCTCAGAAATGCAGCATGATTGAGATATCCTCAAATTAGGTAAAAACATAATAAAAAGAAGTAATTTCTTCTAATTTACTTTGTTTCTGCTGATGCCTGACACCAATCATTCTAAATGCACCTGTATTTGTCTTAAGAAGGGGAGACCATGGAATATTTCCCAAGGAGGTATTAATATTTAATAATAAGCATTGCTTCAGTGGTGACTGCAAGGTTTTGCTTTTTCAGAAGAATTTTTTTCTGAAAATTAATGTGACCTGGCCATTAGGCTGATGCTGAGAAATTATTCCAGCAGCCCCCAATGGTATTTGAGGAGAAATTTATTTTCCTGATGATGTAAAAAAGCATACATATTTTTAAAATTAGTTTTGTCTCTTTTCTTTTCTTTTTATGTTATGTCTTACATTGATTAAAATATATTAATGATAACAGAAATAGATAAATTGTCCCCCTGTGGACATAGTAAACACCAGCATAAATGGATCTAAGTCCATTTAATTCTGTGGAAATTTGAGCTCAAGAGTCAAAACACAACATTTTAAAATTATTAGATTCAATGACTATAAATATTTTTGTGTTTGAAGAATGGATAATAGACTGCTCTCTCACATTATGTGAACAACTGTTAAATAAATTTTGATATATAATTATTTATTTAAAAATTTGCTCTAATGTTGAGAAGCGTTCAACTGCATTTAAAAACTCACAGTCAGGAAATCAGTATTTCTGGCTGGAGTCTCCTTTATTTTCATTTATTTGCATTTTCTGTGCTGGTTAGTAAGGAGGAGGTACTTGCTAAATTACTCAATACTGCCAAGCTAACAAGTATTCTAAATGTCTTTAAGTTTTTTTTTTTGTTTGTTTGTGTTTTTTTTTGTTTGTTTGTTTGTTTGTTGTTTGTTTTTTGCTTTTTTTTTACAGCCTCTTTTCCCCACTCCTCCTGTCTTGCACAAACTATGTTTAGTTAGATTTCTGGAAATACTCTGCTCCTCAGGATCAGGGATATTGTTGGGGCTCCTTGTCACCTACTTGACTGCCTCTGTTTGTCTTTGGGCACTGTCAGCAGCCCTCCCTTCCCTGGCATCACCCTGACCTCCTTCCTCCACCCAAACGTGTTCCAGGCTGTGAGGACCTTCTCTTCCCAAGGGCCCTCCCAAAATCTGTATTCAATTCCACATACTCAGGCCTTGTCTCACCCTGCCCTGGCCCACAGCATCCTTTAGAATCTGGGTGCTCCCCAAAGTGATGAAGGTTTTGTGCATGCCTGGTGTTATCAAGGTTTAGCTTTGTTAGGCACAGGCATCGGTGAGTGCAGCCACTCTCCTGTGATGATGGGAGGGACTGGAAAACAGACTGGTCAACTGTTTCAAAACAATGGTCATTAAAAGCTGGGGTTTTCAAGCTGATGTACATGGGCAAGCTTAATGAATATTTACAAATAAAAATTTGGTTTAGAACTCTCTAGATAAGCTCATGCATAATTCAATAATCAGAGTTAAAACCCAAAGACCTGCAGTCTGCTTTCCTTAATGTAACATTAAGAGTATACATTTTTATAAGTAGGCCACCACCTATTCCTATCCCATACAAGTCCAGACTGATTACCTCCTACAGGTGCATTTATTATTCATAAGTATCTACTGAAAACTATGGATTAACCATCTCAAGAGCGTGTTTTGTTTGTGAACTTTCTGCCTAGCTTTCCAAATTTCTTATTTGTAATGGATAACACTGTGAGCGGAAGACTGAATCATTTTGACAGTACAGCTAATAATGGAGCATGTGACTATGATATAAACTTTCCTTATAAATAATCATGGAGGTTAAAAAAAAATCATGGGTGCTAAAAATGCTGCAGCTTTTTGGCATACAAAGTACCTTATATACTTGAGAGTAATCTTTGTGGAAAGTGAATAATGCAAGCACACAGTCTTTGCAAACCAAACTGATAGTCTCTGTTCCCAGGGATACTGTGGATCAGGCTTCCCTGACTGTGTGTCTGATGCTGGCTGAAGTCATGTATGAGAAATTGTTCTATTAAGCTGAAAAAAATTTCACAAGGGTACCATTGTGGATATATAATATTCTTAATCTGAGTATGATTATTGTTGCTAGGCTTGAGTGAATGATGCCTGGGGAGGGTATGTGTGTGTGTGAGTGAAAGATAACAAGAAGGATGACAAATGACAAAATACACTAAAGATAAAAAGGAGACAGTTGCTATTCCATCCAAGGACCTGGATGTGATCTCTGCAGCAAATGAAAGAAGATTAATGTTCAACTATTCTTGCTGAATTTTCATTTTATGTATGCACAATTATGTGCAATTACAAACCCATTTGTAAACCTAGAAAATTATTTAAATTTATATGAAAGACAATCTGCATGTGTACATTTAGAATCTGGTTTACAAACCTGAATAAAATATTATCATGCTCAGGAGCCTTTTTCCAGCACTGACTCAACAAATTCTTTCAGAAGTGAAAATACATGTCTGACGCATAAACTTCTGTACTCTTTTAGCAACAGGTCCCACCTAGGAGTATCCTGGTAGTAATTTGCCAGGCTCAGAACAAAGCAAGCCAAAGAAAGAACTGCCCTTTCCCCGCTCCTACCTTCTCTAATGAACAAATTATTCAAAGATATAAACCAAGCTGTTGAAAAACTTCAGACTAAAGAATGTGCAGCAGGTGGCAACATATGTGTCCAGTTAGTTCCAGCCAAAACAGTCTAATTTGCAGAAAAGGGTACAGAATTTCTCTGTGACTCAGCTGAGGGGGTGATTCAAAGATGCTCTAGCTCAAGTGCTAGACTTGCTGAAGAGACTAGTTATTAAATAAATAGAATTTCTAGACTATCCTGACCTTTTGGGTTTACAATAATTCACTTAATACTCTAAATTTTGTCTGTTAGAAGCTCATTTTCCTTTGGGATTTGGTCTTCTGCTTCTGCATTTCCAAATACATTAAAATAAAAATATTTGTATAGTTTAAACCATATGAAAAAATAAATTAATTCGACCAAAAACAAATTATGAAGTATCTGACCTTTTGGCCATTGTAATATACAGAATTGAATATTTAACTACTTTTTAATACGTGCACTCTCCCTCTAGTGGTGATGTAGGCACTGCTTGACCCAGTCACCACATTTCCAACTGCAAGATGATTATGGCTTGTCTGAATTAGTAAATTTGATTACATTATGTTAAAAGCAATTGCCGTGACTAGAAACTAATGGGACTTGCATGTTGAATAAAGAAAATGAGAATGAAGGAAGCAGCAACCTCCAGAAGTCAACAGGCAAAATAACAAAAAAACCCTATTAGAATAGTGACTGAAAGCTATTACTACCTGCTGGGTATGTGGCTGGATTTTAGTGGTTTCTCTTTATTTGTGTCTGCAGAGTTACCAGAACTATTATAGTTATGGTTTTTTTTTTTATAGCAAAATTAACGTAGGCCTAATAGTGTTCTAAAGCTCATGTGGATGGGCCTCATCACTGAAACCACAAGGTTCAAACAATTGATTAAATTATATAACATGAAATATAAATTAATATTAAGCATATACTTAATGCTGAAATGGAATATTTTCCTACAATAGTTCATTAATAACTAGTGGAATAATTTGGGAAATTGTAGTTTCTTCTGATAAAAATATCCTAGTGAGGAAAAGAGAAAGGAAAGGTGGGTGGCTACTGTTGAAAACAGTTTGAATTTAAGACTTTCTTCTTTTTTGGGAAAAATTATTTTTGGGAAACCTTTCTGAGCAAATGCAACACTGAAGGTTAGTCTGCACCAAAAAGAAACTAAGTGTACCTCCTTTCTAAAACAAAGCCAAGCCAAACTAGACAGCAAGCATGAGTTTCACAAATTAGAGATATTTCTTGGGAGGGACTCAATTATCACAAAGCCATATTTTTTACAAAATTCAAATTTTACAGAAAATTTCCAACAAACATGTATATTGAAAGAGCTTTTCAATCTGAGGACTTTACATCTCTAGTATGTTGGCTGTAGTAATAATTGGTAGCTCTTATAAAAACACTTTAAATTACTGTCAAAGGGATTCATGAAAGTGATCTGAATATTTTTTCTTTTTTAACTGGAGTGCTAACAAACAAAGAGAACAAATTTACCAACAGATCTGACTGGCAGTAAAATCCAGGAATTTTAAGGGACTAAAGTACTTCAGGGTTTTTGGTTTATTTTAATTTTTTTTTTTTTAAATCATGATAAGAAAAATAAACTAATGAATAAAAAATACAGGCATCTTGATAACATTCTGTTTTGCTAACTTCAATGTTATCTTTTAAGTTGTAATAAAATAGTATGCTCTTAGGAGGACTAAACCTCCAGTGAAAATGTCCAAGACATGAAAACCCTTCTTTGTTTGTTTTTGATTGCCAAGAAAACATTGATTAAAAAATGTATCTTTTAGAAAAATTGAAAACTATTTTGAACAAATAAACTGAAACACAAAATTTCCTTTGCGATTTTTCAGAAATATGAAATTTTGCTAGTTATTTTCAAAGCTATAAAAAGCTACCTGCATATGAAACCTGTATCATCCTGTAAGGTAAGTAATGTGGCAACTTCTACCAGTATTTCTACTATATAAAGTGAGTTTTGTGTGGGGTTTGGGTTTCTTTGGCCAGGGGATAGGAAGAGCTAATTAATATTTATTTATGTATTTATACAACTTTTAATTTTTGTTAAAGAAAGGTAACCTTCTATATGCTCAGGTTCAACTTTGAACAAGTAGAATTTCTTTTTAAATGTTCCTCAAGAAGAAGATGAAGTACAAATGTTTAAGATATTAAATTTCCCTCCAGTGAGCATACATTATTAGCTCAATAGATTGTATTTTTTGGATATTAAGCAATTATTAAAAAAAACCCAGTTTAATGGTTTTTGAAGCATCATTAACAACTCAAAAAATTAAAATTGACTGCTAAAGGACAAAAAATATTGCCTAAATAATTTGAAATTATTAATTAAGAATGTGAGATAGTCAAAGAACTGGAAAATCTTTGAAGTATATATCCTACTGTTTACCAGATTTTGTCACCTCACACAAGCCTTTTAAATTCTTTTAAGACTATTAAAGTGCAGCCCAAACTCAGTTTTGGAGCCTGGCCTTCACGATGTCAGTGAGCTGCTCTGTGTACTTACTAGAAATAAAAAGTAAGCAAGTAAATTTCAGATGCTGAACTTCCTGCCTTCATTCTGCATAGTGAGAAAGCAGCAACTACTGCGCTTTTGCAGACTTCCTTCCCTGGAGGTCGTTAAACTGGCATTACCATCTCTTTTGTATATTGAAAATAGCATAAACAGACTAGTATGGAAAAGCAAATAAGGTTTAAGAGGAGGCATATGAGATATGTCCTCCTTGACTATCCTTTCATCCTATCCTAATCATGTTTTTCACCTACCCTCCCTACTTTGTGCTGAACACTGATAAGGGAGAATTCAGCCCAAAGCTAATATGTCATTTTAAAGATAATGATTTTGAGTATCAAATGTTTGCCGTCCATGTTTGGAATAGCAGACATATTAGATCACTTCTTTTTGTGGTGCCCTTGTTTATTTGAAAGCAACTTGTACTTTATCTTCTCAGCCACAATCATGTGTAATATTTTGGGCAGCAAAACCTAGTTTTGATAATTAAATTATACATTTGGAGATGCATTCTTATTGAATTTCCAGGTTAACTTTTTTTGTTGTGACTGCCTATTTTCGTTATGACTGCAGTAGACAACTGAATGTCTCTGTCCTGACATAATGTCATGCATAAATAGGGGAAATTAGGAAAAAAAATCCATTTCAAAAAATAGCAATCTTACTGTAGCATGCTATGTTTTGGAAAGACTATGATGTTAGCAAAGCAGAATCTTAGTTGGCAATGCATTGTTCGTTCTTGCCCGAGACATTCTTCCTGAGCAATCCTGCCATCAGTCTTTTTACATAATAGGACATAAAAAATAAAGCAACATATTGTAACTCAATGTACAATGTTTGCAGGCTCCCTGACAAGTTACATTGTCAGACATATGGAAATCTGCACTGGGGGATGCTGAAAAAGAACTGTAAACTGAAATGTGGTAAAGAAGTATGGAGAAATAACAGTAAGAAACACTCCAGAATAATAGTGTATAAATTCTGCATGACTCAACAGCTGTACAGGTAAAGAAAGCCCAGCATGACATTGGCTGATTTAAGAAAACTTGAAGGTAGAATTAATCATTGATGTGGCTATTTCTGGAAATGAAAGGGATTTTGAAAAGGAGGAAAATGTGAGAACCGTACAGATTGAGTGACAGTACCATAAAATAAGATTTCTTTTGGTAATATAGCAGTAAAAATAAAATGTGGCCAGCTCTAGGATCTAACAAGAATGTGTTGGACACAGAAATTGTCTGGATTTACATATGATGTTTGCCAAGTCTACCATTCTTGGAAATCCCTCCTGCATTCCTGTTTCTCTAAAGGGAATTCATGGTTCATTTGTTTGCTTCCAAAAATGAATAAGAGCAAAATTTATATCCTTATGGGAGGATGCACAATGCAGCCCAAAGCAGCAATGCAAGCAACTTCTGGTCCTTTCCTACGAAGTCAAAGAATAGAGACAGCCATCTGCAATCACAGAAGAAAACATCACCTGTGCTTCAGTCATGTGCAACTTGATCTTCCATATTTCAGGTTGTGACTGCATTGAAAAAAATAATAAAAAAATAAATAGTAGAATAAACCAAAACTAATAGGAAAGAGTAACAGAAGGTAGAATCATCTGGAGGCATAAAAATTTGGACAGGAGCTATAAGATTATTTGGAGAGCATGGTGGTGAGGGGAATCTCCCACCAAAGAACCATGGAAATATTCTGAGATTTGTGACTCAGTCAGATGCAGTTTATTTAGCTGAAAGATCAACAAGAAAGAGACTTGCCCACACCTGTGACTACATGTGAAGCAGACTTGGTAGGAAGATTAAGAGAAAGCAGCTGAACTGAGTTTCCAGAGTCTTTGATGTAAATGTGACTGATACGCATTTGAAAAGGTATTTCATATGGACCTGAAGCAGCACAGAACTATCAACTCCTAATAGCTTGTATGGATCCTAAAAAATACCACTAGGGCCTGATTCTGGTCTCAGAGTCTCCAAATTATACAGCCAGAAATGTCTGCTGCCTTTGCAAATGTTAAGGACCTGAGCAAACAAATTTCTTTTCAGCACTGCTCCCTCAAGCTAAACTGCTAGTCCTGCTTGGTGGCAATGTCATGTATTATGAAAGGCTGTAGGGAGAGAACCCTTTCATGAAGTATGTGGTGAAACAGGTTTTAAATTCATCGAAAGCTGAGTGCCTAACTTTCCAACTTTACCCTCTCTCCGTGCTTACAAGTTAAACAGGTTTGACTCTAATCAGAGGTATCTAGGGCAATAACTGACTGCAGTAAAAAATACCAAGGCACACTAAACGACAACAAAAAAATCCTACAAACCCTCAGACAACCCTTCTCCCTCCACAGCTATTCAGCAGGCTCCTGTGTTTTTCCTGAACCAATGCCCCTGAATATTAAGAACAGGCTTGTTGCTAGAGCCATTGCCTTTGGAGTGTGAAATGGAGTGGCATTAAGTTCTGGCTGCTGTGACTCATATTTGTTTGTCCTCATACAGCTCAGATTGCCTGCTGGCATCCTGGATTGCAGGAGCCTACGCATGGCGCGTCCATGGAGCGATGCCTGTTTCCTCAGACAAAGAACTGAACACTGTGTGACAGCAGGCCCACCCCTCTGGAGATCAGAGAGTGCAAATCTGTTCTTATGATGAAATCCACAGATGACTTCATGGGAGAGGACAATGAAAGGAAACATTTCAGCCACCCCTCAGTAAAGTACTGTAGCACTCTTTCCAGACGAGAGGCTGTGGATGAAAAATTAATATGTGTTAGTAATTTCTGATGTTGTAGATATAAGGCAGATCTACAGGAGCTGACCTTTTTGTAATATTTTCCAATAGCCATATATTTTGACCTTCTAGATCTTGCTAATGAAAAGTTACGGAAAAATTGCTACATGAGAATAATTTTTTAAAAACACCGTTTGAAGACTTCCTTTTTGCAAGAAATTTGTCTTGGCTTATTTCTCTGAAGGTGTTGACAGTTACAGTTTATTTTCTTCATTAAATTGTGCTCTCAGTAATACTGTACAAGTTCCCACACCATGAAAGGCTGTGTCCTTCTTTTCCTGTGCTGCCCACTCATCAACCTGACCACTGCAGAATCACAGAATCAGCTTAGTTGGAAAAGACTTTTGAGATCATTGAGTCCAGCCGGTGACCTAACATCACCTTGTCAACTAGGAACAGGAAGTAATTTCAAGTTTGACCATCACATTGGCAGGTGTAGATGAAGCACCTGAGCAGACTGCAGAGACATGCACCATTGAAGAGAAATGTGCAACATCCAGAGCAGGCAAGGGCCTTGTTTTCTGCTGGGCTTAGGGTAGTAGAATCACTAGGTTTTGTTGACCCAAAATTCTGGAAGTGTTTAACATGGGAGGAGGAATGGAGGAATTAATTCCTTTTATAACACTGAATTTATGCAGCTCAAGGGATTGTTCCCTTGCATTGAAACTGAGAGCTGAAACAGGCTCAATTTCCATCTGCAGCAGTGACTCCACAATCACAAATCCAGCTAACCTGAATCTCATTAGGAACCGGAAGTGACTGTCACCAGTGTGAGGACTGATTAGCTGAAACTGCTTGTTATTGCTGTATGAGACAGATAATTTTTTCCTACCAAGCTGGACATTCAGAGATCCAAGATCTATTTTTCTTTGCAGGTAGGATGCTGCCTTTCTTCTGTGCAAGGAGATAATAGCCACTTTAGGAGGAACTGAATGATAGTGCAACTACTGCCTAAAAATCAGTGATACTGTGTTGTTCAAATCAAAATAGTGACTCTTTGGCATACTGTTAAGTACTGAGCTTATCTGATCTTTGGGTATTATTACGTTTCTAAATTTACCAGCATAATTTTCCTGATATACACTATCTTACAAATCACCACGTGAATACAGATTTTTTTTTTCTGAACAGCTTTAGAACGGAAACTATCAAATAGCACTTCTATTCTGGAAAGTTTCAAGATTTTATTTTTTTAATGTTTCAATCTTTTACTACTTTCTCAAATGTAGTAGAAATTTTGGAAAAAATGAGGACTGTTAGCAGACAGGCACCTCAGTAGGCAGACAGCATGATCACATAAGCACTGTTTTCTTAGGAAACAGAATTATATTTGAACACCAGCAGACTAGTTGTCTGAAATCCCTCATTATAACTCTAGGGTAAAAGTAATGCTGGTTTCTTGGTTTTTAAAGGTCTGCTCCTAACAAACATTTGCTTAATAACCTTGCTGATCACTAATGGATATTCAAAAATCTTCTGATAGAAACTATTATGTTCTGAAAACTGCATTTCTATATTGTTATTAACAAATTTATTTGCTTCATTTCATCAGTAGGCTTGTGATGCCATCACCAAAATATGGTGGGCTCTTGGCCAAATTTTGCTTTCTTGACTGTGGAGCAATGGCTTTTTGGCTTCTAATAATCACTTCATGTTCTCTCACTTTTTGTTTGCATTTCCCACCTACTCAATATTATTCATTCTTGCCCTTGTTTTTGGAAAATTAGTTGTTTAGAAGAGTTGTGCATGGAGCTGATTAGGACTGTCTTCTGTTTAATTTTCTATTAAATAGAACCAGATAATGATCTCCACTCTGTAGGCAATCACCTTCATAAACAATTAAAAGTTGTCCTTCTTAATAGCAGATCAAATAAACCATTATCAGGTACCAGACAATTTATACAGAAAATCATGTTCTATCACTTTTAGAAATTGTGATGCTTGTGCTCCACAGCCTTCACTCCCCAAACAGGGTATAATTAGTTTTCTGTAATTGACAAGAAGGTATGCGTAGAGATTTCTGGTGTAGTTCTTGACCTGCTACAGACCTTTCAGTATTACCGTCTCCAGACCTAAGTCACCCTGTTCTCAAAATTCCCAAATGTTTTGCCACATCTCCATGCTTAATCCCACTGTGTCCTTACAACTTGTAGTGAAATATTTTAAAATTGCAAGCACTCGAAACATGCTTACTATAAGATGCTTTGCCAACTAAAACACACTTCTGCTTTCCAAGAAATTTCTGTTGGCCTAAGTCTGAAAATGAGAACAAAAAAAGTACTTTCTTCACCTTATTTCTCCCCTACTTTGATAAATTTAAAAAAGAGAAAAAAACTGCAATACATTGGTTTTATCACCTCTATTGATAAAAATGTTATCACTGTCATCACTATTAATCAGACCTTCCAGATTACTTCATTTTGCCATTGTCCAAGAAGAGGGGTTTGTATTCCTTCTTTATAAACCCCTTCTTATATGAATTGTTGTGAAAAACTCCCCAAATCCCAATATATACTCAACAGTCAACTGCTTTCTCACTACCGAAGTGGAATTATCTCCATGGAAGTCAGCTGAATCCTGTTTAACATCCTGAAGACTATAATTTCCATAATTCCATGTGGTATCTCTTTATGGAAGAATGTTGCAATTGCTGTAAGCACTTACCAAACTTCTTGTTGCAGATTTATTTTTACTCCAGTGAAATGTTGCAGCATTTAATGTCCATGTGACTTCTGTTGATTTGTGTCCTAGGAGTCTGTAGTAACAGGGCTTTCAACAGCTCCTAAGCTATGTTCACTATTAACACTAAAAGCTATTAAAACTAAAACTGAAATTTATTTTCCATTTTCACTGGAAAATAAAAAAGACTGATCTCCATTCCCTAGTTCTACTGAGAAACTAGTCCAGAGAATGACTCCTCAGACAGTTGCCATCCAGTTTGCAGCTGTATTCTTAAGTTTACAAAACCTGTTATTCTTCATTCTTCCCAGCATGCAGTGATGAACGACAATATGTCTCTCTCACAAGGATGCTGAGATGCCTCTCTTGGATGCTGCTTGCTCCATCCCATCAGGATTGTTATCACATACAGAATTTGTAGCTTTGGGTTCCTTCAGAAACTTGTTTGGTATCTGGTTCAGAGTAGATGGCAGTGCTGCTGAACTCAGAGTAAAGTTTTCATTTTCTTTTGGTCACCAGAAAACTTACTCAGTTTCTTTGCAGTTCCAGTCTGGTGTTATCCCCAAATCCTCTGCCTACTCAGGTGTGAAATGGCATTAAATAACTGTTTTTACAAAATATGCATTTTCCCTATGATATCTTGGCCAGATTAAATTTGATGTGCTGAAAGGAAGAATACATGAAATAAGGTTTCCCTCTACATATACAAAAGAAAAAAAGGCCCTCTCTTGGGCTCTTAAGGCCAGATATTTGCTAGAATTTGCCCAGTTATAATCTTTCAAGAATATCAGGTTAAAGCTATTTTCTTAACTGCAGTGAAGGATTTACCACAGAGGATGAAATTTATATTAACTGATTTTGGACATATAAACCTTGGGCAATTTTTCTTGCTAGTTACATATGTCACTTACATAAGATAGAAGTATATAGAGAACATCCCACGTATCATATATACTTATTTTAGGCTACTTACTTGAAGTGTCTCTCCCTCATTCTTCTGCACAAAGACCCTATTTAACCAGCTTAATTAAATTTCTAAATTTTATATGTGTTGTGTCTTAGTTAATTGTCCCCTTAAAGGTTTTCAGGCACTGCCACAAATTTTGACTCTTTAATTTTGATATACAACATTTCACACTTGTATTTTCTGGAGAAAAAACACCATTCACCAATACAAGACTCCTGTGCAGCCTGAGAGCTGGTTTTGTACAAGGATTTTGCAGGGAGGACGAGGAAGCAGACTGTAACACTAAATTAGCTGAAATCAAGAGGCAGAGATTGTAAGTGGGAGAAGAAAGCTGCTCCTTGTCAACAGAACATATAAATTAGTATCTTACCTCTCGTTTCTAGACTGGGAATTGCTGCTTATTTTGTCTTAATAATTATTTTTGAAAGAAAAATGTATTCCTTAAATTTAATGACACAGAGTGATTCTCATTACTTTTCACAGGTGCCAGTGATTTCATTGGATGTAGTTGTGTCATCAAGGTAATAGACTGTATAGTATGAATAACATTCCAGAATTCATTGTGAATTTTCTAAATTCCCTTAGTTCTATGTCATTAATATTTCCATAGCAAATATCTGACAGACCATAGCCTAACAATCTGCTTTCCTTCAGCAAAGGAACTGTGACATATATCAAACAGTTTCTGCAAAATGACTAATTGAAAAATACAGAGTATTCAAAGAAAACACATTTTCTTAAACTTACCAAAATGTTAATAATAGCTTTTGTGACCATTTGCAAAACCCCTTCTGCACAATGACCTTAAAAAGTAATTGATCTTTCTAATGGTTCAGATACTGAATTTACAGGAGTGGGATAGTAATACGTTCCTTGAAACATGCTTCAAGCCATACAGATGAAAAACATTAGATAAGCAGCATCTATTATCTTCATTGTTATTAAAACCTTGCTGACAGGACACAGATAGCATGGCAATTCCTACAAGGTCTCAAGATACAGTTTCATGCCTTTTTCAGACATGATTCTGTACTTGATGCCCTAACCTACTTAATATAAGAAATAAGTAATATAATATAATTTTTTTCTGCTTTATGTGGCCTGACTTTTAATAACAAGATGTCTCCTGGGGAAAACATCTTGCTATATTTTAATAAAAATTTGGAACAGCTGCATGTATTGCATTCCAAGCTCTCCTCCTTGTATAGTTTATCTCCAAAACCACCTTAGAGCAAACCCCACTTGTTTACTTCAGTGGAAGTTTTCCACTAGGCATGTAAACTCATCCAACCTATCTCTCCCTTGTGTTTATATTTAAAAATACCTAATCCATCTCTGCCAGTAAATTCAAGGAAGAGACTAAGTGTAGTCTGTCCAAGGCTAAGCAAACAAAAAAAATTCATCAAAGTTTTGGAAAAATTCATTAGAGCATTTGCTTCAGAGGAACAAGGAAGAATAAAGAGTGAACCCAGGGTTCCTAATTTAGTATTCTCTGTTCTCAAAAGGTTAAATTTGGCTCTTGCTAATCCCTTCACTTTTGCAATAGCTTCTTCCCTTAAATCTGAATGGGAATAAGACTGTCAGGGCTGTGGCTATCCTGGATCCACAGTAAGAAATTATTTTGGCTCCAGGAGAGTGGTAAACTCATATTTGAAAGGGAAACAGAATATTTTTGTTTCCTGAGAAAATCAAGCTGAAAGCAGCCATAGATCTGCACTAAATCACATCTAGTACAGTGCTGAAGGCCAAGCCTTAACTTTAGCTTCATCATCTACACATAGTACTGGAGGACCTGTGTTTAATCCACTGCTCTGCTTTGAAATCTACAATGCAACTATGGGCCTTAATTCAGCTGCCTAGAGCCTTTGATCCCTGTTGATCACACATCTGTTGTAGATATATGCATACTCCAAGGGAAGGACTAAATGACATTTTCTTTCTCTTTTGTTCTGTTTATCAATACTGTGCTGCTAGAACCTTACCGGCCAAAAGTACTCTGTATTAATAGTGTCCAGTATGTTAAGTAAGGTTATGGTGAAATAATGCTGATATAAAAATATTTCTCTTCCCATTAAAAAGAATAAACTGTATGGATATTTATTTAAAAAACCATTTGTTCACTGCTATTAAATAGGCTGCAAACTTTTAACAGATGAATTTAAATTGGTTCGGCTTCTCTGCTTAGATGTCACCATGTTAGATTGGAGGGCACCTTTTACAGCCTGTCAGCCTGACTGCTGCTTCCCTGAAGGGAGAAAAGTGACGTAGGATCCCAGAGTACCTCTGAAATATTAGTCAAAGGCTGACAAGTATCTGAACAGTTTGCTGAGGCATGTAGAAGTGGCTTCCTCCCAGGGGAGTAGCTGTGACCTCGGGCCTTGCATTGCATCTGCATTAGTACAAATCTGACAATATTCAAGAGAATTAAAAGCCTTCAGGCTTCTGTATGTAACTAACTGTTGTCCAGTCAAGGGAAAGACCTCAAAAATAGTTGTTTTATGTGCAGCCTCCCATGGTGCACATAGTGAACAAGAAACTGGATCGAAGTTACTGGTGATCATTCAACCCTACTGGCAATATTGCCTTTTAACCATGTTCAGACTTCTGGATATATTTGACATATGCAGTATTCTTGACTATGACACAGCAGTTTGCTCACGGTTATGACAAAAATCTGTGGGTAAAGTAAACAAAATTAACTGCATTGCTCCAGTCCTTTCATTCAGGATGTTTCTGGAGTGTGGTGACAAGATGACTTTTTCCATTTTCCAGAGCATTTTTTGCTTATGGTATCAAATGAGAGGTCACAGGCAGTAAAAGAAGGAAGTTCCTGAACTAGTTACATAATAATTAGAGATCCACAAGATTAATGACTGAGTGCTTTCAGTCATGGGCACATGATCATGTTTCCATATATGGTAATACTAACTTTTGTTTAGGTTCAACCCCACAAGATACACACATAACTGCTTGAGGTATGTGAATGAACAGACTTTTCTGATCCCATTCCCTGAGCCTAAGAGAGGTTAGAAATCAAAGATGATGCCCAAAAGGGATATGGTTAAAAGGTTACTCCTCGGTCATGACTTCTCACATGTGTGGCAAAAAATGCCCCAGCTATAATATCTGGAGTAGATACAGGGAGTCTGGTAACACTCAGCTCTGTTGATGTAATAACTGGGGAGCTCACGCCTGAAGAGATAACGTGATGACACTAAAGCCCTGCTACCACAAGCACCTACACAAAACAGTAAATTCATAAAGGTAGCACCTTTCATCTTCAAAATGTTAAATAACGTCCCTTCAGGATCTCAGTCCTTTGATGTAATACTACTTTTCTAATGTTTTTGGGGTCCACCATGAGCCTTTTAAATTCAGTAGGGAAATTAAGTCTGATGGTTAATAACATTTTTTCTTTATCATGTTGTCTGAAAGCCTTCACTGGAAACACATGGTTAGGAAGGGTCTTCTCGTTGTATTATTTCCCTAAAGGTTTCTGTGGGATTTGGTACCACTAACTTCTGGATATTTGAGTGTGCGAGGACATGGAGTCAGCTCCTCAGCTGTTACAGGCACCATGTCTGATTATCCCATGTATTAAAGCCCCAGATTTCATCTAAACAAGCAGCTAAGATTCCTGCTTCTATTTTGATTGGAAGGCTATTTTAAAATATCATTGTTCTGACTGTTTCAATTTCCAGAGCAATTTATTCCTGCACAAATTTTACTAGGGTATTGTAATGCCAGCATTGTTCTTTAGCTTAAAATAGCTCTTCTGAAATTCTTCTTGCCCCCATAAAACAAACACAGCTCCACTCAACTTTTGTTTTCTTAGTTTAAACTCTATTATTACCCTGGCAGTCTCTTGCTAAGGCTTTTCCACTCTGTGTTCATCGTTCAGGCACAGAGATGAACAGAATCACCTTGATCTCTTGCACAACAGTGCTAATGCTTCTTAGATTCTTTTGATGCTTTATTTTGCAATACATCTTAGGAAATAATTATTTTTGTGTGGTTGCATCAGACTGACTCAAAACCATCCCCTTTCAAAGCTCAAAACTCAAAACCTTATAGGTATGGGCTTTTCTGTTTGGTCGGGGTTTTTTTCTTTTTTATTTGTTTGTTTACTCTTTTAATAGATGAACAACTGCCTACCAAATTCAGCATCTGGCAGATGTTATTTTGATTTTTTTATAATGGCATCATTTGGTATTAAGAAGTTTAAAATATAAATGTAGTGTTCCTGCAAGTTTAAGGCAGCGTCTTCCTTGTCTATCTCTTGCTATCTAACAGGCATCTAAGGTAACTCTCTAGACTCTTTTTATCATCAATGGAGAGAGACAAGCATCTCTAGTGTGTGATTTAGCTCACCCTAAAATAGATATCTAAAACAAGAGGGAGGCATTGCTCTTCGGAGATTGCCTGTCTCTCCCTGTAGATGATGAAGGGAGTTTAGACAGCTGTCTCAGATGTTTTGCTTAAATTGTATGTGGCTAAAGTAAGAAGATGTGCAATGATAAATCTTACCTGCAGTAATTCTGGATAGTGAAAAGATGTTTCAAAAGAAGTTTGGATTTCCTGGCATCTATATTGTACTGAAAGGCAATAACACTTGTATTTCTAACTCGCTGGGAAACATTGGACATATCTATGTATTAACAAAAACAGATTAAATTCAGACAGGACATTTTTAGTGATTTAAACAGGTCCCTCTTAAAAAAATCAAAAATACACCTGAATATGTCAAACGTTTTTATGCTTGCTGAGTTACACTGACAAACCCTGGAGAGCCACAGAGACACCAGACAGTTATGAATTCTGACCTAAATTCTACTAACATAAATATGATTATTTATCTAAAAAGGACTGCTCAAACAAGGGAAGTTGCTGGTGAACGCAAGTGTTCTCATAATTTGGGCAATAATTCCTTGCAAAGTTAAAATCTATTGTGCAATACTGCAATAATACCCTTTCTACTGAGTGGATGGTACACTGGATTAGACCCAAATATTTTAGCAAAGGTCCTTCTATTTTTTAATCTCCATTTTATTATTTTAACTATTTTTTCTTGCATTCACATTATCGCTTCTAAAAAGAATAAGATTAAATCAAAGGGTTTACTTAAAAGATGTTAGAGCTTGATATTGTTACCTATAGACAGCTTTCAGTAAGGGGAAGATTTCCTGTTAAAAAGTGCCCTGCTACATTTATTTTAGTAGATAATGAAGAAATGTACTTAATATTTTGCTCCTTGAATGTGAAGAGGCACTTAAAATTACACTTCCTTTTGTTGTGCTGAGACACAATTTCCATTCCCCCACCTGAGCAGGAATAAAACATGAAGCCAGCAATTGAGTTGTTAAATTTGAAATCACCTCTTGTCTTCCACTCAATCCTTCCACAAATAAGTGTAAAAATAAAATTGAGATATCTACTTCCACCTTTCTGTCACAGGAAATCTTGCTGAGACTAATCTGCTTTATAGAAGTTTTACTTTTAAATAGGATTTCCTCTCGCTGCATGTAGATACAGAGTCAGGAAGCTCCAGTCTGAGTCAATGTTAAATGCATTTGGTTTTCAACTTGAGTTGGCTTGCAAAGGATGGAACCAATGATTCATAATTTCCATCCTGACCTTGTTTATTTTATATTCACACTGTGGCAGGTGAACTCTTGTGTTCAAGATTATCAAGTTATTTAAGGGGAAACTGATGCCATCCATTAGCTTGCTGTGTGAAGGACCCATTTGCATGCATGGGAACAGGTGATATGCCACTCAGACATTTCAGAGTTCACCCTTTTTTGTAAATCTTGTATAATCTGCCTATTCTAGTAACGGTGAACATATTAATTGTCATCTGTGCTTGTTACAGGCCTATTATTTTTCAGCCATTCACTTCTAAAATCAAATTAAATAAGATGATTTTTTTTAAGGCTTGTCTGTCTGAGGATCAATTCACCATGTGGTGTACTATACCTAAGATACAGGAAGTCTACTTTTAAACGTGTAGGGCATTACAGTCTGTTTTGCTGGCATGTAAAGTTTCTGAATGGCCTTTACATTTCTATTTACCCTATCCCCTAGTGTCCAACAGAAAATATAAAGCAGAATTAGGAACCAAGAGTTTCATTATGTTGTGGGCCAAATCCTCTGAAGTACTGTTCGCCTGGCACTATCATCTGTCCCTAGGAACTTATCAGAACAGATTTGTTCATTCATTTTTTATCAGTCCAATTTTATGCTCTCTGAGGTGGTGTAAGAGCACCAGATAAAGATACATGCAAATCAACCATTTTGAGAAGAAAGCCCAGCTTGAAGTCTTTACTGAATGTTTTACAGAAATTGTTCTTGAAACCTAAGACTTATGAGCCAAGTACAGTCCACGCCTCAGTGAGTGGTTTTGATCCCTTACTAAACCTTAACAAATCAACCAATGTACACCTTTTATGTTGCAACATTTCTAAAGTCCTTTATTCTAAATAGAAAGTTTGTGGAGAAAACTGGGACTGCACTACTGTCTAACATTCTTCTTGATGAGTATTATTTTCCAGGCAGGAGTTAAAGCAAATGGGACAGGAGTGCATGGTTCTAGCACTTTCTGACGAGAACACTCAGTATTTACGTGACAGTTGAGGGACTATGACACAAGACTTGAGTGCCTAAACTTGCTCAAAGTGAAAAAGGCTAGAACTTAATGTTTTCATTTCCTTCTGTGAGACCACTATCCAAAATTATGCCTTTTCTTCAAAAGAAAGCTTAACAATATTGATCTGGGAAGCATAATCAAGATTTTCACACTGGTTGGCTTGGGGCACCCCTGTAGAAACATTTAAGGCCCATGATTAATGGAAGCAAGGAAATGCACTTAGTCCCATGAAACATTCTTCAGAGGTACTGAGTTTTCACACTCTGCCTGTATATACATCTATATATAGGATGACTAGCTTCCCCATTCTATCGTAGGCTGACTGACTCACTATGCTGAGGGTAGGTGCTGGTTTTTTAGGCAATGACCTATAAAACAAGGTGATCTACTATAACCACCACCAGTGTCATTTATTTTACTTAACATTAAACAACTCTCCATCAACTGCCTAAGCCTGAACCTTGTCTTTCTCTCAGGTCAATGGACAGGAACAGATATTTATTGAAGGTCATTTTCCCCAGTAATTTACAGACATGTATGTTTGGATTAGTTACATTACAATCTGGTGCTGCTTCTTGCTTCTCAACAGCTAATTAAAATTTAAGTATCTTACTATTTGATGTCTGAGGGATGTATCCACCTTTGATATTTTAAGTTCCACCAAGACTGATTTCACTGAGTCCTGGTCAGGCACATTTACACAAGTCAGCCTCAGTGCTACAAATGGATGGAAGATCATAGTAATTCTTTACAGGAAATGTTAAGAAAGATGTGAAAAGCAAGCCACAATAAGAAAAAACAGAAATGCCTGAAAAAAGTCCTGTGCAAAGACTGTTAATGTAACACTATTGTTTAGAAAGTCTCTAGGCACCTGTTCTTTGTTGGGTGACTTGTGCAATACCATGTCTTCAGAGTCCAGCCATGCTTTACAGTTCCCAGCACGAATGCAGCACTTGCCATCAGGTGTACTCCCCCACTCGAAGTGTGAGAAGAAAATGGGACTCATCAGAGCTTGGTAATACTTATTTATCAGGGGGTTTTCACTTCTGGCTTCACACACTGTAGGCATAATAAAACAAAAAAAAATGAATTCAGTGACCCAGATATATTTGTAAGTGGTTATGAAATTTTCCTTTACCTTCTAAGTCCAACATGACCTCTACAGAAAATGGCTTTTCAAGAAAACCCTTGGTTTTCTTTTCAAAGATCTTGGTCAAGTGGAGGCCAATGACTTCCCATTACTAGTGCTTTTTGATTTCAGCAAGACCATAATACTTTGGGTACAGCAGAAGAATTACAAATGCTGTGTTTTCAGTGGCTAGAAGAGGGACTTGACTGTATCTGTTATGCCTCTGAAGACCGAACTGTAAATCTAGGCAGCTGCATTATAAAAGCCGTACTAAAATTTGCAATGTGAACTTTGCACAGCTGTACTACTTACTATACATGCAGTTGTAGAGAGCAGTCTCAATGCACAGAAGTCCTGCAAAGACGAGAGATTACATTCCTCACTATTTTGCTGAGAAAATGAAGCCTAATACTGCAGCATTAATGGTAAAACTGATTATAGAGCTATTGAGTAAAGATAATGATGCATTTTGAAAAACCAGCATGCTAAAAGTCCAAAGCCCAGGAAACAGAATAACAATAAGCTTATTTTTAGGAAGTATGGTCCCCTTAGAGATTACAATAATGTCACAGAAGTCCATCTTTTAAAGTTTTTGGGTTTTTTTCTATAAGCCTGTGCTGGTTTGAGATTGATTGACACTTTGGTGGGCAGGAAATAGCCACCCCAGGAAGTGAGGTGTGCCTGTGGATTTCCCATGAGCCCAGTGCAACACCAATTGTGGGCCAGATTTAAAGACAGACAGGGAAATGAGCCAATCAAAAGTGAAATTTGTCTCAGTAGGATATACATTTGGCACAGGACTGCCCGGGAATTGCTCTTTTTTGCTTCCGGCCTTGAAGAGGTAAAGACGTGTGTGCAGCCTCGGCCCAGCTTCCCCCCGCCCCCCTGGCCATGGAGGCCTACGGGAGGGGGAGGCTGGGCTGCGCCGTGACAGGAGCCCCTTCTGAGGGAGTTGTCCCAGCAGGTGGTGGGGAGGATGGAAAAGAAGAGCTATGCCCCAGCCCGTTTTCCCCCCAATGTCCTGTGGGGGAAATTGGGTCG
>VXBU01015045.1:719216-747332 GCA_013400315.1 Bombycilla garrulus | reverse complement strand
CGGCAAAGTAGGAGGGACTCTGCTCTTCCTGATGGATTGGGGAAATGATTGTTCGAGGGGTGGATTGACTGAAAATCCTAGGTTTTGTCTTTTCATGTGGTCAGTGGGAGAGTGAACAGTAGGTGGGGGGAGGAGGATGGATGTTTTGAAAGTTTCCTTCTGGTTTCTTTCTTTTTCCTTCCTTTTTAGTGTTAGTTAATAAAGTTTCTTCTCTATACTTTAAGTTTGAGTGGTTGTGCTCCTTTTTTGGTCCTATCTCACAGCAGAAATTGAGAAAAATATATTTTCATGGGTGCACTGGCATGCATTCTTGGTTCCTTGACCAGGAATCGAAATTTGGTAAATAAACCCATGACAAAGCTTCATCTACTGAATTTAACTTTTTCTGTTCAATTTAACTGTTTTCAGTTCAGTCACAATAAATTAGTCACCTATATACACCCATAATATAATAATGAAAGGGAAATATTCCAATTACATCTTTCCATGAGAGAGCTTTTTTTTCTTGGCTTAGATCCCTCATCTACAGGATCTTATTAAATTCTTGAGACATACCTGAGCCATATCCCACCTGCTTTCAGATAAACAACAGCAGGAGGAGTATATCTGGGTCTTGAGTTACTGTGTAATCATTTTCTTGCTGAAGGTATTATAATACCAGGAATGTATTTATTCAGCTGTTATAAGAAAACAAGCATCTGGAAATTAGTTCCCCCGCTGACTGCAAGAGAACTATTGGGAACTCGTTTATTTACTACTAAAAATGTATGTGTTTTGCAGGGCATCTGGTCATATCTTATTTTGTCAAGAGTGGGTATCCTGGAAGAAAGGCAGTCTGAATAACTGAAGACTGTTTAATATACATTAGAAATGTGGA
Source organism: Bombycilla garrulus (assembly GCA_013400315.1). Lineage (NCBI taxonomy): Eukaryota > Metazoa > Chordata > Aves > Passeriformes > Bombycillidae > Bombycilla > Bombycilla garrulus. Next base: position 746,455 of record VXBU01015045.1, on the reverse strand, counting down.
TTAATGATTAAATATTTCCAGATCTTGTACCAATTTTTGTTCAGATTTTAACATAATATGACCTTCATTTTTTTTGCGAAGTTTTTGAGGCACAACAAAATACAAAAACCAGAGAGTTTGAAAGAAGAGTTTTCTTTGATCTATCTCTAGAGTATTAAATATACTTTAAAAATAAACTGAGCTCTGGCTTCATATCCAAGTGATGAACCCATACTGTTCACAGAGCTGTCCTAACAGTATTAATGAAATAAACAGATATAAATAGTCAATACAACCCAAAATATCTTGTTACCTTATTGGTGTAAAATAAAGATGCCTTTTACAAACAAAGTCTTCAAACTTTTAGTGCTTTGAAAATGGAATTGGCCCCATTTTTCCAAAATGAAGTAAACACAGGAATGCAATTGCTTTCTGTGAGTTTCTATTAACAGAATTCTAAACATATTTAGAATGCACATCATGGCACATGTGTGCACCTAATGCTTGGTTCAACTACCTGCTGAGAGTCTAAGGGTGGAAGGGGGCTTCCAATTGCTCTCACTGTCACTGAGGTACATGGAAAAAAAGAAAAAAAATCTTCCTTTTTTAAAATTTTAAATTTTTTTTGGTTTGGTGTAGTAAAAGGCAGTATTTGGGAAACAAAATGGTAGTTTTTTATTTTATTTAAAATAAAAAAGATTTTATTTTAAATCTTGAAGTTATTGTAAATTTGTAGATGAGACTATAGTTTAACAGTAAGGGAACTTTAAAATTCTGAAAAAACAAGACAGCCTAGTTTAAAAAAAGCAACAACTCATTTTGAGGTACAGTGAAGAACTGGAGTTATTTCTTGCACTAGACTTGTTCAGATCTGAGAGCCCTCATGCTGGACAGACAGAGCTACCAAGCACTTGGTTCCCTGAGAGCCAGACACATGGATGATAAATGGCAAGGAAGGTGAGCTGGCAGGACATGAGGCAGATTTTGGAACCTCCTAATTTCCGTTGGCCTTTTGTTGATGAACAGAGAAAGACTTCCAAGTTCTTTTGGAAAATTCCTGACCAGCGTTAGCTACTGACCTTCCTTCCTCACTTCTGCAGAGAATCCTCATGCAGTCATGGCAACAACACCAATAAAGAAATAGAAAATGTCTTTGCTTGCATAAGGAGGAAGAAGCATGATGGCAGCTGCTTGGCAAACCAAGCAGCTTCAGAATGTCTCTTGCTCTTTATAGGGACTGCAGACTCATGGGACAAACAAAGGAAAAGAGAAGAAAGAGGAAGGGAACAGAGGGGAAGAGAATGCTTAGCCTAAAGCCACAGCTGGTGTAAAGTCTTTTCTCTGCTTTCTCTCCCTTTCTTTTTCACCCACCATTACATGTTCTCAGGGAGGGAATATAATCACATTTCTCTCATGTCCTTGCACTGCAGGAGAACAGCCTTTTTTTCTAAGGATGCTGGCTATTAACTCAGAGGCAGAGGAACTTTGACAGCATTTGACAAATTGAAGGCAATATACCTTTACTAAAGAAGCAGAGAACTTTGAATATGGATTTTTACTGAAAAGGCCATGAATAGTCATGGTGACATACTCTTTCTTAAGTGGCAGTATGTGGTATAACAGGTGATGCTGCATTCCTCATGAAAGCTGCAATAATCAAAATTCTTTGCTTCATTATTACATTGTGACAGAGAGAAGCTTTAAGTCCCACACTGCTTCCACCACCTAGAATGAAGAGTAGTTTTGACCTTCCTGGTACTGGCATCAAGCAGGACGGACGTGTTTGACTGAGACAACACCACCAAGAGTGGCCTGTGACTGTGTCTTTCAGCCTGAGTCACCTGAAAGGAAACTTGCACTCTGAAGCTGGGTAGCCCAACTTTCTGAAATCAAGTGCTTCTAAAATATCTCAGGAAGACTTTGAAAAATTCTGATTTTACAGTCTTGGGCTGAAAATGGTGGCAACATGGGCACTAAACACATCCCAGAAATCCTTTCAACTTCAAAAGTCACAGCCAATATGCTCTAGTTATCTTTTAGAAATCATATTACATCAGTAAAGTCTATATAATAAGGGGCATTTCATCACAGCAATAGTTTGCATAGCCATGCACCCTGCAAGGTTTGTGCTGTGAGGCAGAAAACCCGGGGTTAGGGACCACAAAGCAGTACTTTGTTCTGTGCAGCACAGCAATTGTTCTGATGATACAGAAAGCCAGAAAACTACAGAAGCCACTTTCTTAGGTTACAGGATGACATTTCTGGATTATTCACAGGAACACACATTAATATTTTACTCTGGCAGCACTTATGCATGGAAAGCTCTACAGTTATTAAAGCTAGATTCTGTGACTGAGGCACAGAATCTTCACTGTGTGCCCTTGTTTGCTCTATGGCTTTGGAAGGATGTTAGGAGAAGGTATGAACAATTTCCACCACATCTGTGGACCATGGCAGAGAATTACAAAATTTCATGGCCATTCTGTCTTCAACTAGGCCCAGCAGAAGGAGATGAATGCAAGCTGCTTGTCTGTGTTCCAACAGGACAGGGGAGAGGAAAGAAAAAGAAGACAATTTATGCTGTCTACAATCTGCATAAGTGCAGGGATCTGTGCCCTGGTGTAGGCATTAGGCATACATTTGCTCCACAATTGGCTGTAGCAATTTAAGGGATTTTCCCCACAGATCACTCCCTCTGGCTGTAGGCTGCAGAGTTTGAACACACTTAGCTGCTTCAGTGTAATGACCAATAAACTAAAAGGTTAAAGGACTGTAGCAGAAGCGAAGTTCTAGGCTTCATGCTAAAACACATAAGGAAGCTTCATCTTTTCTCCTGCCAAAGTTGATGAGGTGTTATTCTCTGTTTCATGGGAAGCAAAATATCAAACTGCTCCAGCTGCTTGCTTCAGTGAGGACATGTCTAAGTCATAATTGAACAAGACTTGAAATACGCATATGAGACCTGGGAAACAATTTTATGGTTAAGCAAAAAGATGACCTGTGGTTAATTCAGGAAAGCAATGCAAGTTGTTTAGAACCTAGGATTCAACCCTATGATGGTGTTGCTGATAGTGGGCAGTTTGTTTCCTATTGCTTAGCCCTTCCTCTTAAAATGAATAAAACCATAGCAAGATTATGGCTTTATCCTATTTAAAATATAGTTTTGACAAGGCATTTATAGTTAGAGGATGGCTATGAATAAAAATTTGAAATTTCAATACATGTTATGTTCAAAAGAATTTTATTCATGAATCCAATATAGCCAAGTAAAGATGAGAGAGAGGGGAAGAAAGGAAAGGGGAGAGGGCAGAAGGAGAGAGACCATACCAAAAATAAGCCAGGAAAATGCTCAAGGCATTTTTCTAGGAGACCGGTTTTCAATTATCTGGATAGCTCATTAACAATATATTTTAAGTAATTTTTAATGTTTCTGATTTTTTCATGACAAGAAATCTTATATTTATTCTTAAACCTCTGATAGAAAAATATTTCTAGTCCTAATCAGTTTTTTTTTTAATATAGCTATGTTTATTTTGTCTTAAATTAAAACTCACACTGATTACAATTGCAAATATATCCACAAATGTAGGGTAGATAATGCATATAGTCTACTTAAAGTTGCCTTGGTAGAGCTGCCTTTGTAGCTTCGTCATAAATTCTAATATTTGATGGTCTGAAGTTGCAATTGACAATCTCAGTTAAAGGAAAAAGAAATTAAAAACTCTTACTCTTCCACAGTATAGGACACTGAAATAACACAGTGCCATGAGATGTTTTCCTTCCACAGGTTTCAAATATAGGGGAGAATGACACAGAATGTCTTTCTTTAGTGGAGTGAGACCAAACCTCTGTTTCAAATCCCTAGGAGCACAGGAATTATAAGACCAAGTATTTCCAAGCAGCTCCAAGTATTTCTGATTCAAAAGCTTTCAGCAATCACATTTGCACTGTACTGAGAGATCTGCAGCATGATGACTGCCACAGCCCAATTACCATGATGACACAGGAGGCAAAGTCTATTCTAAGCTTTGATGGCTTTTCATTAGGCCATGCTAAGAGCCCCACTCACAAGGCTCAAGTGGCTCTGCTCTTAGTGGGAGACTTGTCCAGAGAAAATACTTCAGAATATGGAAAGTTTTCATGAGAGTTCAAGCAAGTTCAGAGCTTCTGAGTAAGTGACACTTCCAGTAAAGGCAGGCAGAGCTATGAAAAGATGAAGGGGAAGAGTCTGCAATAGGTATAAAAAAACCTACCAATACTACATTTGCTATTTTGTTTTTTTCTTTAGCCTTTCCTAATTTCCTTGCCTTTTTCCTTCACAATTGAAAAACCAGCTGTCTGAAAAATTTTCTAAGCCAAAAGAACAGAAATTTCTAGGAAGGATCAGGGTAAGGAGCTCCTTGTGTTCATTCAGTATAAAGAAGAGTAAAATTTGGCCTGGCTTTGAAATGACTATAATGTCTGCAATCACAGCAAATTGCACCTGCTGCCAGAAATCATACCAGTAGTTCTGCCTTTCTAATACTTCTTCTGCTTATCTTCTCAACCAAGAAATAGCCACTTATATTTCTTGTAAAAAACCATTGCCACTGCGAATTGCAGAATATCGCAGATGCCAGCCTGGCTATATAGATTTTTCCTATATGAAAACAATTTAAATAAAGGATTTTTTTTAAATAGTCTCATGTATTTACCATTTAAAATGCATTTCAGGGTGCAAAGTAATTCACATTTGAAGCCACCATTCATCTCCCCACACACACCAGAGATAAATGAACAGCCCCTTACATAAGAAAAAATTTCTCTGAATGCTCATTACAGAGTTAAGGAAAAAAATATTTAACTTAGGAAATAGTAAATTGTTCCCATCTATTTTGAAAGATGCAGGCATACAATTTAAAGTTATTTTGTAGTAGGTGGTTCTTAAGAGTCTTAGACAGCCAAGAGAGTCAACCTCTATTATAATGATTATATTTAATAATTATATATAATGGTTTTACTAGTTTTAAAGGATTTTGCAGAAATCAGATCTGTCTCAACATGAGATCTCAAAACATCAGCCTAATACATTTGTTTTAATAAATACTGAATTAAGGCTTACCAGAAGTTATTTTTGAAATTATTGATGTTAATGACAAGTCAATGACAGGAAATGAGTTATATTTAATTTTGAACACTAAATGAATGCCAGATCTAACACTGAGTGTTAGGCTACTCTATCATGTTACAGAATTGTTGACACTGCACACATCTACCCTTCATACTGGGTTGTGAGAGTGGTTGAAACTAAGTAAGAGTATTTTGAGTATTCTGCCAAAAATGGGTTTATGTATCATGTATTATTATAATGTATATAATGCATTGTAATACATGTATTATATGTACCATATATTATGTACCATATTTACAGCCATTGTCTTTATGTCTCTTTTACAGTACTTCAGTGATAGATATTATTTAAAATATTTAAATGAAAAGGAAGGGAAATATGAAAAATTAGAATAAAAATTTATGTCAGACATTCCATTTTCAAAAATAAGTGAGAAAATTATGGTACTTATGGTATGATACATTTTCAAATGTATTTTTGTTAATGTATGATATTGCAGGCATGTCATAGTTCTTTCAAGAGCATCTCAGAAGGTTAGATGTTAATTCACCTCTAATTATGTGCCTAGACATCACAATGGGCATCTAGCACTCTTTGGATGGATTGAAACACCACTGAAAATTTCATTGCCAAAATTCAGTTGAACATAATTGGCGTAACATAATTGCTTGTAAATAAATTAGAGGCACCTGAAGCAAAATTTGAAAATTATCAGATTAAGCAAAGATGGATTACATAAATCTAAGTATAAACTAATAATCTAAATTCCTCTTAGTTATTGGGGTAAATTATATCATATTATAGAACCATAGAATTACAGAATTATTTGGGTTGGAAGAGACCTTAAAGAATATCTGGTTCCAATAGACATTTTTAGGGTGAAAATAATTATATCCTAAATTATGCATCTAAGCCTGATGTATCCCCCTCTAAAGTATTCCTCTTTTCTGTAATGGTTGTCTCCATTGATTATGAAAAGGAGAGTGTAGGATCAGGGAGAGAAGAAGGGGTCAACAAATAAAGACAGCTTAGAGCTGAGTCCCTTTCAAACCCTTTCTAATATATGTCATCTAAAATCTCTTTCCAGAGACAGCCAGATGCCAATTAAGTGAAAAAATGAAGTGGAGTAACAAGAAAAAGTTATATAGGAAATCTACATCTTTCAGATGTGACTTATTTACTTAAATCACTGGCTAGCATCAGATGTTAACCAAATTGTTATTGTAGGTGATAATTAAAACAAAAATTCTGTTACTAACAGTCACTCCAATGAATTTAAATTTATTCAATTCATGTCTCATTAGTACATATCAAAAATAAATCACTTGCATATGCATCTGAGGAACTTTTAAATCTTTTGATTATGAGAGATAAGCCATTTTTTCTGCTTCCCATTAAAGGTCAGCCAGTACTTCTCTTACCACCTTGTTCCCAAGGTTTGTAAGTTGGCTGGAAAAATTAACTTGAGTGGAAAAAATAGGCAGGTTTGTTTATTTTTTTTTTTCATGGAGAAAGGATTATTTCTGATAAGTAAAGAAAATCCAAAGTAGATGTCTTTTTTAAAAATACAGAACATCTTGTAGAACTTCTCATTCACTTGATACAATTATAGTTATTGTACTATGCTTACTTTACACTGGCAGCGGGACAAAAAGACAAAACTGGCCAGGGAAAAAGAATCTCTTTCTGTTTGGGAAATTAACAGATATTGGTGAGGCAGAAGAGTAATTCCTACCGAGAAATCCATATATTGCTTTTATATAAGAACAGAAAAAAATTGGAGAATGGGTTTTGGGAATACCCACTGCCTTTATCTGTCAGAGTTGCTGCAGCAGAACATTTCTTGTGTATCAAGTGAGAGTCTCCTTGGACACGTGTGCAACTCATAAGACCTAATAGCTGTCTTTTGAGTCAGCTTTGACATTCACTTCAAGGGCAGCTGGAGTTCAGTCCAGGTTGAGGAGATGTGCCTCTCAAAACTCTGTACCTTGCTCTCCCTTGCAGATGACCTCTGTAAAATATTTTTTGATATCTCAAAGCAGATTTTCAGCAACTTTTTGGATACTAGCCAACCATGGGGAGTGGTGGATGTGGTAGAGTATCAGGCTGCCATTCAAAGGGATCTTGCCAGTTCAGAGAGATGAGCAGACAGGAACCTAATGAAAATCAGCATAGGCAAATGTCCAGTTCTGCACAGGGGAAGAAATGGGAAGGATACCCCCATGAAGCAGAAGAGGCTCAGGGCAGCCTGGCTGAAAAGTGGTTCTGAAGAAAAAGGCCTGGTCATCCTTGTATTCAACGAGCTGAGCACAACTGTGAGTGAGCCCTTGCACCACAGGTGACCCACCATGTGCTGCATTAGCAAGCATGTAGTGTGCAGCTCCAGGGAAGGGATCCTTCCCCTTTGTTTGGCACTTGGGATATCACATCTGAATACTGTGTCTAGTCTGGGGCTCCCTGATTTAGATAGATATTTCTGCACTGAGAGTAGTCCAGCAGTGACCAGCAAGCTGGGCAGGGGGTGGAGCACAGGATGTATGGGGAGAGGCTGAGGGAATGGGGTTTGTCAGTCCTATGAGCAGATGATAAAATGGGGATCTTGCTGCTTTCTACAACCATCTTTTAAGAGAACATAAAAGAGATGGAGATGCACAATGGAGAGATGGAAGACAATGGGAAAGATGGAATGTGGGAAATTCTGATGCAATATAAGTATATTTTCTAGCAGGAAGGTGATCAAATACCAGAGCAGCTTGCCTAAAGGGGTTGCGCAGACTCCATCCTTGGAGAGCCTCAATACTTGACTGGGTAAACTGATCTTACTGGACTTGTTCAGGGCAAAGGTTGCAGCGGATGACTTCTGGAGAGCCCTTCAAATTCATGTGATTCTGTGAGTTGACTTTTACCTCCGTGTAAATATTCACATTTGCATGTAGACCTTCACTGAAATAGTCATTAGAGAGCCACAAGTTTCAGAAGCAGATGCCAGAGGAATTTAAGTTTATTGTCTCCTGTAGTGTTGCAGTAACACAATTAAATTAATATTTATTTTTAAGATTTTAAAGTACAGATATTCTGGGAAAACACTCAAGACAAAAGACCTCAGGGCAGGCAATTGTAGTTCTAGCAGACCTACAGAAGGCCTTACCTCTTAGAAGGCAATTTCAGCACTGTCCTTAATTTCAGCCGTTGTCTCCTGTTGGCTCATCTGTGGACATTCATCTGGTTTGAGGGAGGCAGAGGTTGTGCTTCACAAGTTAAGGATCAAGTGTCTTCTGGCCTGCACATTATATTTACACTGTCTCAAGGGTTATTACACCTTTACACAGGTGTTAAAAGTCTGTAAGATGTTGTATTGTAACAGCTGTCTCACAGCGGTATAAATGGCCACAAAAAGTACTGAGCAAAGGATATCAAGACTGTAATGAATTTACTTGAAATTAGCCTTTGTATTATTTTTGTTGACTTTTGAATTATAGAGTTACACACACACATTTCTCTAGACTATGCTCAAGTGTATATATAGAAATGCAGAATTTTGATACTCTGCTGTTAAGAATTTGTGTCATTTACATTGTGCAAATCAGCATTTGTCAATAGGAATATTAACTTCACTATGCCAGATCTGGCCCTTGATTTTTTTTTTTTTTCCTTAAACATATCTATACTGGGTTAGATTTTTAGAAACACTGAAACACTGCTTTTATGAAAATAAAACTATTTGAAGAGTCACAAAAGAGCCCAAGGTTTGCATTAATAACTCTGGCTATAAAGTCTTTTTGAAACCTGATAAATAACGAAACTGCAAGTATTAAAATATGCCCTTTCAGACAGCATATATCACATTCTGTTTTCAAATCCCCTAGGGCAGCCCAACCGCATGTACAAAGAAGGGTTTAGCTGTATAGAATTTAAGTTGCTCTTTAGGAAAAAATACCTGGGTTTTGATATATCAAAATATACCAAAGTGACAAAGCAAACAAACAAAGCCAAATACAAGCCAAGATTCAAAAAAAGTACTTTTGAAACTCTGTGACAGTGATAGCTTTCCATTTGTCTGGTGAACAATACAATGTGCTCATGTGACTATTCACCGAAACAAGTTTCAAAAATAATCAAGCCCTCTGCTTTCTCATTATGCAGGCGGTGTGCAATGCCAGATGCAAAATAATTGATGTAGTTTCAAAGTTCCTTGGATCATTTCACAAGTCATACATTTTAAAATATGTATGAACTTGCAATCTGTGTGACAGTGCCTACTAAAGTCCATTTTTCCATTGAGTTTTAAACTGTTTTATAATCAGAATAATTTAAATATCCAATGGTATATCACATCCTGTTGAGCTATGAATTCTCATTCTTGTTCATAACTACTGGAATCTTAGAGAAATAGTTGTAAGAATTTCAAAATAGGTGACAAATCAGTTGGAAGATTAAAGTTTTTAACACCATAATTTCAAAGTTATAACAAACAGGATCCCAGTCTTAGTATGAAAGCCCCAAATTGTTAAAAAAAGAATTTGCTAGCAGTCTTTCAGGGGACAGGTTCCTAATCTGTGTATCTGGTAATTACCGTCTATTTATAGCACACAAAAATTAAAATATTTCCCCGAATTTATTCAGTCACTTAAAGAGGATTAGGACTGGTTCATGCTATTAACAGATCCAGCTGTTGGGGTCATATGAAAATGGGAAGGATGCCTACTGAGTTTGATTTAGAGGTGCCTGCTGAGAGGCAGTAAAGAGCACAGCCTTTCCTCAAGTTATAGCTCTCTTCCTCAGGAGCGAGTGGCGTTAGCAAACAGGAGCTTACAGCACGATGCTCCCCTGGCTCTGCCTGGTCAGACTACATGTACAGCTGGGGCAGAGAGGGCTGCTGTGCTCCTTTCGCAGTCCCAACACTTAATGGAACTACTGATAAAAATCCTCGTGAGCTGAAATGTTATGTTTAAAGGTAGGCTGAGGGAGAGGGAAGGGAAAGAACCGACTGTAAATGCAGAGCAGATTAGGAGGCAAGAATTTTCTGCTTGTGTCCAACAACTGTTGCTTGGTTTTCTGAGCTGCTAACAAAGATGAAGTAAACTGACAAGTCGTAATATATCTTGACCTAAACTATTGCCACTCTCCCCTCACTGTCCCTCTCCCTTAGTTTTAGATGATTTTGCTTAGGATTTATGCATACATTCAGCATCAAAACAATAAGATCAGATAAACTTCATTGCAGGCAAGAAATCACAGAAACTATCCGAAAAATATTTTGTGTAAATCAGAAAACATGGGGAAAGAGGGTATTAAAGGTATGGCAGTACTGGGTAGGAAAGAGCAAGAAAGGAAAAAAGCCATCATGCTGCACTTCAGCAAATAAATGGTAGAGATGACAAGTGTTTTCCTTTGTGCTAACATTAGAGAGCACATATTTCTTCAGGAGCTTCTTTATGTATCTGCTGTTATATACTAATTTTTATATGGGCCAAGAAAGCCTAAAATCCAAGATCTCATTCCTGCTTTTGCCAAAGAAGCAAAATTCTCACTAATTAAGGTACAATATACTATTTGTGCAAGATTCAGCTGAATCTCTTTTCCTTTTCCTAGTAAATGTGAAATAAGGTGACTTGAAACATACTGATTTCAAACTGTCACCCAAAAATTAATGTGAGCATCCTTTCTCCTCCCCCCTCAGCAACTCCTCCTACTGTGCATTCATGTACTCGTCATAATAAAGACAGGTAGTTAAGAGACTTAAAGTTCTCATTTATCATTAGGTAAGAATGAAACAGGCACACCCTCTTCATCACCAAGAATATTTTGTGAACTCTCAGAATTTATTTTGAAAAGTTTAAATCCACCACAGATGCATTCCTATCAACCTAGTCTAACTTTCAAATGACATTTACTATGATATCTGCAGTCATACATCATGCTTTTAAATACTGTTATCTTCTAAAATTCAGACATCTAAAACTTGGGACATCTTTAGTCTTACATCCATGGAGATTTCTCTCTGAATCAAAGAAGCTATGTCCTTGTGTGAAAGAGGGCAGAATTTGAGGGGTTCTGGTTTTGCAGTGTGCGAGAAATTGAAGATCTCCTTAATTGTTTACAGATGGGAAGAAAAAGGAAACTTCTGGGGAGGGAATTTGTGAGCAACTTGTGGGCTTGAAAGACATTTCCTCTAGTAGTATTCTTGTTATTTCTTTCTGACATGTGAATGGTTGTTAAAAATTTATGTTATTACTTTAAATTACAATGAATTTGCTCATTGTGCTGCTTGTGATATTACAGCTATAAAATAGACAAGGCTTTAGCTGATTAACTCCTTCTGAAAGAAACTGAGAACTAATCTGATTCCAAAGGCTCAACGGTGAAGCAAGTTTATATGGGAAAATTGCAAGGATGACTGATGAAGTGATAAAAATTTGAAGAAAATTTAATAAAAGGAAAAAAAATCATGCTTTTCAAACTTCATAATACATTTCATGTCCAAGCATGAATTCTATCCACCCGCAAAGAAAAAAATGTCATATATCAAAAAAGCAGAGATAAAATATTTAAATTGAAGAAGCCATTTTTCAGTCTTGAATTAGTTTTATTTCTCTGTGAGTTTAGGGACAGCAAATAAGACAAACAAACAAAGAAAAAAGACAGATGTGGAAGATAGTATGGAAAAAGTGGTTCTCTGGGGAGAATAATGAAGTGAGGGAAGGGTAGGATGTGAATGGAAATCCAGTGAACAAATTATAAAACGTGGGTGTGGAGTGACAGGGGGAAAACAGAAAAGATAGCAGCTAACAAAAGACTGGAAATGGAAATGCATTTTCATCACAGACTGAAATGACCATGTTAATTGTCTGTTGTAAAGAAGGTAGTGAGACAGGACTGCTATTTTAATGTTATTAACTCCATTCCCAGTAACTCTCAATCCTTTTGTGGACTCAGGCCCCAACCATGCATTCATCAGTCTAAAATCCACCTTGGCTGCCAAAGCAGGCTGAGTTGGAGGTAGTGGAGGGTTCTTCCTGCTACATCTCCTCATTGGAGTTGCTCTCCTTCCCTTCTTCTTGCTCCAGCCCCAGGAAGGTGATTCAGGCCATGAAGAGCCCACATGCAAGCAAACAGTTTTCTTAGGGAAGGTGAGGCACTTCTCTACTTGTCTGTTCACTGTCTTTCTAGAACAGCCTTGATAGAATTGCTGAACAGCAGCAAAGATCGTTGCTAAAATGGAGCTACTCTTAGCAAATGGGGAGAAGAAACTAAATAATAAATAATGTTTAAAAAACTATTTTCATGTAGAGATAAAAAATAATTGCGTAGGCTGCTGTTCTACACCAAGACAAAGGTGGCCAAAATTATTTCTAAGAAATCTAAGTGTCTTAAAAAAAAATCACAATACTATTCAACAGCTTGCTTGTTTTCAAGCATGAATGTTGTGAGTTAGATGATTTTGGAAATTATATTTTATTTCTTGCTAATTTAGTCAAAATTTTCAATCTGCTGACTGACCTGGGAAGCCTCCATGTAAACACAAGATCACATTGATTTTATGTATTCATTCAGCTGTTCCTAAATGCCTGACAGGTCTGACAACTGGATCAATAAGTGGTTCCATTCACCCAGACCTGCAGGTGCCTTTTGTACTCTCCCTGCTGGAAGATGACAATCACACTCATTAAAGGCAACACAAAGCATCACCAATGACATGTTTCCTGTCAGAAAAATACAGCCAAGGCCTATTATGATTTTATCTGAGAGAAACTGATTTAATCAGCAGTCTAAGATGTAACCTATTGTTAATAATGCAATTTAAAGTTTTTTGCTCTTGCTTCTGACCAACCTAACCGGAATTTAAATGGGTAGAAGTGGCATGAACAAGCTCACAAGGGTCAGAGTTTATCTTCTCTCTCTGTGCCAGACTCTTTGATGTTCAATGTGAAAGACTAATTCTCACAATTCCAAAAACCGTCCTGTGAACAAGAAATAATTTACCAAAGCTATTATGTCACATATTGCTGTATTAATTTAGGTTTTACAGAAGTTTTATGTTCTGTATGGAAGAAGCATCAAACTGAAAGTTGACAGGTTGTGTAAAGATAATGTTAGATACATATCCTGTAACAATGACTATTCATATGCAGCTTTTTTTTTTAGTATTGTCTTTCTTCTTTCTTGTAATCCAGCATTATTCAATTCATTACAAACTACATTAGCTTTTTATTTGTGGGGAAAATGTTTTCAGTGATTTTTTTGAAATTTAATTCACTGAATTTACAAGAGAAAATACATAAAATAACACTATAACGATGACTGAAAGAAAAAGGATATTGACTTCTTGTTATGGACTTATTCTACTGTCAGTCACTGCCAGTTTGTAGTACAATATTTTTCATGACAGATCTGAACCAATCATCATAACTTCTGGCAATGGCTTACAAATTTAGTATTAAATATGTTAAAATGAGATTGAATATTAAAACTGGCTATATAAAAAGACTTTTTTACTCAACATATCCATTCTCTCTTAGTCTCTGACTATACACCTGCTTCTTTGGATTGCATTCTTGCATTCTGCTCCCCTCATATCCAACCAGTATTTGATGGGTAAAAGAAAAAACCCAAACAAGTAGAAAAAAAAAAAGCAATACTTAGTCTGTGTTCCTGTTAAATGACATGAGTAATCTGTGTGTGAAGGAGAAGTGAGGATGAAACTATCACCCCAATCAACACTGCAGAAGATAAAAATCTTCCGATTGCTGTACAAAACAAAGGTGATTTTTTCTCCCAAATTGCTGTTACTCCACGCTTTTCTCTCATTGGGATAGAGCTCCTGTGATCTGATAAACATCAGCTCTAGCATCTCTGACACCTTTGTGGAGGAAGAGCAGGTGTATAGCTCAGCTCAGGATCTCAACAACACACAAGGCATCCTCTCAGATTTCAATTGCAGTGCTAAAGCTTCAGCCCAAAAGCTGTCACCTTTGGATGGAGTGAGTCCAGTATCTTCCAAGATATTTCACAGTAGGGAAAAAAATGAATCCATCCTTGGTGTCTGAGCTAGGAGTTCAGTTTTGTCTTGCTAAATTTTATGTTAGTAAGTAGAGGAAATGTCATGATGACAAGTCAGGATGCTTGATTGGAACGGTAGGCTTTTCATTCATCAGCAGAAAAATGGAAGGTGAAAATGTAGCAGAGGTTGGTTTTCCCCAGGGAGGCTGTACTAGGAGTGCACCGTGCAACAAAAAGAGAATGATGCATACCCCCTAAAGGAGAATTGGAGAGTTAGTAATAGGGGAGGAAACAGCAGACAACTGTAAAAGCTACAAAAGAAAATGACTTTGCAAGTGCATTACCTGCAGTGACATTGTCAAAACAAGGCTGTTTCTGCAAGACAACTGAATAAAAATCTTACTAAAAGGGTGGAATGACAGTGTCACTGCAGTCCAAGTCAAAATGGGGCAGCTTTAGCAAGGAGTGAGAGAAAAGAAATTACACTAAAACTCTGGGTGAATTTAAAGGTGAAGAGAAACAAGAAAAATGTCAAAAAATATATTGGTGGAATCTCTAGTAAGTTCTGAGGAGTAAAAGGTCTTTATAGTAACTGTAATTTAAAGGAAACTGAGACCAAGTGTGAATAAAAGAAAGTTATTTGTTGATTACCAAAGAGATTTTATATGCATGTGTTTTAATTATAATTAAAGTTATATTTTAAAAATAGTTTGTGACGACAGAGTAAATATGGATCTTCGTTATGTTTTCAGTAACTCTTAGATAAAAATATTTTCAGCAAAATATTTTAGTGTCACTGTTTAGACAGTCCCAAGTTACTGCTGAATAGCCAGTCAACATGAATCATCTGGGCTGTGGTGATAGTCCAGGGTGACTTTTAAAAGAGCAAATGCAAAGGCATATGACTTGGTTCAGTACTTCTTTGCCATATACTAAGTAAATTTGATTTCCCTCAGGTGAACTTGAAGGTACCTATAATAGACAGCTACCCATTTGTAATGTGGTTAATGGTGTGAACTTCCAATGTGAAATCATACAAGAAAATCAGAATAACTCTTTTAATCCAGTAAGTGACCTTTAATACTGTTGTCAGTATCACAATGATCAGTTAAATTATAGTGAAAACAGATGTCTTTTACTGCTGCTACTGATTGTAATGATTTTTTTCCTATACTAATTGAAGTGACCCAATTTTTTTATCGTGCTAGTTTTATCCTAACAATAGTTTCTGCTTCCTCTTGAAAATTCTGAAAAGCTTAATCCCTAATTCTGTTAGAAATTGCTAATGATTCATGAATATTAAATCCAAACAAACCACCTGGCTTTGATTATCTCCTAATACTTCTTAAAATCAGAGGCCCATTTTCTATGGCCTTTGCAACAGGACTCTGCAATTAGAAATCCACCCAAGCTTTCCTCCTTTTCATCAAGCTACGTGTGTCTGCTCAAAGAAAATTGCTACAGCTGTCAGCTTAAAGTGTAGTGACAAATATGTTTCTCTGCATATTTGGTTTCAACTAGTTTGCTCAATTCAGTATGACTTCACTGGCATGACAAGTTATACAAGTGTTTCCAGAGAGTAAGAAAGACGAGCTGTCAGGTGTTTAATGCATGTTAACCCAACATGGCCTTACACAACATGCTTGAATTCAGCCCTGTGGTTATTAGATAGCAATACTCTTTCTAGTATCAGTGGCAGGCTGCTACATAACATGTTGCTGTTTCTTTTTTGTCTCAAGGTTATACATAATCTTACTTCATTATTTCTGGTGAATAATCTGGTAATGATACTGTGGCATTTTAAATATGTGATTTGAGACAAAGGTCTCCCTTTTTGTTTATCAGAGCCAAAGATTTTTTCCAAACCACCTCTGATTTCTAGGGTTCTGTTGACAACTCTTTCCCCTCTGAATTGCACAGCCTCATGCTCAAAAGCTCTAAAGTAAGTCCCTTAAGCAATTCAGCAACTTGTTAGAAAACAAACCTGAGAGTGAAAGAGGACTAACATGCCCAGCTATCACAGCTTCCCTTTCAAGAAATCTGAAGGATTTAGGCCTACTGTTACTAAGCTTGCTGCAAACAGCTGCAAACATTTGGGAAGTTCAGTCCATGGAAAATACAATGACAGATTTTGGCATTTTCACTGATCTCAGCTCACCCAGAAACAATTAAACCAAAAAGAAAATTTAGACTGCCATGGGTATATTAAAATGGGGTGAAAGAGACTGGGCTGTTCAACTGAGTTTTTATAACTGATAGTTTGCATATTAAAGGTTTCCTCTGTGTTCAGAACTGTTACTTAATGCTGCCATTGACAGATCCAATGAAACAAGACTGAATATTGATGCCATTGCTAACAGAAAAATCATATTGAAAACCTTATGGAAGCCAGTGCATCACATATACTTTAACCAAGACTCCTGAATTGATCCTGAAGAGGAAAATCAGGGTCCACAATTCTCATCACAATTATATGGATTACTACTTGAGCAATGGATGTGCTATTTTCATTAAAAAAAAAAAAAAGGCAAAAAAGAGCAGTGCTTGCAGAATGCTCTTAAACAGATCAAAAGAAATAATGAGTTTTCAAAGAACCTCATTCTGACACCTCCAATCCATCATATCTGTATTATACTTATAATCTCTTCTCTTTTAATCAGTGATGCTTAGGAGAAGAACAAGGAACCTGTGAATGTATGGATGAATCAGTGTCTGATTAGCTGTCTTCAGAGAACCTTTTCTGTGTTTATTCAGAGAAAATGAAATTAAAATCTTTGAGTGATGATGATTATTGGTCCATACCTTTTTCCTAAGAGAAACACTGTTTTTAATTTTCCGCCCACAGTACTACCGCTAAAAGCATTTCAATTAATACACCAAACATACAGATTTAGATGGACAACTCTTTGTGAATCCAGAGATCTTACACCAGTTTATAAGATATAAGATACTGCACACCTGAAAAAGCAAAATATAATTTGTTTTGCAAAAAGTGATTCGGCAAACAATCACTAAATAAAGAGCAAATGCACTGAAAAAATATTAATTTTTTTTTCAGAAACTCTTATTATCCACTTGCCCACCTACTATTTCTTTTTCCACAAGCCCTTAAACAGACATACTGTTGGTTGGAACTAGCTAAAACTTTGCAGAATGCAGCATCTTGTGTAGGGCTCATATCCTGGAAGAAAAAAGCAAACTGCTAAGGTACTGGCTTCTGTGCTTTTGGAGTGAATACCAATCCAAATTTTCATTAGTTTCTGAAGCTACTTTTGCCTTCTTTCATTCAATTTTTGATTTGGGGGCTGCCTGGACCTCTGCCACTGCAGTCCTCAGTGTCCCCTCATTCCCACCCAAACACCGCAGCAATGTTCAAACTCCCCTCCCACAGTGGGACAGAAGATGCTCATTGAGCTCTGCACCACAATGATTACAGGGCAGCAGGGAATATGGTACCAGGTATGCACTAATCTGAAATAAACTTATGACTCAGTCTGCCTAACCTGCGCAAGACCACCCTGAATAGAGAGCTCCCGTGGGTGCCTCTGGGTCCAGCTGTTTGGGGTACATCCAGCCAATCTCCTAAGGACTGACTGCATTTCAGGATAGATACCAGTCAGTCATTACACTTCACCATTATTGCTACACTCAATTTGAAGCAATCAGTTACAGCTCTGTGCACCACTATCTCCCCTTTGATGTTCCAGGGTCTGGAGAGGATGTCTGTCCTTTGTGAGCACAAATGAGCTCCAGCTACAAAAACATGTGACAGCTTGTGGAAATACTGGTTTGAACCAATAATTTGAAAGACTTGCAAATGTTAGGATGCCCACCATGTCACACAGGCCTCTCCTTGCATGCAAAATGTGTATGAAAGGGACAGCCATGCAACACTGTGTATTCCAGAGGAAACCCTAGATATCAGCATGTTTCATATATCACATTGTGTACTAGCATTTGGCTTCTTAGAAATCAATTCTTAATCAGATAGAGCTGAGTAAGGGTGAATGTGATAATCTCATTATATTAGGTATTTGTAACACATTTGCACATGCATATGTATATATTTGAATACATATGCTTATAAAATAATTTCTACTAGCCCACTGCACTTAGTGTTTATCCTCCAATACAGTCACCTCCACCAGGACCAGCAATTATTTTCCCTGGTAGGTCTCTCTGAAGTGGTTCAGGAAAACAGCATGAGAGAGCATGTAATTTCCTTACCTTCACTTCCTCTTCATGCAGATGCCAAGGTGGTGTGTAACTAAATGTCAATTCCTCATTTCTCTGGAAGTGCAGGTGGGAGTATGCTTAATCACTGGAAATTCATTCATCTGTCTTACTGATCCCTACATCTGCATGCTGTCAGCCTTCTTCTATAAAGCTAATTGTATAATCCTAGTTCTCAGCACTGACCTTGTCCCACACAGCGCTACATGAGGATACAAGGATGTAGGTGACATTTGCTGGTCAGGTTAGCTGTGTTGTCACACTGGTGCCTCTGACATCAGTTATGTGTTGAAGTATCTAACCAAAAAAAAGAGAAAGGCTTTCACAAACATACTTGTAATTTCCACTTGGAGTGTAATTGTCCGCTTTCTTGTTACAGCTGACAATAATTATGCAGCTGTGAATACAAATACAGAGGTAGGTTGAGGAATGGATGTATATGGAAGGACTGATGTGCATATGAACATGCCTGATATTGGTTTAGCTACGCAAACCTTGATGAATACATTTCTGCAATTGCTAAACTGGTGTGGTCAGACACTTCTTACTTTGAAAATAGTTCGGTGAGGCCTTGTTTTAGAAAAACAATTTAAGAGCACCATTTATAATAATCTGATGCAATATTTTCTGTTACTGTGGCCACAGAACAATGCAGGCATACATCAGTTTGTGGGGAAACTGTCTAAATTACCAAAAGCTTTAATAAACAAGCTAACAATTGATGTTTGAGGGCATGTAGCCTTGCAAATGAAAATAAATATGAATCCACATTTAAATCTCTGTACTAAATTGCAGGTTCAAATGTTTAACTTCTAAACCTCTGACTGCTTGTTTTTTTTGACTACCATAAAAATATTAGCATTTGTGCCTGTAATAAACTGTGCCCACAAAACCGTAATGTCTCTTTCTCTCTCTCTTTGAAGAAGATACTAAATGTAATTGTATGTATCACTGTACAGTATCACAGCCATAGGTAACAGTTTTTGATCTCAAGTTATGTAAATATTCTTCAGTCATCTGTGTATTAAATTACCATTTTAATCAACATTAACTTTCCTTTCACTGGTAATATTTATTTTCATTTTTGTGCTTCAGTGTGAATAGACAAGAGTAGGCTGTATTAATTAAAATCTCTAATGACTAATAGCAGCTGCTAGGAGGAGTGGTGGAGGACTCTGGGCTGGTCCAGTCTAGAGAAAAGGAGGATGAATAGAGACCTCATTGCTCCCTATAGCTTCCTGAGGAGGGGAAATGGAGAGTGAAGTGCTGAACATTTTTCCCTGGTATCCAGTGACAGGACACATGGAAATGGTTCAAAGTTGTGTCAGGACAGGTTTAAGCTGGACATTAGGAAGCATTTCTTTACCATGAGCTGGTACCACATTTCTTTACCACTGGAACTGGCTTGCCTGAGAGGAAGTGGGTGCCCCAAGCCTGTCAGTGCTTAAGAGGGATTTGAGAAATGCCCTTAACACCATGCTGTAACTATTGGACAGCCCTGAAGCCATTGGGCAGTTGGGAAGATGAGCATTGTAGGTCCCTTCCAACTGAACTTTTCAGTNACATTAGGAAGCATTTCTTTACCATGAGCTGGTACCACATTTCTTTACCACTGGAACTGGCTTGCCTGAGAGGAAGTGGGTGCCCCAAGCCTGTCAGTGCTTAAGAGGGATTTGAGAAATGCCCTTAACACCATGCTGTAACTATTGGACAGCCCTGAAGCCATTGGGCAGTTCTGAAGATGATCATTGTAGGTCCCTTCCAACTGAACTTTTCAGTTCTAGTCTATTCTACTCTATTCTAAAATTTCTGACCAATAGGAACTGTTGCACTTGACTTTACTGGTCAACTCACTTCTCATCATCTTTTGGAAAGCAGAATTTCAAAAATATAGTGGGGCTAAAAAGCTTGAAGATGCGCTAAAGTCAGTGAGTAACTGGGTCCTGGCTGAGCCTTAGTCTTCCACATGCTGGTGCATTCTCAATGAAAAGTCATCTCTTCATTGGTTTCTTTTTTATAAAATTTAAATAGCAAGTGAAGTCACAAATAATAACCTGCCTCAAATGAAATTTTAAAACTACATAGGCTTTTGTCTTCAGATTGTTGCTCTCTTTTCTATAGGTTCTGAGTGATGAATACAGAGGTGAAAAAGGCAGTAGGAAGATTCATTGCCTTTGTCCAGATCTCAGCAGGAACAGGGAAGAGGAAACAGCAATTAAACATGGATAAAAGACATGTGAAATACATAATCATTTAGTTACTACAAAAGGATAAATCTAAAAGAGGTACTGGGTCAGGGTAAAGAATGCTGTCTGTGTTGAGCTTGTTTTAAAGACCTCTAACAAGAAAGTATGGACAAACATCTGGTTCAAGAAAGTGACACTGTATTATGCCTTAAGAATAAGCTTGTTCACAATTTCTGCTGTGAAAGTGAATTATTTAGTCTATATTTTCCATGACCATTTTATACCCATAATTCTCTACTATTCTCTATTGCTCTATAAGTCTTCACTAAGATTAGCTCTGCGTGTGTTTGCTCTGCTTGCCCTTTTCCTACCAGCATAGGTAGGGATAATTCAATCCACACTGTGTATGGATTAATTTTCAGATGCATAGGCAACTGATTTTATAGTTTACCATTAAATGTAACCTATTGAAATCATAAACTAAAAATTCAGCTGCATAAATCTGTAAAGCTTCATCAGTTTATACTAACACCAGCTGAAGATTGAATTAATATTAACTGAAAGAAGAAATAGAGTTAATAAAAATCTGAAAAAAAAATCTAGAATCTCTTATGGCACTGGGAAACTGGAATGTTTATTTTAGCATCCTATCTATTAACATGAATATTGTGCAAGCTAGATAATGTTTGCTAAGCTAAGAGGATTAGAGAGAAAGAAATACAGACTTCATGCATACATTGAATACTACAGAACAGGAAAAACCAGAAAACAAACAGAAAGTAAAATTAAGTATTGGAATAGGTGAAAAATCTCTATTAGCCTGATTCACTTCTTCTAAATCTCTCTTCTCAGATGTGTCTTTCTACTTATAAATAGAGATCTGTAAACTTTCAATCTTATGTGTCCTTTTTTTAGGTATGTAACTGAAAATCAGAACAGCTTGGGTGAGTGCAGAAATAAAAGAGTGGAATTGAAAAAAAGGTGGAAAAAAATTAAAAATATTTTTTGTTGACCCTGCTTGGACACCATGCCCACCAAAGCTGCTGTATCACTGCCCTCCTCAGCTGGACAGGGGAGAAAAAAAATGTAATGAATGGCTCATGGCTCAAGATAAGGGCAGGGAAAGATCAGTCACCAGTGACTGTCTTAGGTAAAGCAGGCTCCACTTTGGGATATTAGTTCAATTTATTGGCAGTCAAGCCAGAGTAATGAGAAATGTGTTAGATTCTAATGTTATCTCTTTATCCTGAATCAGCAGAATCTGTTCTGAGGCATGTTTGATCCTGTTCATAAAATTCATGACATCTATTCTTAAAATTACCTAATGAAGGAGATTTTCACTCTTTAGAAAGTTATATTTAGTAATTGTCTGCCTAATAATAATAATATTAACAATAATAGTAATAATCTAAACAAATAAAAACCCACAAACCCACAGACTGGTTTTTACTCTTTTTTCTACCTCTTAAAAAATCTGAGATTGGTTTCTTTTTTTATTTTTATTTTTTTTTTCCCAAAAGAAGCTCCTCTGCACTTTTGTGCAATATTAGTTTCAGGAAAGTAAAACTGAGCACAATTCAAACATATTGATTTCTATGGAAACTGTATTCATTCTCTCAGGCCAAAGACCTGGAAGACTGAATGCAACTATTTCAATGAATAGTTTGTTCTGGAAAGGAGACCTTCAGCCTTCAGATAAGCACAAATATAGATTCTGTCTTACAGAGTAAAATGTACTGGGGTAGAGGTTCTTGCAGAATCATGTTCCCTGTATAGGTATTTGCTTTTCAGAATACAGAAGCAGTTTCTCATGAATAGAATCTGGATTTAAATCAGATTCACTGATTCTCTTACCTTGGTTCTGAGAATGATCATAGAGGACAAAACTCATAAAAACCACAAAGGGGATATATTAATTTCTTTTATTTCTATCCCAAGATAAATTTTATGCAGTTGTTTATCAGTTCAGGAAAATAGCATAATTCAAATCCTTTCTCTATAATCTACAATTGCAGAATGTCAATTTTGAGGCAATTTTAAATGAATGCTATTGAAGAGACTATTCAGTAGATGAAGAATAGACATTTTAATTTCAGTTTTGGTAGGAATGGAACGTAAACAAGGCTCTCTTTCAGTATTTTCCAACAATATTCTTTTAATCTGTATTGCATTAATATTGTGTGAGCTAGTAGTTTAGACTAGTCGGCAGTATATAAAAGAGACTAAATTGTGCTGTGGCTGCAATCAAACCTGATTAAGTAATGCTTCTGCATAGCATAATTTCACCACACTTGGAAAGAACAGCTAAAAATGTGTCTGTTGAGAGAAGCTTTCTACTGCAACTCTAGAGGCAACTCTGATATCTACTAGTGAGGGTTCCAGCTTCCAGTTCCTCATATGACAGAGTCTCCAGTAGATCAGCGGTAAAACTGTCCCCTTCTAATGTTCAGAGGGTGCACTAGGAGAGAAAAGTAAAGTGTCCACATGCCAAGGATTCTGGGATAGCCAGACAATATAACATCCTTTGGAGACTGTTCATGGATCTAAGCTAAAGCTCAGTCACTCAACCACTTTGACCATCTGGAGGGGAGCATTGAATCAGAAACCTATGTGAGCTCCCCAGCAGCCCCAGCCTACAGGCTGTTTCCAGCCAACACTGTGGGGAATAGTCTCCTGCACAGAACAAAAACATATGTAGAGATCAGTTTCAGCATCTTCTCCCCCATGCCCAAACCACAAAGGATATGATATTACTGTCCTAGGCAAGGAGCCTATAGTTTTGAGCTCAAGCCAGAGAGGCTAACTCTTTTTACTTGGAAGATACTCAGCTCAAACTCAAATTCAAACTCAAACTCAATTTATCAACTAAAATTGCACAGTCGTTGAGTGAATCTGGAATAAATGTACATTTCTTATCCACATAATTTACAGCTTATCTGGTATTCTCTGCTTTTAGTATTTTCCTGCCATGCTCAATTAGATCTCTTCTACCACCCACTTTGAAAGTGTCTGTCTTCCAGAAGTGTACGAAACCTTCTAAAAAAACTCCATAAACTATGTATGCCCAAGGTTTTGGTTTGGGGTTTTTCTTTTCTTTCAGAATGGCCATAAAAGCTCACTTAAGTAAATAAAAGATCAATTATAAAAATGCTCAGAGAGCATTATTTTTTTTTGTTCGTGATATAGTATTTGAAATTAATTGTGCCTGTGTTGGTATTTAGCCTGTGGCACTTAGCAGCATTTAAACAATTCCATGTTCCCACAAAACTAAATGCATCTTCTACCATTAATTATAGTAACAGTGATTGATTATATGCCTTCAGTGCCTGTAGGAATACTCCCAGGTAATTTTAGAGGATGTGGGACTGGGGCTCAAATTCACTGTTCAGCAAGATGACCAACTCCAGACTTGTGAGTGATCAATTGCGTGAATGTCAGCATGCTTTTTTTGCACCACTGAAATAAAGGTGACCTTCCCATGTCCTACAAAAGAGGAGGATGAAATCTCTGTGCTTGTGTACTTCACAGAACACACAACTAAACTGAACATATGGAACAATTCCTATGCATCAAATAGAGCTAGCCCTGGCTTTGATGAATGAATGCAGTCCCACACCTGTAAATAACTCAGGGCCAATTCAGAGGTTGCTAGAGGTTCCTCTGAAAATGCATTTCATAGCAGTGTCTCAGTCACTGTGGCCAAGTTTTGCTGGCCTTTTTAATGAACAGTGAATTTTCCGGAGTAGCAACCATGGAACAGCAAAGTAAGACAAAACAGAGCAGTATAACTGAAGACAAAAACCGACATCCTCTTTTGATTTGGGCAATGGGGGTAGCAACCAGTTCTATCATAAAACAGGTACCTCTTTTTCTTTTTTTACTATGGTACTAGTATTCATAAATAAGAGAATCATTGTTTAGTCTCTTGTGCTGACAACTATTACATAAAAACCAGTAGATATTTAATGGAGAATGATAACAGAACAGTTATGGCAACTAAATTATTGTTAAATTGATCAGAATGAAAACAGACTGAATTATTGTTTTTTATAACTGCTTTTAAGGCAAGTGCCACTTTTTTAAAAAGCTAGCTATTAATAATTGCTATATTAAGATGTAAATTTATTGAGTTATTCTGAATTTCTTTCTCAAATTCAGTCCACTCTAACTATTATGAGTCCTCTTCCATTCTTAATAATTCTACCAAAAAATTACACAATAGGCCATGTGTAAAATTTTAATTTTTTCATTTGCTACTAGCTATCTTTCTGAAAGGTATTCAGTAGCTCCAAATAGCAGGGTGATCTCTAGAAGGACTTTTTGAAAGTACTTTGCTTTAAAAAACCCTCAAATGTTTGAAAAGTGTGACAGATATTTCAATCAAATAATTCAGTAGGTATCAACCTCTTTGTACTGTGGATGAGTAGTACCTTGTGCTTGGTACTGTGAATTTAAGTGGAAATTAATTTCTCTATAGGAGTCCATAACTGTTACTGCAGGGTATTGATTTTAACACAATAAAATGATATCTTTTGATAAACACCTAAGTTATAGGTCATCACAATTCTATTTCACACTCCTTTACTGTGTAGCATAGACTTGTTTCAGTATGGAAACTGCTGTCTGCTTCCAAAGAACAGCAGAGAAATCCCATGGAAACTGCAATTATAATAACTATAAAGAATTAAAATAGCTCTTGGGCAATTTTTGTTATTGTTGTTTTCAGTTGTCAAGGGAAAAACTGAACAAAGAAAAAGAAAGATGTGCTCCCAGCAATAGGGAAAGCATTTAAAAGGATCCTGTAAACAAGCTGACAATTCATTCGGGGTTATGCATTTGTAAGTGAAAAAAAACCAAAAAGTACATCTGAAAAAGAAGTAACACAGGGCAGTAAGAGGCCTCCAGTTTGAAATGTCCTGAGGGAGCTGCAAAGAGACTTGTAGCAATAAACATTTACTATGATTAACTAATGGTAGCTGAAAAGACAGATTTAGAGACGGTAGAAAAGTAGATACTCTCCTATTAGTAGCCACAATGCCACCTGAAGAGAAAATATGTTTCTCTTGCCATCAAAAGACCCAAAACTGCTGGATTTTTTAATGTTAAAAAAAGACGGATGGATTTTCTTTCCATGGACTCTACCAGCTGTTTCTTATTCCAATGAAAATTACTACAAGCAGGGAGACAGACAATTAAAGACCTGTTGCAGCTTCTTTATCTTAGTGGTAATCTCCAATAAAATCTGAGGCTATTTTTGCACAAACCACTAAGAGCAATCCTCTCTGGACCTGTAAGGACAAGACCTGGAGACACAGAAGCAACCTTTTAAATGGTCTGCTTTGAAAAAAATGATTAGTAGAGAGCTTTTACTCTGTGTGTGAGACAGGCAGAACAGCACTTCAATGGAGCTCTGGCCACTGCACCAAAACAGCATGAGCTGGTCAGTGGGGCATCAGACAGGACAGAAGATGAAAGGCTGCTTCCTCTATAAATATCTGTTGCTGTCATTTTGGTTGATTTGATACCGCTGAAAACCTGCAACTAGAAGATCAAACTTTTGGGGACTACTTAAATGAACTTTCAACACAGAGAATTGTGTGTTTCTAATCTACCAAGTCAAATCGATTTTCTGGGGAGATCAGGAAAATCCAGTTTAAACTCCAATGAGAACAAGAAGTATGGTTCTTTCTCTCAAAATAAGTACTAAATTGCAAACCTTCCCAAAGGACGTTCTTGCCTTAGAATGTGATATGCCTTCCCTTTGAAGGTCCTTTCACTACTTAGGGAGCACCCTCATCTTCCTTTGGCCAGCCCAGCTCCACACTGAGCATCCTCTCAGCCCATGATTATTTCCTAGAACTGTCCCTCACATTCTTTCTAGCTAAGGCTTGCAAAAACATTTTCAGGTTTTGTGTTTAACATCAGGCTCCTTCCAAACTGTTGGTGGGTCCCAGACTTGTCAATGTCTGCTCAATGCTCCATCATTTCAAAATGTGCTCCTCTGGTAGCACCACCACAGCACTGACAGAAGTTGTATGTAACCCACATAGACACGAGGTTTGGAGAGATTCACAGGCTAGATTTACACTGTTGAGGTCCCCATCTAGACAAGATTCAAGTAGTCCTCATACTTTACATCCAGGTTTCCAAAAAGGGTCAGAATAGAACAGGTGTGAGGTACTTCAGAAAATCTTTTTAACAGATGTTGGGAAGATCAATGCACAAGGCTTTGGTGCTGTAAACTTATGTGCACAGTGAAAGGTCAAGAGACAATAGACACAATATTGTCATGGGTTTATTTACCAACTTTCAATTCCTGGTCAGGGAACCAAGAATGTCATGGTTTGACACCAGCCAAGGGCCAGTGCACCCATAAAAATATATTTTTCTCAATTTCTGCTGTGAGATAGGACCAAAAAAGGAGCACAATCACCCAAACTTAAAGCATAGAGAAGAAATTTTATTAACTAACTCTTAAAAAGGAAAAAAACAGAAACCAGAAGGAAACCTTCAAAACATACATCCTCCCCCCACCTACTGACCACAGGAAAAGACAAAACCTAGGATTTTCAATTCACCCCTCGAACAATCATTTCCGCAATCCAACAGGAAGAGCAGAGTCCCTCCTTCTTTGCCATAGATCCCCCACAAGAATACCAGTCCTCTTGTGGCCACACGGTTCACAAATGGCTCGCCCGCATCTTGCCATTGTGCAACATCGCCCCCCATGG
>VXBU01015045.1:705161-718751 GCA_013400315.1 Bombycilla garrulus | reverse complement strand
CTGGCCCAGCACGACCCAATCTCCCTCCACATGACACTGGGGGGAAACTGGGCCAGGGCACGGGGCATCGCTCTTCCTTTCCATCCTCCCCACTCCCTGCTGAGACAACTCCCTCAGGAGGGGCTCCCAGCACGGCCGGGCCCGCATCTTTACCCGTTCAAGGCCAGAAACAAAAGAGAGCAATTCCTGGGCAGTCCTGTGCAAATGTATATCCTACTGAGACGAATTTCACTTTTGATTGGCTCATTTCCCTGTCTGTCTTTAAATCTGGCCCACAATTGGTGTTGCACTGGGCTCAAGTGAAATCCACAGGCACACCTCACTTCCAGGGGTGGCTATTTTCCTGCCCACCAAAATGTCAATCAATCTCAAACCAGCACAAATATTGACTATGAATAAGGAAAAAAAATTCAAAGTAAGAGTGGTTAAGTTCTGGAAGAGGTAGCCCAAACACCTGTCAAGTCTGCGTTGGAGAAACATAAATTCAATGGACAAGGTCCTGAGCATCTTGATCAGCTTTCACATTAGTTCTGCTCTGAGTAAATCCTGCTCTATGTGACCTTCAGAGGTCCCTTCTTCCAGCCTTTATTATTTCTATGAGTCTCTGATTGTACAGCTGATTCTCTGATTCACTTTTCCAATGAATCATTGTTTCCAGCTGGTGGCCAGAAGATTTCCTAGAATCACAGGTCTTGAAAGATCTTTCTTTAGTAAGACAGAATTTTGGGAAAAAGGCATATAAAATAAAAAGTAAATGCCAAGGTTTTTTTATATCATTAGAGTCACAGGCCAAAAAAGGACATAAGAAGAATTCCTTTTGTTTTAATAAGATGTTACTAATAGCATTTCACAAAAATCTTGTATTTCACAAAAGTCACGGAAATGAAATTAATTAAGAAACAAATGGAATGAAAATGAAGGGAATGAAAATTTTAAAATTCAGCCTTTCATCCAGACTGAAGGTGCTGCTGCACTTCATAAAGTTTTGATAGATGACTGAATGGAAAGTGATTGTACAAGAAACTTTTATTATGGTTATGCAGTGACTCTGCTACTTTTCAAATATAGGTGGATGTGAAGCATCTCCTCCCAACTGCCAGCTCTTCAAACTCTCCTTGAAGTTCAAGAGGCTTCATAACCCAACATTGCAAATAATAATAAAAATTCTGGCTGATGTTTTCAGGGCAGTGTGGTGGTTTTCTGTTTAGATCCCACTGATTTTAGCATCCTTAGAAGATAGCTCTTTTTTCCACCCTGCTTTACCTCATTTAACTTTTCATTTCATACTGCATCAGGCAAAAGAAACTCCAGCTGTGTGAGAGGACCAATGACTTTGTGGCACTACATGAAGGACAAACCTAATCGAAGCATACATTTATCACTGTGCTTTTAACCAGCAGCATTAACGAACCAAACAATATCTTCCTTTTGTGCCTTCTCCGTCCTCATTTGGTGAAATCTAGTCATAGTTTGATTCACTAAAACCAAACATGAAAGACATGTTAATGATTTAACATACCGTATCTGAGAAATTTAAAATTAATATATTTGCATACGTCCTGCTTAAGGAATCTTGACCACCTCACAGTCAGAAGTATTCCAGTGCTACTAAACATGTCATTCAGCATGAAGACGAGGAACAAATAAGTTGTAAATATCACTTTTTCCACATAATCTTTTGTGAATTGCATTTAAATTAACAGTTGAGTTACATTCTACAATCATTCCCCTAATTTTAAAGTAGTTTGGGGACTCAGTTGGCAAAAGAAACCTAGAGACACACAATCAAGTTTGAATAATGGCACCTTCTTACATCAACACAGCTCATTATTTAATACTATCAAAACATCAGCTTTAATTACATCTGAGTACCTAACAAAAAAATGTCATAGATTTCCTTTTTCTTTCTATTATCTCAGCTAAGGGCCCTTTCTTTTTCAAGTGTGTACACAGACTGCCTGAACAATGCAGTTTCCCTGACTGTGTCTGTAACCTGATTTAGTTACGTTTGTGCTTTGTATCAACTGGGAAATTAATGAGAATAAACCTAGTAATGAATTCCTCCATGTGAACATTGGAATTATCTGAATGGGTAGCAAACTTTCTTATACAGAGCTGACAACTTTACTTCAACAGGATGGGGCAAATACAGGCTTGCCAAGGCAAAGGTTTTGCTGTTTATTCAGTGCAATTAACAGAAAGTAGAGACATTGCCCTACACTGTGGGATATGATAATTATACAGAGCTTCAGCTGGAAAACCTTTCTGTTGGATAACTCAGGTTCCACTAACAAACTCTAGAGCCAGCTTTAATCCCCTAAAGTTCCCTGGACAAAACAGGAATCGTGTTTATGCCTACAGCCTGAGGAAGAAAGACCAGCCACCTCCAGAGGGCAAGTCAGATTACTACAGTGTGAATGACTGCAAGACTTGGCTGTGGCAGTGTGGAGAGTAGCTGGAGCAGTCCATCTCTCTTTAGCAACTATAGAAGGAGCTACAGGACCACATTAGGTTAGACCTCTATGTTTTTACACCACTCAGAGCATGTGAAAGAACTCCTGAGAGTACAGCTATGCATAGCTGAGACAAGTGTTCTTCAGAACAGTGTTCTTTCTCCTCTGCTGCCCAGACCCAGAAATGGGGAATGGAAGTACACACTTTTATTCAGCCTGGCAAAGAGAAGGATCTGGGGAACTCTGATTGCAACCTTTCAGTACTTAAAGGGGGCTACAAGAAAAATAGACTTTTTGACAGGGCCTGTTGCAATAGGACAAGGAATAATGATTCTAAACGAAGGTAGGGTCAATTCAAAATTCAAACAAGGAAGAAATTTTTTACATTGACTGTGATGAAACACCGGCATAGGTTGCCCAGAGAGGTGGCAGATGCTCCATCTTGGGAAACATTCAATGTCAGGTTGGATGAGGCTGTAAGCAACCTGATCTACCTGAGGATGTCCCTAATCATTGCAGGGGAATTGGATTAGACGACCTTTAAACTCAAACCATTGCATGATTGTAGAAGCAAGGGACACCGTCTCATTAATGAATGCTTTTTTGGACTTCATTTTGTTGAACAGGCCCAAACGGAATGTTTCATGCTTTCTTATTCCACATGAAAAGTGTCAGTGGGTGAGGACATTACAAAATTAGAAGCCTCAATTCCATATCTGTCCTGGAAGGCATTAATAATCTCTCTTCAGATTCCAGTAGCATTCACAGAATAGCACAACCTTTGAAATTTACTCTACTGTTCTTTAGTAGGAAATTACCCACTACAAATATTTTGAAAAACAGAAGAAATTGTTGAGTTTGGTCTTAAATTGTAAAATATTGGTAACAATTTGTGACAGGGGCCACTGATGTGTTTGAGTTCTTACAGTCCATCCTAAAGAGTCTGGAGATGTATGCTAAAGGAAATCTCCAATTTTTACATCCCTAAAACTAACACAGATCAACTTTACCCCAGAAACAGATTAAATATTACACTGATGAGGAGGTTTTACAAATTTTTGGTTACAATTTGTTGCTTTCTATGCTGAATTCTAGCTGACATATAGAAGCAGCTGTCAGGTGGCATAGGGTATACAGGTAAATGGAGGTGATCACACTTTTTCTGGAAAACTTAGGAACTCTGCGAGTAACATGTTGATCTGACAATGCTGCCTAATTTATCCTTAAACATTTTCATGCAGTGGAACATAAATGAGACCCTGCCAGACAAATATTTGTTTAAAAATATTCATATTGCTTCATTGTCAGCCAAAAGAGAGATTACTAAGTTGTTGAAATCAGGCAAAACTCCCACTCATAACTCTTGGCTGAAAAATATGTATAGATTTACTCCACTGAAAAAGGCTTGCTGTCAAATCAGCAGATGAACACAAGATTTCAATGAGATAAGGCACTCACCTTTCTGGGCCTTTGTTTAGTGATATACCGATGGTATTACCAATGAGACTGTTGCTATTTCCTGCCTTGCAATTAATCTCTGAACTTGTTAAACTTCTGATTCAACCAATAATTTCTCCATCCAGAGTTAGGTTCTGGCTCTGGAATCCCACTCCAATGAGTAAACCACAGCAAAATGAATAAAACCAACAGATCCTACCCCAGCAGTCCTCAGATTGCAAGAATCCAGTGATTTACAGAAAATTTTCTTCCAGGCTCTGCCACTAACCAATCTAAGGGGAGCAGTGGCATCCTCCAGACTTATCAAGGTCCAGGAAAATAAACTGACTTATGGCCGAGCATGCACCTGTGTCTCTTGCTTTCTCTGAGAAGGGTCTCCAAACAGCTGCTCCAATTAGCAGCCAGTAACAAATGTAGGACTCTTACTTTCTCCTCAGTTTTAAACTTTGCTGCTCATTTACACATTGTGCATATTAGTAGCTTGTTATTTTAATAGTTATCACATAAGAAAGAATGAAGTGCGTCATGTGTTATGTGTTCGGTGCTTTTGAGAAAAATAAGAACTCTGTTTGCTTTGGCAACTGCAGCTCCAGTAATTTGTTGGAACAGGAGATGTTAATCTAACAGCATATGGCTGCAGATATAAATACAGATCTAGAATTATATGCAGACACACTATACATTAAAATGAGAAACATTTATGGGCAGTTGGTCACAGAGATAATTCCAAAATGCAGGATTTAGTTACCATCCTCAAGTATTTATCCCTTACTATTCACAGTATTTTGCACTCTCAAATCCTTATTGTAATCTAAATTATGTGGAAGATGGCAGATGACCAGATTCATCCCTAACTGCTCAAGGCATGCCATTTTCATCAGAAGCATCTTATTATACCATGCTAAGAGCAGGAGACAAAACTATATGGTGTGCTTCAAATATGCTTATGATTTATCTGTACCATTAACTTTCAATAGAGAGAAGAGAGAAAAAAAGTGATGAGTCTCCATTAACTCCAAGGGAGAATTATGGCTTGAGGAATGTTATTTAAAATTCTTCATAATTTGGGTCTTTGCTTACAAAAAAGCAGCCTCTTATACACAATGAAACAAGCAAGAGCAATGGTGGTTCTTCAGTCTTGAGCACTTCACTTGAGTCAGAAGGCTTTGATGAAGGACAATAACAATAGGAGGCTGTTACATGTATTTCAAATTTAGCTCCTTAACTTTAATTTACATAAAAATTAATTTTGCCTCACTACTTTCTTAAAAAAAGTGTCCTATTTTTCAATTCATAAAATTTGAAATCAATGTGATTTACCCTCACTTCTTCAAGTTTCCCTATTGCTGAGCTGTCAGATTATTTCTGGTTATTAGACTGATTGCTACATTACCACACTAGCATGTGGATCAGCCTACACAATGGTGAATGTTGCTTCAAAAAACAAAACAACAAAGCAACCTCTCAATTTCACTGATGAAAGAGAAATCTTAATTCCTTAAATATCTGGATATCAAAATACCTGGGTGCACTCTCTTTGGGAGGCGGAAGTAGCAATGTTTCATGAGGAGGACTGGATCAAAAAAAAAAAATCAAACAAAAATTCAGATTTGCTTGGAGTAAGTAGCTGAGGGAAAAAAGAAAAAAGAGAAAAAATTAGAAGTGAGCTCTCTGTTCGTGTTTATCTGATTATTATCGGGGCTCTTACTGTGAACATTACTGCTGTTTACTTGCTGCTGTGCTGAGACAGTTAGGCACATGGATGCAGTAATGAAGAATGGCCCTACAGTGTGAAAACACATTCCTGACTAAATTTTGCATTAGGCATAACCTCAAGTAATACTGAGATATACATTATTTCAAGTATACCAAAGGGGGACAAAACAACACCAAACCTTACACAGCATGTAATTTAATCATCCTATGCCATTTTAAAATGCTTTTAAGCGTCTTGCTGATCAAACAGCAAAAGTATCTACAGAAGCCATCAGTAATTGATACTTTAACAGGTATTGTCTAACTGATAGAATTTTATTTTAAACCAAGAACCAACTCTAAATTCAATAGGAATTATAAGGACTTAAAAGGATACAGTAATCCCAATTATAAACACCAAACAACAACAAAATAGAAAGGAAATTATATACAAAGATAGAAATATTTTTCCATTATGAATCTTTTGTTAAAATAACTAAACTGATCCTGATAATGAATAGCAGTTTACCTTTTGTTGCTGAGGGATTTTTGTTTCCTTAAATTATTTTGCAGATACAAGTTATTCACTAATGCAATAATATGGAAAAGTATGAATTAGCTTTCAAACCCATGATGCATGTCAGAGTGATCTGTCATTATTTTTAATCAGATGGTTTTAAGAGAAAGAAGCAAAACTTGAGTTGCAATTCTTGTTTTATCACTGCTGAAGCATGAGGTGATTTTTTATAAGCCTGACTTGCCAATTTGACCTTGAAAACAGTTTTATTCATTAACCCTCTGTTGACAAAAGAAATACGGATCTCGTAGGAAGGCAAGTCTTAACTTTTCTTTGCTAGGAAAAGAAAAATTAAGCAATCCATAATGCCTTTGTCAAACTGTAAAATGAGTTCAACAGGATGCAGTAGAAACATGTTGTAAGAAATGTTTTTCAGACCCTAGACATTAGTAGCAAAGGGTTCAATCTCATTCTGGATGAATTTTGATTGCTGCAGTAAAGATAATATCTCTCATCATATAAAGGAAAGAAGTGGTACCCTGACACTCTGTGAATAGATTTTTGTTGACCACAATTAAAGTCTAAATTCAGAACATACTGGAAGCCCTGTGAAGAGCATCTTGTTAATTCCAGTGTTTTAATTTAAATAAGGAAGTAAAACATATTGCCAAATGGACCCAATTTTTGATTTTTATATTGCTTTTCCAGAATTTCCAGTATACAACTTGCTTTCTATTGTTTCATACAGAGAAGGACAGTATCTAAATATTTACGACAACCATTATTTATGTAAAGCAGTGGATAAGTTTACAAATGTCATAATCGGCAGTAGCTACTCGGGTTATCTGCTATGTACTATAAAGACATTATTTAGTTTGGTTAGACTGTGACGTTCATCACAGTATCCAGGTGCCTTACAGCTGCTCAGAGAAACATTTGTTAACAACTGGTGGAGTTCAAAAGAGTTGGTTCAGAGCAGAGATCATTTGTTGGTATGCCAGACAGCTCTTGAAAATTAACCCCCATGGCCAAAACATATGGATTAAACACATGCAAAAAAATAACAGATAACTGAGAATGAAAAAAAAAAAAACCACCTAAATAATTCATACGTTTTGGATGCTACCACACTGCAGAAACTAGAAAATTCCAGACAAAAAGTCATTTTCCAAGAAGGACACACACTACTGCTTCTACTGCTTTACTGGAGTCCAGCCCTTAGGACCAGTAGTAAAGCTGGACTGAAAGACATCATGAGGCAGTTCTGGAGACTGTGGAGACCACCAGGAACAGAGCCAACAGCTGCTTTTAAATTATAGCCAATACCTTGATTTTCATCCAGTGTGCAGAGAGAGCCAGGACAGAGACACATGTTCAAAGAGCTGAGTGTTCTAACTGGCCTAGCCCACCTAAGTGCCTTTCTCCCTCTGCCAGCACCCCACACTTAGATAATTTTCTTTCTTTTTTTCCCCTGGCTCAATTAAAAAGTCTCCTCTTCTTCAGCTACTCCCATGAGAGCTTTTCCTTTCCTTCCATCTCTTCTACCTTTTAGTCCTGACCACCTAGGAACTGGAGTCATGCCATAATCTGGCCCTACTCCTTTGCAAAGTAGATTTAAGTAAATTCTAAAGGCAGAATATAAGCAACGCTGAAGTGTGTCATCTTCTTCTGTAATTCTCTCCACCTGCCCCAAAATAGCTGACCCTTGACAGAACCACAGCACCACAAGGCTTCTGACATAAGAATGAACTCAGTTGCAGTATTTTGGCATTCACTTATGATTGCTCCCACCTGCCTCTATTATTTATGCAATGCTGTTTTGGAAACCAGGTCATCATGAGGAAAACTTTACCAATATAACTGTCCTGGCAAACTGTCCTTGTGTGGGTGCAGCTTCTACTGGCCAGAGAGAAAAGAAAAGAAAGGAAACTAATTCCACTGGCACAGAAAACACTTGTTGCCAAGTGAAATAGGTTATACTGGTGAAAACACTTTCCATCTCGGTGTAACCATATCTGCACTAAGCTGTTGACAATACAAGCAAGTGGTTTAAAAAAAACCCAAAAACCAAAACACCTTAGTTGATACTGCTGTACTGGAAAACATACCTGCTGTAGACCAACAGCAAATTGTATGGCCAAATTTTATGGGAGAAAAGACACTTCTATGGATAAGCAAAGCAAACCTATCTTCTCTAGTAAAAAAATGGTGGGGAGGAAGAGACCAACAATGAATTCAGAAATATGAAACATTCATTTTTTCTAATGATAATTGTTACCTGTGAAAACTTATAAATAGGGTAGAGTAATAGTAATTAATCTAATTATCTTGGTTTTTTTATTGCGTGATCAGGGCTGTTGAAGGGGGAGCACAATATAAAATATTTCAGACTTACCATGGGAAACTGGCTAAAAGTGGGATTTTCCAAGGAGTATCCTTATGTTGTAAAAGTACATATTGACTCATCCAAATTAAAAGAAACCACATCATTTAGGCTGAGGTAAAATGGAAAGTAAAAGCTTCTCCTTTCTTAGGGTTAAACCCCATCATTAAGAGAGGATAAAAAAAGAGAAGCATTGATAGCTCTGCCATTTACAGGTTTGTTTTTTTGTTTCTCTCCAGAGGCTTCCATAGAAGAGCCATTTTCATTTTTCCTGCAGACTCAAAGAGTTTTAGTGTTGCAGAAAATGCTTAAGCTTTTCTTAATTGTTACAGTTGCACAAAGAAATATCTGTGTTGTTACTGCCATTAGAACTGCTATCGGCTCTGTTGTGCAATTTGTTTTCAAAGAAGGTCTGGCAGGATGAGTGTTCTCATTTCTGACTTGCTGCTGCCCAGGGCAGTGGGTGACTGTGACAACATCTTTTATTGTTTCCAGCTTCCAAAAGGTAAGCCTCATACTTGCAAAGTGTGAGAAAAATCTCATTTTGTCTTTGTTTTATTGAACAGCTGTCATGCTGTCAATGGGAGTTGTTCATCAGCAGTACTTCACAGCCCCAATTGCAAAACCCCCCTGTCCCCTAGCAAGGGTATGCATGTGTCTGGCAGATACACACACTATATGAAAGCATGAAGGCATGGCTAAATCAGCCTTTTTGCATTATCAGGCATAGCTCTGCCTTCAGGTGAAATTCAGGTACTGTGCCTAAGCCACTGAGGAAAATCTGTTAAAACCTAAAGCTTTAGTGGTGTGCATGGGCCTCTGCTGCAAGAGGGCAAGTGGAGAGGAGGCCATGCAGAGGAGGCTTTGCTGTCCCACTGAGCTGAAAACAAGACACTCTAAGGGAATATTAGACTTGAGTTCCAGACTTGCTTCTGTGATAGCTCGAGTCACTTGAGCTCTTGGGGAAGCAGTGTATTGAGGCCACATGCTAAAATCAGTGCAAATTATAGTCTCAAATAATCTTAATCCTATACAAACAGAAGACAGATCAAGATTTCTACAAAAAAAAATCTCTCAAAGACTAACTGTGCAATGTTTCAATTTTTGTACTCTTGTGCCTTTCCTAGTATACATTTTGTATGCTTGTTGATTATTGGAGTAAAATTGTTTCCATTAGAACTCTTGCTTTAATATACATAAATTTCTTAAATATATGAACTATATTGCTTACACCAATAGAGCTGATTTAAACAAGTGTTTGCAAAGCAATATTTTGGGGAGGATGTTTAAGGTTTTCTGGTTTGCTTTTTTTTTTTTTTTAATATCAGTGGGAAAAAGAAAAGGAACTTTTCAAACACTGTGCAAAAACACTGAAAGCATTTTCTTCCTGAAGGAAAAAGTTGATTTACTAGACCTGAGTTCTGTGGCTTGCTGTGCCAGTGACTCACTGGGCACATCTCTGTGATTTGTAGCAGCATCATTAATTTCTGTGCAAGGTCTCCCAGCTTTACGACAGAAAGGGTATGCCATTACACAGGAGTAGCTCCAATCAGGTCAATGAATCTCCTCAAGGGAGCCAAGTTTCATCTGTGTCTGGATGTTGATAGGAACATGAATTTAGGATACAGGATTTAAAGAACCTAAGGTGCTGAGTACTGATTGCATTGACTGCACTGCAGGGAGAAAGAACTTGCCAATAGGTTCTTATGAAACTTTGTTTTACTTTTCTGTCTTAGAGCTTCTTTTTCACATTTCAGCATTCACTTGCTGCTGCATCACTGCCATTGCTTGCACACACTCCTAATTGCACTCAGGTCTCAGGATTTTACAACAGTGAATGTAAGACTAGCAGGCAGAAGACTTTAAATCATGAAACCACATAAATTAGACGAAGAAAGATCTTATTAAGTAATTTACTCCCTCCTAGTGCCAAATGATTGTTTTCTGGAGGACTTACTTGAGCTCTTTGTGCAGTTACATTTCAAAAGGACTCAGCTACACAATAACCCACAAAACACAGCTCATATTTTCATGGACCTCACTGCTCAGAAAGTTTTTTCTGAAAGTTCATCCTAAAATTAATTTGACTTGTATCTGCCATTCTGATCCTTCTTAGACCCAACCATAATAATCCCCTTTCCCCTCTTTCAGTATCTCCAGCCCTCTGACCTCTCTACTGAGAAATGATTATCAAACTCGGCCTCTCCTGCTGTATCTTTTTTCTTGTGTAAAACCATACTTATAGTCCTGGGGGGACCAAACACACATGCAGAACATTACTTGTTTTTGCCCAGCTGTCAGATACCAGCACTGGCTGGCTGTGACAGGAGCAAGGCAGACATCAAATTACAGCAGCAAAGAAATATTCTAATATTAACACTTCAGTGTCAAACACTTGGTCAGTTTCAGTGTGCCAAAACTTTTAGTATAGTAGTTACAGCAATACTCCTTTTTCTTTAAAAGATTGGAAAGTATGGTAGTTACTCACAAAAGGGATCTACAAGCACATATATATACATATGTGTACCCAGAGATGTATGCAAAATAATACAGTGAAGATGAGTGACTTTAGATGGCAAAATTTCAAGATTTAGACCACCACATAGAGAAGATTTAAATATAAAACATTCAGAGTAATAATCACTAATTCCCTCAGAGCTAAAACTTGCTGCTTCAACACAAAGAACGGCCTGGGAATATCTGTCCTTTGGAATATTCTGGTGATTTTGGTTGTCTTCCTTTTTACCATGTCTGTCACTAGCGGTTGACAACATCTTCCCACTCTGCAGATCCATACCTGGCAAAGCAGTGTCACCTGTCAGTCACTGCTTCAGAACATGTAACTCCATTCAGCAGAAGACTTTATATCAGCATGTGCAGAGAATTTCCTACACAAAGAATTTTTTTGTGATGAATTTTTTTTGGTGAAAGAGAAGAAACAACAAAAAGAAAAATGAAGACAGCAAAGCAGTAAAAAAATGTGGTGATCAAAGAAAAGATGACTCCTGGAGAACAAAGGGTTAAATCTTCAACCCATTTTTTTCCTTATCTTTATATAGGAGCCAAGGGGATGGCTGATACATTTTCTACAACAGCAGCTGATTCTCAAAATAAATGTTGGGAAGGGCAATCAGACAACCCCCTCTTAGAAAATAATTTCAGATGTCATGAGGCAGACGCAGTTGTTCATGATGTTCACAAGGAAATCAGGGTGGCAGACAATGGGTCCACAGCCCTTCCCTCAAAATATCAAACCTGCCTGTTCTCTTCTGCAATTCCCACTGCGTCTGCTTTTGAAAATAGTCAAGCAGCTTCCTTTGAGTTTGAGCTTTTCCCATCTGCTGACTTGCAGGCTTTTTCTTTCATCCCCTCTCCTGCAAAGAGGCCTCAAGCTCCTGCCAACAGGAATTCCCACACCACTGTCTCCCAAGAGGACACTCCTTCCTACCTATTTCTTAAAATATTTTTCTCTCTAGTTTTTCTGAGTAATACACAAACCACTGCTCCTACAAGAGGAAAAATGGTGGAGAGCAAAATGCATCCAAACCCTGCTGTAGGGTTAATGATTTTTGGGAGGGCTGCTATGAAAGGATTTAGCCAGATAATTGTTTCAATTTTGACTATTTGTGAGGAAGGGTGTCTCGGGTTGAAGACAGGTATCTGCTGGGAAAGGCAGAACCCTCCCTCAGAAACCCCCCCTCTCTCCAAATTACTGAAATTAAGCGGCCTTCAGGCAAGATATGGGGAGGAATAACAGTCCTTTACTAATGAGTATAACAAGATACAAATGAACAATAACTACGGTATTAACAACAACAACTACAAAGAAAGAAAGAAAAAAAAAAGAAAGGTCAGGGACACCCCCACCCTGCAGCAAAGCCGGCAAGAGGGATGGGGAAGGCCTTGCTTCACAAACCCCATAGGCAGTCTGTAGTCATAGATGGCTCCGACAGGCCCCTCTGAGGAGAAGGGAAGAACTCCGAGATGGAACGCAGGAGTTCTGGTGCAGGGATGGATTAGATGGGTCACTGTTCTTCCCTCAGTCTCAGCTGGGCGTTCCAGTGGGGCAAGCAGAAGCAGCAGCAGCAGGGAAAAAGACGGAAGCTCCTGGATTATGAACTCCTTTTCTTTTCCAAGCAACCACAGCTCTGAGTGTCCTCTCTCCTTGAAAAACCAACGCGGCAATGATTTTTTTCTTTTCCTCCCCCTTCCCGGCCCGGCAAGTATTTGTCTTGCAAATACACTTAAGTATCGGCTATCAGGTTGTCCGGCAACAAATGGGACAAAAATTCTATAGGTAAAGAGAACAAAGAGGGACAACACCCCAACCCCCCACAAAGGGAAAAAAACCACTTTTGAATGGACCCAATGCCATAAGGAAATTTTATCTGCTTATGGGTTTCCTACTGCTAGATGCTAAGCTATTGACTGGTACCAAAAACAGCCTGGTCCAGGATTTCAAGGGGTGCACAGCAGAGTCAGTGCACAGAGGTCAGTGAGGAGCCTGAAGTCGCTCTA
Organism: Bombycilla garrulus; assembly: GCA_013400315.1. Taxonomy (NCBI): domain Eukaryota; kingdom Metazoa; phylum Chordata; class Aves; order Passeriformes; family Bombycillidae; genus Bombycilla; species Bombycilla garrulus. The sequence goes on along the minus strand of VXBU01015045.1, from coordinate 705,727 downwards.
TGAGGGCAAATAGCAGCCAGCTTCTGCACCCCCCCCAGATCTGAGCTTGGGCACTATGCCTCTCACAGAGGCAGGATGCTGTGAGAAGGTAATGCTGGAATCCTGTCTCCTCCTGATTTTGAGATAGCCAGAAGATAGGACTCTCACTACCTCACACAGTGGCAGCATTTTCTAACTTATACTGTTGGTCTGACAATACCATTTTTCTTTAGTTAAGAAAATGCAGTTTAGATGACCATGGTAGAGAAATTGCTGATCTTAGGATTTAATGCAAGCTCACATATTTTTTTCCACCTTCTTCACTAAGGACAGCCATCATTACACTCTCTACTTCTGGCTTCTTTATTATTTTTTTTAATATTTCCAGTTAGTTAGATTCTGATTCCACCAGCAGCCCACTTCCAGAAACATTTGATGCCTTGAAGAAAGGTGACTACAGCGTGGAGAATACAGCATTTAAGAGTGCCATCTTTCATTGTACAATTCTAAAAATGAACCAAGTATACATGGGATAAAATATCTTGTGGAAGGTTTTAAGCAAAAAAAAACCAAAAAAAAACCAAAAA
>VXBU01015045.1:682455-698943 GCA_013400315.1 Bombycilla garrulus | reverse complement strand
TAAAAAAACCAAGAAAAAAATTCCTTAAAATTTATGCATGTGATTTATACTTCATTCAATAAAAGTCCAAATGAAAAACAGAGTGGGAACCAGAAGACCTAGTTCTGTTAGTAGTTCTCTTTGTACTTTGGCATATAATTCATTTAGTCTTATTTTACAAGCCTGTAGCTTCCCCAAAGTATAATGGTAATAATGACATTTGTTCTTCTCTGTAAAAACTGTATATTTCTCAAGAACAAAATTCCTCTATATAAGTAAAATATAAATCCAATGCTATACTGTAGCCATCTGATCTATTAGTTTATTTCCTAATGCTTACACTTGAAGATAATTTAATTCTCAGTAAGTCTTTCTGCTATTTTTCCTCTACTTAATTAACCTTGGATTAGGCCATGTAATTCAAACACATCAAAGTTTTCTAAAGAATTTTCCTGTTTTTTTTCTTTTATTTTTTCCTCTAAAAGCAATTAAATTGCTACTATAAGCAATTAAAATGGCTCCAGCAAAACTGAAATACCTCATCCAAACAGGTGAATTGCACAAGAATGGGTGGAATGGAAACTTCACCTTCACTGCTTTCCATGGGAGGTGCCTTATTGGGATGTTTAAAGGCAGCAGGACCAGGAACTTTTATTTTTACATTTGCTACAAGTATTTTTAAGTCTTTCCCACTTATCAGTAACACAGTGGTAGATCAATAGTGCTGCCTTTTAAACCCCTTAATCTGCTGCAGGCTGGCTAGCATGACTCACAGATCATACAAGTTGGAGTTATGGAAACAGAGCAGGTGGCATTTTGTACACAAAGCTCTGCAAACTACCCAGGTGTGCCTGAACACAGCCGGCTCTTCATGGGCCACTGCAGGCACAAGACAGACAGAAAGTGCCTGTATAAAATCTTCCATGAATTTGGACTTCCACCTCCATGTTTAGAGATTACTGGTAGCATTTTCTTAAGAGAGAGAACCTGGAAGAAACAGGGAGCAGATCCAGCCCTACTCTGATTGCATGGGTTACCAACTGCAAATGAGCTTTCACAGACAGTGCTGAAAGGAGGTTGAAGCAATCTCAGTTCCATGTCCATGTACCCTTGCTCCCCATACCATGTCCAGCTGGAGACAATGCTTTGTTAAGAGCTGACAGTATATAGGAGTTAACAAATGTCAATGGCACACAGTACACTTCATAGACAAGTGTCAGAAGACATAATAAGAGCCAACAACAGGGAGAAAAATCCATGCAGTAAAAATTAGAAATCGAGCACATATTTTTACTTGGGACGGATATAATTATTGTTTAAGAAAACTATTGAGAATGGAGACTTCACTTCAAGACCTCATATCCTGACTGACTGCCTTGTTGAAAATACAATAAGCAATGTGCCACGCTCATTGCCGAAGGAACTGGAAACAGTTTGATAGCAGTTTAACATAGTGACTCCAATGAATTGAACCATTTTTTATGCTAAAATTTTGAGCAGTGAATACTCAGCAGGGTTTACTCAGTTACAAAGAGCCTAGAAGAGAAAACAGATTATCAAAGACTATTCTTAGCAAATAAGTAAAACCAGCATATAGATGGAACACAGAATTAAGACTAACATATAAATAAAAGAGGAAAGATTTTGGTAAATGTGACTACGTAGGGTGTTCTTTAATATTTTTTCCAGTGGAAGAAATTAGAGAATAGATTTCACAAGTTTTCCTCTCCTTACTTGCTTACATGTCTTAAAGTAGCATAACAGCAACCTGACACTCAATGAGACATTTGTTAGAGAAATCCAGGATATGCCAAAATTTGTGCCAGACCATCTTTAAAATATATGTGATGGCTGTGACTGCAACGGACTTCCTATCTTTAGTAACAATGCTGCATCAGTATTAAAACTTTTCCATGGATAAAATACTTGGGCAGCCACCCAAAATATCACTACTTTAGATTCTACACAAAGATTACTTTCTTTTTTAAGAACTTAAGATACGAATACATTTAATTTCACACCATATTGCTGAAAACAAATACGGACAAAGGAAAGCAATGTCAAATAGTCCAAAATAGTTTCACAAATACGGGATAAGATAGATATGGTGTTACAAGAATATCCTCTCATATATTAATGCAACATTAGTATAAACTAAAGCACTTGCATTTGTTGTTTTCAAGGTTTTTTTTGAGAACACAGAAATTCCAGGCCCATGTGAGCTAATGCAATAATGTCATTTAAAAATAAAATGAAAGGCTTAGAAAGACCTATAAAATGAGAGAATAGTATATGTACAGCTGAGAGATCATTGTGCAATTTGATATAACAGACCCTTGGAAGAGCAGCTTGGACTGCAACTTTTACTGAAGCATTTTAATAAAATTTGTGATATCTGGTGAGATGTGAGCCATGTAAAACAGCTGGAAGATCCAAACAAGGATCCAGTCTTCTGATTTCTACTGCTTCAGGATTTTTTATTCCTGAAGTAACTCTTTTCTAAGTCTGCAAAATTCAGAGGTGTTAAATGAATCCCCTGTACTTGCCCAGAAGCAAGGGGAGATATGCAGTAATCTCTCCTACAGGAGTGCCACTGCCATCCAGATGAGGCAGGGAGTGAGTTAACCCTGTCAGTTGCTGGAGGAGTCAATGTGATGATGTGGCTTGCTCTGCAGATAGCCCCAGGAACTCCAGCACCTTCCTTGCTCCCTAGGGGATTGCCATCTGACTTAGGAAGATCACCTTGAGGGTTGATACAGTCAGTGGAGAGAGCAGTTTCCTAAGTTATGTATGTGTTCAGCAAGCCTATCTCACTCCACTGAACTACTGAAAATTTAGGCATTTACTTGAGAAGGACCAGTAAGTCAGCAACCAAATCTAAGTACTAGATTCCTAATTTAATAAATGCAGTATTGGTCAAAAAGAAAAAAGAAAGCTGTTATTCTTCCCTGGTCCCCCAGAAACTAACTTTCTTAAATGCATTTTTTTTTCTGCTTGCTGTCATTCAGACATTTCTGTCTGCTGTGAGTCTTAGGTTAGTAGAGACTTCTGCATCTCTGACAAAGTCATCAAATCAAAACCACACACAGAATGAATTCAGGGGAAGCAAATATACTCCTTTAATTGCTTGTTTGTTCCTTCCCGACCAGCTGTACCACGTCGACATAGATTATTAGTTAAGCTATAAATGTCAGCCTTGCATTGTCAGTCATTGCCTAAATTGGATAATGTGAATTGTAACTTAGCAGTGGGTGCTCCAAGAATACAGGAGGTCAGATTCACCTACATGAATAGTTTCTTATCTAGTTTCCTGAATTTCTTTAAGAATCAGTGGAAAAAAAAAAAAAGGCACTTTAGACCTTCATTTGTCTCTTCCTAACAGAGATCTCTAAAACAGGTCAGATGACTCACTCTTCTCACTCTTTAAAAGCATCTATTTCCCCCTCTTGAGTCTAAAGTCACTAGTTCCCGTGTAGTCACCTAGAGTGTAGATGGTGAAAGTCAGAGGAGATGGATTGCAGGAACCATGCTCTATTTAGCTGTAGGCAGCAAATTTTTAGAGATATTTGTCTTCCAAAATTGGGTCTGAACTTAATTTCAGCAATCCTTCCTACCAAGTGCTAACTGTATCTTTGTGTGCATAATTCTTCTAAAACCACCCTGTTTTCTAAGCACACGGGAATGAGCTGAGAAGCCCAAATCCAATGATTACATTTATCTTGGAAGGCACACTTGACTATGAGCATGAAATGGGAGCTTCCAGGCCTTGCCATTCCTTGCCTTTAGCGGCATTCAGGAGTCCAGACAAGGAAAATGCATTTGGAAACCTGTTTCCCTGGTCTGCAGTGTAGCTGTTCCGGAACACCTTGAGCTGTAAGGTGTACTCTGTACCTGACCCAGAAGACCTCATGTGCTCCTTTTGTTCCTGCAAGATTAACAGGCAGACAAATCAGAGTCCTTCCCAGAAAGGTTTGCTGTGAGGGTGTGGGACTTGCTGCAGTCTGAATAGAGGCTCAGTGCAAGGCAGTCAACAACAAGGTCACCAACAATTCCGATACTGCCTCAGACCAGTCAGATCAGTTAGATACAGTCATAGCTCATTTGACTAACAGTTTTTGGGTTCTCAACAGCAGAAGACAGGTTGTGCTACTAAGGGACAAAAAAGCCCTCTTCAAGGGAGTGCCTTCTCACTCTTTTGCTCCTGAGTATGTAAACTCCCTAAATGCTGTCACCTCCGTACCAGGTGCGCAATTACCACAGATATCTTCTCCTCTGATCTAATTTCTGTATGAAGTATATATTAATTGCATTGTGTCTTCTTGCTGGACTCTGGGATACAGTGTGGGATTTCTGAGATGTTAACAAGCACTTTCCTCATGCACTTTGCAAAGCATCACTACTTGGAAAAGCCATAATATGCCCCCCCCCCCCCCCCCCCACTTTGGTTTGTGTGTCATATTCATCCCATTTTTTTTTGTTGGTCATTTCAGGAGTATATTGAAGCATATTAAGTAGCATTTTCTTTTATTTCTTTTTTCTTCCCCTTCCCTTCTCTTCCCCTTCTTCCTCCTTTTTTTCTTTTTATTTTTTAATTTTCTTTTCCTTTTTTCCTTTTTTTTTCCTTTCTCATTTTTCCCTTTTCCTTTTCCTTTTCCTTTTCCTTTTCCTTTTCCTTTTCCTTTTCCTTTTCCTTTTCCTTTTCCTTTTCCTTTTCCTTTTCCTTTTCCTTTTCATTTTCCTTTTCCTTTTCCTCCAATCGTTATTGAATATCTATTTAGTGCTAACAGCAAGGTCAAAATTATGTCGTGTCTGTACAGCTGTTCTTCTGACAGCTACTCCATAGAATGCAAAAAGAGAAAGTTGCTCGTTCCTGCTTCCAGACCTCCCTAGAGCATCTGCCCACATCTAAAAGTTTAAAATCCTGCCCTAATATAAACCAATGTGACTGTGAGATTCTTTATTCATTCCCTACTCATTGTGAAATATAAGCAAGGTTTTTATTTTTTGTCCTGTCTGCATGATGTCTTGTTAAATTGCTGTCCAAGGGCAAATTCTTTTTGTCATCCAGACCTGTAGGGTTGCTAAGCACACACAAGGATAAAGATACATTCTGATTACTCAATATTTGTTTTACAAAGTCTGCAGCTGAAAACAATATTGCGTCACACAGTCTACTTTTGCAATACAGGACGGATACCTAGAATCCCAAATTAAACAAGTTTCAGCCATAGGTATGTGTTTTGGAATCATTCAGTTGTAGAGTGTTAAAACATTTGAGTGGGATAATGACTATTTTAAATACATCAACTTTCCTGAGAAGTTTGGATAAGGTAATGTCTCCCATTTTAGGCTATATTCGCAACACTGAAGTCAGTAGAGTAACTCAAGAATTTAAATTCAAGTCAAAGGACATTTTGACAACAAAGATGTTGCCAATGGATTTTAGACACACCTGTATGGCATGAAAAGAAGTTGATGACAAGGTTACCAGAGATATAAATAATGCTGATGGTTATTTTTGTCTTAGGTATTTCTTCAGCTCATGTGCTCATGTTGCATATGCAGATGTGGCATTCAGTTGGAGAAATTACTCTAAGCACCTGACGAGTCTGAGAATAGGAGGCTTGGGGAAGTGAATATTCAGATTGCAACAAGGTGATGCAGAATCAATGAAAAGATTTGGTTTGATTTATGAATAAGCAAGACATAAAGCGGCAAGTCCGTGGTGTAAATTATGTTAGAAGGAGACCAGCTTCTTTATAAATGGCACTTGGATGCCCGAACTTTCATTAATCTTGGCTGTAAGTCATCCGTAGGATGGGCTCTGTTTTCACAATGTTTCTCAGAACAGCAAACTTAATAAACACTTTGAAATGATTTGTGCATATAGGCTGGTAGGTAGGCAGGCTTTAGACTTTAAATTTAGGTGAAATAGCATTCTTTTTTCCTGACCAAAAGTGCCATGAATTCAGATGAATAAGAAAGAACCTCTGAATCAAAACTCACATCCCTAAAATTAAAACAGTTGCAAAATGTGGGATTACGAGTCACAAAATTACTATTACAACTCTGAAATCACATTCTTGTAATCATGACTATGAAAGGAGAGAATAGGGAAACAATCTTGTCTGGGAATCTCAACTGCAAAACTAAAGTCTTTTGTCCATTGGTGATTAATCTGGAATAGGAAGATTTCTTCTTGCAAAGAAAACCACTGGACTCTCATGAAGAGTTACATGTTACTTCTAGTGGATCTGTCCATTGAGAACAAGGATTCTCCAACTAAAACAAGGCAGTGAATATTCTCTCATTCAATTGACTGAGTTTGCCAAAGCTGTTCTTGCTTTTGGTTCCAGTGACTTTTCCTGCATTGTTTTAGTACCATATTCTCCAAAATAACTATTAAATTCACATAACTGATTTTTTTGGGGGAATAGCTATTAAATTACTTTCAGCAGAATCTTGGCAATAAAGGCTGCAATCATACAACCATAAAATAGGAAAAAAAAGAAGACTTGGCTTCTTTAAGAGTCTACTTTTCAATTTTTTTATTACCTGCAAAGGGGGAAAGACAAGATCATTTTTAGAAAAAGTTGATACACTAACATTTTTGTGTGAAAAACTGAAGAAAGCCATCAAACATAAAAAAACCCAATCCCCAAACCAAAACAAAACCACCATAAACCCAGACTCCAATAAAACATTTTTTAAATTATTCCCACAACATGAAAGAGAACAGCAGCCTGAATTATTGGTAATGTATCTAGCAAAACATCCCTCTCAGAGTTAGTGAATGCTTGGAGAACAAAACATGTACCACTGCATAGTGATCAGCCACAATCTGCAGGGAAAGGAACAGTACAGAACTAATCATGATTTAGTAGATAATTTACCACTGGGGTAGACTTTAAATCTCACTACTGGCAATGTGTCATGAAGAAAGTAGAAAATGTTGGTGCCACCTATTGGTAAGAAATGAGATTTGGAAATTATTCAAACTAATTTGCATAAATCCAAATAATAGTGAAAATAGACTGACCATGTTTTACTTCATGCTTTAGGAGTTTTGAATGCGGTATCTAGAGTGAAGTCTTTACTTTGGCTTCCATTCTGCAGACTTACATGTGTGTTTAACAGCAAATTACAAATTATCTGTACTTGCATTTAAGAAGGAGATGAAGGATTTAGGTTGTATTTCACTTCAGTTTGCTTTCTGTTAAAGTTATTTGAAAGAACCAGCACACCAGGAAATGTTGAACAGGGAATGGGGTTACTAGACTCAAAATACGCCGCTTTGCCAGCCAAATTTCATTGTGTAGTACATTCCCTACAGAAACTCTGGAAGTTATATGTTTGGCATAGTACATTGACACTGTTGCTATTCAGTGGTCTAAAAGGAGGATTCTGTTTAACTCTGCACACCCCATTTGCCATGCATGCTGGTGAGATAAACTGACTCAGAGCAAGAGCAATCCTTCTTACTACATGGAAGTGCCCTTTATTACGTTATAGCAGTGCACTAAGTTCTGCTTTCGTTCATCACAGTAATAGCCCTGCAATTGCAGGGGACACATTCAAGGCACATGCCAGTGTTCTTTGATGTTTGCTGCTGCAGACTGTTTCTGCAGATGCTGAAGACAGGAGTGCTTTGGTATACAGAGATCTTGACTGTAGCAGTGGTTGAAGACACATTTTATACCTGGAGAATCAAGCATCTGCTGCCATTGCTGAAAGAAGACTGGCTTGGAGCCCCTTGCAATGACTAACTAGTGGTGCTGTGATTCCTCAAGAAAAAAAAAAGGGCTCATATATGAGATTTCAGGGCAGCAGATGAAAATTTTTAGTGTGTATGTTCAGTCATCTCCTAATATTTGCTTCTTTTTTTCAGAATTATCTGCAGTAAAAAATTAGTAGACATTACTAAAAGCTTCTTTGCCGAATATCAGAAAGACTGGAAGGTGAAACCCTGAGGTAGTCATTTACAGATTTAATTTTGGGGTTAATTTACACACATAGCTCACTACAGCAGAGTGTTAGGTCACCTTTGTCACTGGAAGTTTAGTATATTATACATGTATAAATCCTGCTTGAACACAGCTGAGTGAAACTCTAGAATGAGACTCAACAAAAGAAAGATTCGGTGTAAAAGCGCTGAGATACGATTTAACTGTTTCCCATGTCAAGTATGTTGTCACTCATTGCATTGTGACTCACCTTTGCATCAGCAAACACTCCTCCCAGTCTTTGTCCTGCCTACTTAGACGGGCACCAAGACTTTCTCTTACATTATCACATGTAACGCATAGAGCACATCACAAAATGCAGTATCACCTCTTTGCGCATGAGAATTCTGGGCACAACTATTATTAAAATCTTATGGGTAATAAGCCAGAGATGACATTACACAGCTAACTATGGATCTCTTCACATCTTATTCATTTCCAGTTGTAGGTGATCATCTTAAAGAAATTTTACAGTATAACAATATATCTATGTTAAGCCAAAGAAGTCATTGGACTTAGTACTGACAACTGAATAGATCTGTGCCATTTCCAGGTTGTAAAATAATCCCTGCTACAGAGGTACATTCACTGTTAGTGATGCTCCCATTTTGGGTTGCCTGCAAATGAGCACAGACCAGTGAAAGCAAATTGTATGTTCAAAAATACCATTGTCTAGCAGGAGGCTGGAGAGTTAATCTAATTCTAAGAACTGTCAGTGTCTTTGTTCCTCTTCCTCACACCTGCTTCATCATGGACTGTCTGCTGAGAGACGTCTCAGACAGCCAACAGAGCAGCGAACAAGGAACCTGAAGAGCCTGGAACAGCAAATGGAGGCAGAAGCAGCCAGAGCCAGTTCACATGTATCAGTCAAACTCTGGTTGCCTGAGGCAGCAAAATGTTTAGTGTCTGTTTGTTGTGCAAGTGACTGCACAATGCAAGAAGCGTTCATTTCACAGATTGCCCATAAGGCAGCGAAACCCAGCAACTGTGACAGCGCAAGTAACGGGGGAAAGTGTTGGATCTTCATTAACAGATCACTGTGTGGGTTTTCTATATGACAACTCTACGTTTTTCCACAAAGGAGCTCAGGGAGAAAGTTCCAACACTGCAGGGCAGCTGCTGTGGATACAGATTTCCCAGTGGCACAAAGTCTGAAGGGGGCAAAGCTGCAAATGTAAAGGCTCTCTCCTCTCTCAGCAGCCAACAAAGCCCAAACCAGCCTTCACTGAAGTGGCCCTCCCAGAGGCAGTAATTGGGAAGAGCTTGTTCTGTGCCAGCCAAATATACTAGAAAGTCAGAGGAGCTGTTGCAGGGCAAGCAGAGCCTAGGCAAAGCAGCTAACCCTGGGGGTATGTGTTTTTATTTGTGCTTTAACCAGATTGCAACAGAGGAAACACTGTAAGCACAACTGCACCTGCTGGAAGGATGCCTCAGAGTTCTGACTCCAGCTGGTTGCCACGTGAACAGTCAGGGCGCTGAGCAGTAGCAAGGGAATGGGAGGTCACTGCCTTTCTTATTCCCACAGAATTTCATTGTGGTGCAATATGCCAAAGTTCATCCTGGTTAAGGACAACTTTTTCCTTTTTTTTTCCCTCCCTGAACCTTGACATTCTACATAGTAGTGAAATTCATTTCCCAGTCAGCTCTAAATAAGAACTTTAGTGATTTAGTCAAGTTCTCACAGAAAATCTGCAGCAAGCCTGGGAATCAAACTTGTATCTTTCCCTCACAATGTGTTTTTTTTCCTACTGCTCAGATCAGCAGTATTGATCAGTTGCACAATGAAGAAAGAAGGTAAACCCACTTGTCCATTTCTAGTGGGAAATTTCTCCCTGTACTCAAAACTTTTTCATTTTTTTCCAAATTGATTTATCTGGTAATGTTTCCACTGGCTCCTCCAGGAGATTATTTCTAGTGTAACAAAGCCCACTATTAGAAAAATTCCTAGGTTTGCAACTTAGATTATCTTTTAGTTAGTTTAATCTCACTGTTTTATTATGACTTAGCTATCTTTGCTAAATTTCTTTTACCACTCACTATTTACCTGCTAGCTGATTGTTCCTATTTAGGCTGATAATAATCCAACTTCTGTTTGTTGTTCCCTCTTATTTCTGTATCTCACAAGCATTTCTAAGCTATAGGGAATGAAATTCCTCTGGATTTCAGGGGGCTGTAATTTGGAAAACTGCAGAGCAGTGAGTGCATCTGCACACTGTGGTGGAAACCATAAGTACACATGAAACTATATACAAATGGTGAATCATAATATTGAATAACACTATGAACAAGTGGAAAGACTCCATGTACTTCTGATTGTGAAATCAGTAATTTTACAAAAAAACCTCCAGAAAACTATAAGGGAAACTTTGGCTTTAGAGCAGAATAATATTACATACTTGTGAATAGATCTGGGGTGATACACACAAGAGCACTGAGACTGTTACAGTGACCTAATCATCTTATTTTGCCTCTTGGAGAAATGCATGGACCTCAGTTAAACTTACTTAAGCTATTTCATTTACATCCAATCTACAACAGTTATGCCCAGACTGGTCACAGTACATTTTATTTTGCTAGATATGCTCTCAAAGTGGGGGTGCTAAATGCTTGCCATTACTATATCTATGTTGAAATTCCCTGTTTTACCAGTCTTCAGAGCTGTGTTAAGAAGTTGGTGACTGGTCTTCCCATACTTTATTGGTTTTAGTTCACTGATATATTTTTAATAATTTCTTTCAGCGTCAGTGGCACCAAGATAATCTTGGGTGAGTTTTAAAATTATTTCCATTTTAAAACTGAAGAAGAGGCACAAAGAAAATAATGACCAGGTTTAAAAAATCTGTTAGATGTTTATTCAAATCAAACAGCTGAGTCCTGTTAAATCCCATCCCATCTCAAGGCTGAATACAAATAATGGGGAGGCACATAGGAGGTCCTTATTTTTCCCGTTGATAACAAAGACAGCCTAAAAATTAGATACTTAAATTGAGTAAGTAAAAGATAAGGAGGATGAAGTTTAGATTTTCAAAGTCATGCAGGAAACACATGAACAGAGAAGACTCTGCCCAAATAACCTAACCATGGGATCACCTCTCTTCTGACTTTATTGGAATTTTGCTCATTTTTTCATAGCAAATGCACATTTGTTTATGGATATGTTGTCATTCCTTATTTACATGCAGAAATTTAACAACAGTTCTGTCCCCGAGAATTTAGAATGAAATATAAAAGAAAACCCAATTCCCCAAACCATCTGCAGTTTAAGGAGAGTGAATGTTGTAGAAGATAAAGTCTGGGAGTAATATTTGCAGAAATGAAAATGCCTTCTGAAATAATTTCCAGATTGTTCTCGCTACTGCTTATAAACAGGAAAGGTATACAATAACAAAATAGTGACTCACTTGAATGGTGTACTGAACTCTGGAAACAAAGCAGGCAAGTCCATGTGGAATAATTCACTGTAACTCTTCTTTGATGTAAACTACATTCCAATGGGTGCCCAAAGCAATCTATATATGCTTCATGGTATTCACAATGCTGCTTAGTGCATGCAAAGTTCATTTTACCAAGATATTCAAAGAAATCTTGAAACAGAAGGATGAAATAGTTAAAGAATCTCCCACAGACAGGCCCCCTGAAAGAGGATTAACCTGTTCCAGATCAATGTAAACTCTTTGGGACGGTGTAGCACTTCTTGCAATGTAGCAATTATGAATTAAAATTTGAATGTTAAATTTAAAATGCATTACTTTGACACAGTGGAATTTCATTAGACATAGTGAATACAAACAAGACATTGGGTAGGGAAAATACACTTCCCTACATCTCAGTAATCAGTCTGTGAAAAATATTCTGAGAAATATAGAGGAAGCTGACAATAATATCTTTGCTACAGATCCATCTGTCCTTCTACATTTATTACTCTGCCACTGAAGTCAATGGGAAATCTGCCAGAATAAGAAAGGAGCTAGGACTGCAGGATCTGGTCCTTATGTGTAAGCTGAATAATTTTCTTCCATCTGCTATGGATCAGAAATGTGGACTCTCTGAGCAAAGGCTGAAGGGGAGGGGAGGGACTTTCAGAGGTAATAGGCAACAGACGTGTGGCAAAGGAAAGAGCTGTGCCCTCCATTTAAATTACCTGCCTGTGATTGAAAAGTTATAATATTCTACCCATACAAGATCCTTAAGGATTCTTCAGGGAAATAATGAGAATGGCAGAAGTGAATCATGAAGCTCTTGCAATTGTCAACAATCTTCAGGAGACTGCTGGAGTCCAGAGAGTGCTCTGCAAGGATTTCTGCCGAGCAACACTACCAGGATGCATTCCAAGGCTAGTGGGCATTTTAGTGCATTGGAGTTTTGCAGCATCAAGCAGAAAATGGGAAATTTAAAAAGCATTTATAAAGGGTAGGGGAGGTTGGAAACCACAATTTAAAAATGAATAAAAATCACACCCTGATTGGTATGACAGTATGTAGGATCCATTCAGAAAAATATCTGATGAAGAAACATTAATACAGACTCCAGAATTACAAGCTGAGATGAATCAGAGCATTTCTGGCCTGCAGACAGTGCTGTTATTAAGAGTTATTGCTCAGTGTAAAGAGCCAAAAAATGTGCTCAGCTCTGTATGAGCTGCAAATAAAGACAATCCCTGCTGGAGGATTTTTCAGTCTAGGATGCTGGTCCTAAGTCCTCTCTTCCCAACCCACTGTGCCTATGCAAATGCTGGTTAACTCTCATAGGGCACAGAAGTCCATCCACAGCAGGACATGGGACAGAAATGTTAAAACATAGGTGCTGATGAGACACCTGATGATCCAAGGATTCTCTGTGTTAGAACACGAGTCAAAGGCACTGATGGAAGTTCACGCTGGCCTTAAATTGGCAGAATTGCTTCCTGGAAGATCCTCTCACTTCCTGCTGACTACAGAAGTTCCTGAGCACAAGAACATACCCAGCATCAAGGCTGCTGTGCCTGATAGTAGGAGACGGATTATCCTTCCATGGTCTTATGGTGAGGTTAATACAGTATTTTTGACCGGAAATCTTGAATAAGCATGGCATATACCCAGGAAAAAAATCCTGTGACAAAAAGGAACATCAGTAACAGTGAAAGCATAGTCATTGAAAACGTTGTGAGACCTCCTTGGTCTGTGCATGGTTCCCAGGCAGAGCAGAGAGACTTCAGTCTTCAGGGAAATCTTGCAAGAATAACAGACCAATAATAAAATGCAGGGCTTTGTTTTTAGTTCACATGGGGCCTCAGTAGGAAAGTTGAAAACCTGCTGAAAGAGCGTCTTATGAAGCATTATTAATAAGTTATGCATTGAGTCACTGATTACAACAGCTCCTGAGAAGAATTCTTAAAATAAAAATGTATTCATTATTATGTCCCTGCTCATGCTTCATGCATCCTGCTCCTTAGATTTTTTTTTAACATATTTTATTTAGATTACAAAAATGCAGACAAGCTTTAGTTCTTTGTTTTATAAATTGATTAAAATATTGCACACAAATGTCTATATATTTATATGCATATCTGAAGTTGACTGAGAGATAATTCATTGACACAGAAAGAATATGTTTTCTGTACCTCCTACAGTCAGCTTATTTATAACTACTATTTGTGTACCTACGTTATGTGAGCATGGTGCTCTGCCAAAAAAATTAGTATTCAGCCTTTTCAGGCCTTCATATATAAGCTGTTCTTGAGAGTGAAAACTCCCAGTTTTAGAAAAAAATTGCATAAATCCAGTGGCTTGCACTACCATCTGCTCAATCATCTTTTCTGGATTATAAAGTGGAAAATGTTGGATTTATAGAAACCACATGCAAAGATTCATATTTAATTCTGCCAAGTTTTGCTGTCACAGCAGCCTTAAAGCAGATATGCAAGCCACACAAAACTCACTCTCCTGGTATTTCTGACAAGGATGTATAATCAGGAAAGTGCATCTTTTATTATAACAGTCTCCTGATAACCTAAAGTGATTAAAGTAATCCTTTATTTCCCAGTGGGTTAGTCCTGTTGAGATGGATTGTCTCACCTTCACAGAGATCTGGCATAAGTCCTGTTTGAAATATAAGGGACACAGGCAAGTTTATTATAAACAGGTCAAATTCTGCAGTAATTTGGAAATTTGGTCCAAAACCTGCTCCAGATTTCTAATTCACTATTCTGTTTACTATTTCTGCACCAAAGTAATTGAAACAATGAATATTTATCTTGGATCACTCCAAATATCATGTTAGTTTTGTATTGCAATAAGTTCAGGATACAGTATAAGGATCCAGAGTGAAGAACAAAGGAAAACATTGTAAAGGAGCAAACAAACAAAAAAATAAAAACAAACAAACAAAAAAATCCAGCCATGTCACATAAGGAAGAATTGTCTCCTTTTATTATTTTTAGCAGTGTCTCAACTTAGAAAAGAATCATACTGTACTGCAGTATTAAGAGAATTCCTGTTCAGAAGTTTATTGCAAATGCATTCAAAAAGACAAGTAAAGAAATGGCTCACAATAACTCAACAAGTAGCAGATGCTACAACTGTTTTTTATGAGGACAAGATCCAGGACTGGCAACACCTTTTCTAGCAGAGGAGGAAGAAATATAAAGTGTCACTTTGTTAATAAAAGTTCTCTGGCTGAAGCCCAGTGTGGCTTGTCATCCCTTGTGAATATTCGTGCTGTTTTTAGGAATATTTTCACACAAGGAGGGGAGGGGAAGAACTCTTGCAGAATGTCCTCTGCTGCACTTTATTTCAAAAGGAAGCTTCAAGCCCAACTCTGAAATTATTGTTATTCTACTGGGATGTTGTCAGAAATCACACAACATTTCCTCATCATCTATGTTGGCAACAGCAGACATGGTGATGTAGACTTGAATTTAAAGCTACATGTGTTTTAAAAGCAAAATGGAAAATTAGATCATTGAACAGATGTGATTTTCAGTATTCAGGATACAGACTTTATCTCTTGTTCTACTATAATCATGCATTTTTTAAACCTCTTAACCTCATTCTTGATTTGCATTCACATGATCCACTGAAGCCACAGAAGTGTTTGTTATGAATCAGATCAATAGTCATTGTTATTCACTCTTGTGCAATAACAAGGATCTGTGCTAGATGTTCCAGAGAAAGGTGTCAGCTTTTCTGAACATGGGATTAGCTTAGCATGCTTTATGTCACGAAACTTGAGGGTCAAAACCTTTTATAAATATTTATCCTGGTTTGCGTAAATAAGACTGACATTCTTCTTTCCACGGTTGTGTAAGGAGTGAGCAAAAATTCTCTTTGAAGAGCCAAATTCTCCATTCCATTCTTTACTTTCAGACAGAGAAGCTTCCTTAACATTAGTTTTGGTGGCTCTCCTGGAATTGTACCTGGATTTTGCCTGATATTTTAAAGAACAGCAGAACAGTGTATTGCATTTCCTGTCCTGTTGATGGAAGACTTGCCTTTTTATGTTTCAAGGAAGATTTCAAAAGCTCCAACAAGTTTGCATATCAGAATCACAAAAATAGAAATCCACTTTTTTAACAAAGTAAAACATAGTGTAAACAAAAATATAAGGAGGGATTCTTCTACTGCCAGTGAGTCTAAATCTGCTATTTTTGGTATCAGTCCATTCTTCTTATTAAATATAAATAAGGTTAAAATAAGCAGGGTAAATTATATTTTTGTGGACATAGGAAAATAAATGCAGACAAAGAAAAAGCAGACAACTTCTAAAATTGCTTCTAATTATTAAAAATAGACAAATAAATACTTCTGGTAGGAAACATTAGGATGTGTATAGCTCATGTGGCAGAGAAAATAAGAAAGAGAAATGTGTACAGGAGATTAAGCCTTAGTATAACACAGACACAGCATACAATAGTGATAGTGCAGTAAATAGAGTGATTGAATTCACGAAAGACAACTTGCTATCATTTAGAATTTTAAGAAGATGAAAATAAAAAAAAAATCTGACTCCTAGTCTATGATACAATTGAAATAGGAACACAAAATTCAATTCCACTTCTGGGAATTAGAAATAAAGTTTTCATTGCAGAGTGGCTGGAGAACAGGTTATGGCAGGCAATGTGGAGTCCAGTCTCTGTTCTAACATCTTCTGCAACCTGTTGCAAAGCGGAGTCCCTCAGTGTGCTTAAATATGAAAATGGAACACTTTTAAACATATATTATACAGTTTTAAAGGCTATATATGCAAAATGAGCCTTATATTTGTTTTGACACTTAAAAGGCTACAACACACCAAAACAGCTGAGTGCTCTACTGCAAACTCAGTCAAGATCAGGCTGGATGGGGTTTTGAGCAACCTGATTTGTTTGAAGATCTGTGAGGGGTTGTGGTGTTGTCCCTTTTCGTTCTCTTTACCTATAGAATTTTGTCCCATTTTCTGGGGGGGAACCTGATGGCCGATACTTAAGTGTATTTGCAAGACAAAGACTTGCCGGGCCGGGAAGGGGGAGGCAAAGAAAAAATCATTGCCG
>VXBU01015045.1:624148-682407 GCA_013400315.1 Bombycilla garrulus | reverse complement strand
CCCTGACCTTTTCTTTTCTTTTTTTCTTTGTAGTTGTTGTTGTTGTTAATACCATAGTTATTGTTCATTTGTATCTCGTTATACTCATTAGTAAAGGACTGTTATTCCTCCCCATGTCTTGCCTGAAGGCTGCTTAATTTCAGTAATTCGGAGGGGGGGGTGGTTCTGAGGGAGGGTTCTGCCTTTCCCAGCAGATACCTGTCTTCAACCCAAGATCTTACAGGGGTTTGGGTTAGATGACTTTCAAAAGGTCCTTCCAACCCAAACTGTTCTATATTTCTATAAGTTCAATTTCTATAAAACAACTTTACATAACTGCATTTTCTTGAGTATTGATGTGCCCCTTTTCAGAAAATATCACCTCTGTGGTGCAATTGGAGACAGTGCCAGGGCATTAATCAGTCAGCACCATGTCACTTTACAGTATCAATTCTGGTAAAGAATTTGCTGGGACTCAGCATTGCCAGTCAAGTCTGTGCATTTAGAGTGATGCTATTTTTTTTCTGCCAAAGCAAGCCCAAACTTGCCAAGGATTTATTCTGTTAACATGATACTATTAAGAACTGAAACTCATTCAACTCCTTCCAAAACAGGGTTCCATGTGTTGGTTTCTGAAACTTAATAGGAGGCAATAATTACTCTCTAGCTTAGGTTGTCTATCTAAAATTGCCTACTCTTTCTTAACACAGCCCTTTATTACTTGTATCACATGATATGTTTGAACTATACTTTTATCCATAGGATTTTCTGAATATGTAAAACATTTTGGATCTGATCCAAAATGGCGGGATTTCTTGTTGAGCTCTAAATCTTGTCTTGACATATAAAACTGATAAATAAAAAATTTCACAGCCTTTTTCAGCTGCAAATGATTCAAGTTCCCATTTTCAACTAGCTCTAAATTATTAAGATCTGTGTATAGAATGTGATTATTCTGCCTCTGATAGGGTATATAGAATTTTCACCAGTTGCTACTGTAATTAGATAATTCTTATTAGATTGAACTAATTCAGTTATTTGCCGTACTTGCACACAAACCCCCTTGTGCCCTTGAATAACCTCAAAACACATCCACTAACCTAAACACACTGCTGTATGTAGGAGATGGAAGGCTGCCACATAGAGCTTTGCAAAAGGACATTGTGAGGAATGAGGAAATTTTAAAAGAATGTCTTTACTGATCACCCCAAGCCTAGAATGAAACTTTTTTTCTACAAAAATTAAAGCAATTTTATATTAATTTTAAACAGCAATAGCTGGTGGTTTCTCTAATGTGTGTTTCAAACAGGGCTAGCTCCTACTGTTTGCTAGATATATTCTGTATCTCTCATAAATAGGTGAAGAAAGAGGGAGAGCACACAGAGTTTAGGGTTCACAATTATTGTTTTTAAGGACTTCTTAACAGGCTGAAGTAGACATCATGTTCTTGTTAAATCTACCAAACATGAGTAAGTTTAAATCTATACACAGCACCCTTTTCATGCATTTGAAAATCAGGTTGCAGTAACCTGAGTAAGCCTTACAGATAAAATTAATACTAGTAAAATTACCTCATTAATTACAGAATGATAATAACCAACCATACTGTGCACAACTTTGGGTGAAGTCTCTCAAGTGAACTTAGGTATTTCAGTGAGTAATACACTAATTTGGTTTATTTTTGTGTACTTTTACAGATCTGCTTGGAGTTCCGAAAATTCTATTTCATCCCATATCTAAAGCCCCTCTAAATTAGTGGAGGTGATTTGAATTCGATCTGATTTGTCTTGATTCACACCTTGGTGCGTAAGTAACTTAAAATTACCTCTGAAAATATTGACCCTACTATCATTCTGAAAGAAAAATCTGAAAAAATTCCTACAGAACAGGCTTGTACCAGAAGTGTTGGACTGAGTATTTAAGACAACACAAAATATTAAACTCTATATGATGCATTTGTTTCATCTGATTCAGGATTCAGAACTTGTAAGGAATAGAGGCAAACTCAGTGTAAGTGCAATGTTTTTTAAAAGCAAGGAACTAACAGAAATAATGGCAGGAAAACACACTAGTGTAACATATCACAGGAAGATCTCCAGCTAAAGTGGATACCATTATCACAGATAATCATCTCTGACTGTGCTCTCAGCTACTCTGTGGAAGCTAAAAGCCTAGTGCCATTTTTGGATGCATAAATGGTGATACATAGAAATTAGGAAATGACCTTTTTTCTGCACAGAGCTGGTAAGATTTTTACCAGAATATTGTATCCATGACTAATGTGAAAAAGTCTGGGAATTATAGAACCTTCAACAAGTTTTCAAAGAGAGCCCCAGTTAGGGATTTTTGTTTTGTTTTTGTTTTGTTTTTGTTTTGTTTGTTTTTATTTTCCCAGGGAAAGAGCCCAATCTTCTCAGCTACTTAAAGAAAAGACTGAGAGAAGAGAAAGCTTGATTATATAAATGTAGGGTGCTCAGATGTGGCAGAATTATCCAAAAGAAAGGGATCATTCTGCAGAGAAATTAATAATGAATTTAGAGCTGGAAATTGAGGTTAGACAAATTCATCCTAGCAATCTCACAGTACAAAGGGTGATGTCAGCCCTGGAGTCACCTGCCAGAGGAAGTGGTGGCTCCCCAGAGGGGTGAGAAGATTTGTCTATAACTGCATCCCAGAAGCTGCTTTCAACGAACCAGCAGGATGAGAGCTTGGGCCCCTGACCTCATCTAGGCTATAATCCTGATTTTCTGCATCCTGTAGGCCAGGATCTAGGCCCCAAAATGGTGAATATCCTGGGATCAGTCTCTTCTCCTCTTTCAGCAATGAAGTTTAGATGTCCAGTGTAACAGGACACTCATTCATAACACTAAGCAGAATAATTCTACTGTAGCCTTATTGGTTAGCCCTTTTTTTGGCTAGATTAGCCTGCTTCTGAAGAGGGTGTTTTGGGTTTGGCTTCAGTGGGTGAGAGGAATCCTGAAGTTAGAAGTTAGAGTGAATTCTACAGCTGTGAAGATCTAGCCTGTGTTCTCTAGTTGCCATCCAAATATATTGATAAAACTATTTAACAGAAAGATCAAGGGAAGAAAGCATTCCTTTCTGTCTGTATTCTACGGGTACTTTGTAGCAATTGTTCTATTTCACTTCTAAATGTGTGCAGCACCTAACATAGTAATGCAATAATCATAGCTGGAAACAATCCAATAACCTTTTAAATATATCTACAGCTATATCTATTTATATCTACATCTATATCTATATATAATCTATATATCTATAGCTATATCTATCTATGTATATCTATCTATCTAATGACAGGCAAATGCATTTTAAAAATACTATTTCTTCAATGGAATATGAAAAATGTTGGTACTTAAAGTTGTACTGCAATATTTAGTATGCATATTGATTTTGAAACAATATATAGTAACACTAGTTCACTATAGATATGACAAAGTGATTTTCATATTACCTTTGTTAAATGCGATGCACGTGCACACCAGGTTTTATTTGACTGAGAAATTACATTGATTTCCAGAGTAAGATGGATTTAGTCTTTATAATCAGAAATGGTCATGGCAATCTTATTTTTATATTTCTTCACTTATGGGAAAGCTTATTTTCATATACACATTAATCACATTAGGTATGTGATAATATACTCTCCAGTGTTAAAATGAATTTCTGGGAAACTTGTGAGCAGACAAGATGCCAAACTGACTTTAAAGCAAAGAGTAGTCCTAAAGACAAGAACAATCCCACTCCCCAAAAGGAAAACAATCCACACCTCAAATTCTTGACAGGATAGCACGACAGTGAGATTTGTCTCAGTGGATATTCAGAGCTGACTTAGCACTGGCTACCAGCTGATCTAATATCAATCCCAAGTACTCTGCAGGAGACGTCTTACACATACATTTTCCTTGTGGTAAGAAATCCCCTGCCACCTTCCCAGGAGTTTGAACTAGTAAGTGGACATAATCTACAGCATATAGAAATGAAAGGAACAAACATAATACAATAACTAATCTGAGTCCATGCTAGCGACATTGCAGCTCTACCTACATCCTGGTGAGTTTATCAGTACACAATCTGAGGATGAGGAAACAGTGTTTGTTTACAGATATACTCAAGCAAGTTGAATTCATCAGATCATTCTCTTTTTTTTCCCTCATATTTACCATTTCTTTCCCCTATTAAATGATTGTCTTCCTTTCATGTTTTCTTTTCAATAAAGCTAGGTGGAGATAAAAGAAAACCAAAACAACATGTGCAATTTTGGAAAAATCGTATGATCAAATAATTCAACCACGTTTTTCAAAAATGAAAGATCAACTAGTTAGATAATGATAAATCAGTCCAAGAAAGATAAGAAAATATTGCTTGAATCCTCTAATTTCCCACTAACAAATTATGATCTATTATACTGCCACTTTTTGCCACTGTAAGGAAGTATAAGGTAAAATGCTGCTGCAAAAAGTATGTGATACACACTGTACAGTAACTAAGACAAAACACTGTAGTTAAGGAGTGCTTAAAAGGCACAGTTTAGCTGCAGCTGATCTCATGCTGTCCTGAAATAGGCTAAGATAGGCTTTTAATTGACAGCCAGTTCTGTTGTACTAGCTAATGTAGTTCTCCCATCAATATTCACTGAAGCATTTGGCTTTAGCTTGTGAAGTTATTAGTATATCCCAGTTCTCAGAGCAACAACATTTATGTAGCACACAATAAAAGTCTGGAAGACTTGATTGAGAGAAACAGAAATATGTATTAGCCATTTACTGATCTGACAAGGCAAAACACTGAATTAACAGTGAGACAATACAAAAAAAAATAAGGCTTTCTGCAATGGGCTGGTACCATATGATCAATGATTATGAACAGAACACAAAAATGCTTTTCAACATTTACAATAATGTTTTGCTTCTACTTCTTCAAAGATCTTCCAAATAATCTCCTTTTTCTGAGAACTGTCTGGCCTTTATTGAAAAGGCTTCATGTATTCATTGCTTCCCAGTATAATCCTTTAGTTAGTAACACAAAGAAGAGATCTAATCACTCTAGGTTTCTGCCGAGTAGAAGAGATGGTCATTTCCAGACCCTGATTCAGATTGCAAATGGGATCATTGCTCTCCGGAAGTAGACCTTTCTGCTCACTTCCTCTTCATCGATTTTGAACAGACAAATTAAAATTAACCAACATGATTTAAGTTGTGAACTCTGTAAATTAAGGCTCATCAGCTTCTCCTGTGTCAGTGAAGTCATAGTAAATGGAAAACCCAGTTCAGGGAAAATACTCTAGGTGAAATCACATTTTGCTGCTAACATCTGATATTGAAAGACATTCCTTCCTGCTACTAAGGAATGCTATTATCCTGAGGAACTAGGAATAGAATGAGACAAGGAGCAAGATAACAATGAAAAGCTGTGATTGCATTTCTCCAGCAACCAAATAATATTAATACATGGTGGCCCTGGCACATTCTGCTTTCAAGAAGTTCAGAGTAGAGATGTCAGTTAATTTTTCAGCTAACCCCTACAGATTAAGCCGTTTTTACTGTTAAAACCAATACTAAAGCTGTATGAGGTGATATATACAGTGGCTTCCATAATTTTTGTCCTTTTCCATCCATTCAAAATTTCTTCCTCAGAGCATTTATGAGTTTCCTTTTTCATAAGTCCTGTAGGACACCGTGGACAGGGGTGGCTGGAGTTACTACAGTATCTGCCTGTCTGCATTGCTGTAAGATAGGGCAGTATGATTAGATAAAATTAATCCCTTCTTACCTTAACTGTCACAGCACACAATCCACAAAATGTGTCAAGCCTCATTTTGCAAACAATAAAAAGATTTGGAATATCATGTTTAAAAGCTTTGAGGAACGTTTCACTGGAACTAAAAATGATCATGGAGCCAGGGAAAGCAAAATATATCATTCAGGAAGGAATGACCATTCCACCTCAGTCTGACAGACTGACTGATTTATGCTATAATAACTGAATTAATGAATTACTGCTTATGCTGTTTTTGGTGTCTTGCCTTTCCCCATAGACCTACTATAAAGCATTGTATCAACAAGCTAAAACATTTGGAAAACAACCTTAAGAAATCAAGGAGGCAGAATTAAGGGTGTCTGCTTCCCCACCTGCTATATGTAACAAGGGCTCTCTCCAAAAGCACAGAGGCCAACTTACAGTCTACCATGCAGAAATTAGCTTATATAGTCACAGCCCTTACAGCCTGACAGGCACAGTGGGTCTTGCAGGGCAGATACACAACTAAAGTAAGCACTGAAATTTCAAGCACTGTATTAGCCAACTTTTAGACTTCTCTTTGTGACATCTTATTCTGGCTTAGGGACCTGTGCACAATCTTTGAGTAAAATTAGATATTCCAAAATGCAAGCCATCAAAACCTAAAGACCTGTTGCGGACGTAAACCTCTAATCTAGCTGTCTGCTTGATGGAGTTGAGTCTTGAGTTCACAGTTCATCCAAACTCTTGTCTACAACATTACTCACCTTATGCTGGCTCACTTATGTGTATATTAGGACTTACAAATCCCTATCCCTATGCTTATTTCATTCTGCACAGAAAGTCCTGGTCAACCCTCATCTGGAGAACAATGGCCCTTTGTAGGTTTTCATCCTTCTTCCTCCCAAAGGAAATAATAAAATCACAGAATGGCTTAGGTTGGAAGACCCATTAAAGATCATTCAGTTCCAATACCCCTGTCATTGGGGTCCCATGATAATCTTGGGGCCTCTGATAATCTTCAGGGCCTCCTCTGGTGTCTCTTCAACAGGTCCATGACCTTTTTATATTGGGGCACTCCAGGTGGGGTCTCACCAAAGCAGAGTAGAGGGGCAGAATCACCTCTCTTGACTTGCCCATGCTGCTTTTGATGCAGCCCAGGATACAACTGATTTTTGGGCTTTGAGTGCCCATTGCCAGGTCATATTCAGCTTCTCATCAATCAATCCACCGAAAAAGGTAGTAAACACCACTGCTCCCAGTACCAGCTCCTGAGGAATATCACTTGCTGCTTCTCCCCTCTTGGACGTCAAGACGTTGACTGCATTGTCGACTGTCATGGCATATTTAACTGTTCAGTTTGTGTACTAATTTTTTTTAAATAGCTAAATTACAATATGACAATACAGCCTGGGATGTTGAAGAGCTATTACAATAATTGTGGTTGCTTCTGGCCTCACTGGCAAGCATGGTGATAATTTTCCTCTACCGGTCATTGTATGTATACTGTGAAGGTAGAAATGAGTCAGGGACTCCCCTGTTGTAACAAGCAGGCCACAAAGATACTGTAACATGTGAACTAAAACAATTCTATCGCTTGTGACAATCAAGGCCTCCACTTACATACGACTCAACATGCCTAACTGAACCAAATTCTCACGTCCTGTGTACCCTGTGCAGAGGAAACAGGCAGTTAGCTGAAGGTCAGCACTCTCATATAACTGTCTCAGTAAAAAGATGATAAAATCACAATCAAGCTGCTAGTTATTTAAGATAGGAAACTATGAGGACTATTGTAGGCCATGTTTAGGTCATCAGAGGAAGTACTCAAGGAGCACATTTAGTACCTGAAAGGCAAAATATTAACCCTGTCCTTTCCTGACTCAAGTAAGAGAAGAGAAGCCTCTTTCCCTTTCTGTATTTTCTTACAGCTTCCGCTTTCATTTTAGACAGAAGATGGTCTTCATCCTGAAAGATACTCTGATGCTGTTCTTTATAATTCTGCTGTGGCTAGAGATAATAATTAGTATGTCCATTGTAATGTAAAGCATCATTATTAGCACAGATAGGTAAATAGGGTTCTACTCATTAATTTATAGCATAAGGGATTAGACAAATTTAGAGGGCACTGTAAAACAATAAAAATGAGTGCATGCTAACTTGGGGCTGTTATCCACCCTCAGTAAATGCAATCAGAATGGCAAGAAAGCAGATGTGTATGCCAAGGAAATTCTACAAATTCAAGACGGACTGTGGGTCTTCCCTAGGTGAGCTCTGCTGGGATGGGAGAAGGATAAATGATGCCTTCCCTTAGTGTCTACTCCTTCCTCTGACTACTGGACATTAATTTATAGAACAGATGGAAAAAAAATCTTGAATTGTCACTACAAATTTGATCTACATGCCTAAGGGTAGAAATTCTTTCCTCTCTGCAAATAGTCCCTCAGAAAAAGCCAGATTGGCTATGAGTGTATTATTACTACATGTGATTAGTCAACACAAAATACATAAAATCCTACTGGATTGTATTGTCTCCCACAGGAAAGGAGAAGTGCCCCAAACAGCTGACTAACCCCATATGGGCAGGGGCATGGTACTGCCATCTGTTCCTGCATAACAACAGGGAGATAGGAATGACAGCAATAGCACAGGAGCAAACAAAAAGAAGCACTATTTTAATGTCTGTAGTCTTCACAAGGCAGAATGGAATGGAAACAGCCCCGGGTAAATAAAGCAGAAACTCAGTACCTATAGCAGCAGTAAAAATGTACTGTGGGAATGTGGGAATAAAGGGGTATCACCTGAACTCTTCATCTCAGGAGGTCTCAGCTACTGTGAAACTCCAACTTTTAGCTCTTCTAAACCTGGAGTTGTTTTGCTTATCAAAGACCACCTCTCCACACTTTGATTTCAAAGGATGGAGCAGTTTTCTTATCCCAAGCACTTATAAAATGTGTTTTTTGGGGATTTTTGTGTGTGCTGGGGTGGGAAGTTCTGGGATGGTGTTTCAAGCACTGTAGATCACATTTTAAATAGCTACCCCTTGAAAAGTGAACTTTCTACTTTTACTTAGCACCTACTTTTACTTAGTGGCAGAATGGAATAACTGCAAAAACCCCAAGCCATAATTCCCCTTGCAGAGTCTGTCTCAGACTCTTTCCCTCGCCAAAACAACTGATACTGTATGATGACAGTTTTTATTCATGTTCTGAATCTTTAACCACTCCTTCCTGGGAATTTTTTTCACCATGAAAGCAAACAAATTCTGGAACAGGTTACTTGGAAAAGGTTTATGTTCTCCAACTGTAGTGATTCCAAACTTGACTGAATATGACTATGAGAAATATTTGAACCCGGCTTCAAAGCTGGGCCTGTTTGAAGCAGGGTGCTAGACCAGATGACCTCCAGAGGTCTCTTCTGGCTTAAATTATTCCATGAATCTGTGTGACTGGATGAGATTGGTAATGTGAGCTGAGCATCAGGAAAAGTAAAAGAAGTAATGTCTCCTGAGTCTGGCATCACTTTATAAATAAACTGAACTTCACAGAAGGAATATTTGCTGCATCAGACATGAATGACTTTGTATTATTTTAGAAAATTCAGGAGTGCACTCTGTGTTTGCCATTTCATTCTGAAATTTCATGGGACATTAAGTAGCAGACAAGTGAAAATCTGGATTTTTTTTTCTGAAACTGAGAAAGCAATATGAGTATGTGCCATATGTCACACTGAAATATAAGAGATTTGAATCATAAGTAGTTTTCTGTAACTTTTTCCACTAAACAATAGAACCTCATCAGGAAGTCATGCAATGAAAATACAGTTTATTGTTTCAAAATAATAGTGGGCTAATTAGTAAAGAAAAGTTTTCCTACCTCTAAATAACATAGTTCTAAACCCCATGCATGCTAGAAATAGCACAAAAAGCACACAACAGGTGTATCTCAGTGGAATTACGTCAGATGTAGGAACTTTATCTAGGTTAAAGGATTGATAAATGTCATTATAATATATGGCATTATTGATGTAATAAAAAAAATTCTAGCCACTATAAATAAGACATTTTGCACAAAAGCTTTATTGACTGCTTATGCTTGAGATTTCAAAGGAAGGACCTTTTTCTGGTGTGAAAACCAAATGAAAAGATTTCTGTGTTAATTTTATATTCCCTATGAATCGGATTGTGATTATTTTGAACAGGTATTTTTTAAAAAGTATAGCAAGACCCTTTTCATGTTTGGATTGTGACAATTCACATTTGATAGTGTTATAATGAAATTATCATACTCAGCTTGACTGCTGGCACAGTAAATACTGCTCTGAAGGGGAAAGTTAGAACATTATGGCAAAGTTTGCAAGCCATCAATGATCTCAGAGGAAGGGCGTTTCTTCCAGCTGTTAACTTAAACAAAAACAACTGAAGACTATACACTGGTCCTGGAGGGAACAAAACACTGGGAGTTTTACAAAGCACACTCTAAATATATTACAATATCTTTGTGAAGGAGCTACCTTCATTTCACTGTTGGTCTGTGGAGAAGGCTTGCTCCAGCATTCTGAAGTTACAGTAAATCTGAGATGTAGCCGTTTTCTTGATCCTGAAGGCTCAATTGGCAAGCCTTAGGCTAAGGAGAATTGCTACAAGGACGAGGAAGAAGGACACTCAATTCCCGTTCTGCAGAGTTCTGGTTTAATTCAAAACTTTATCCCTAAGCAGAGCATGGGGGGAAAGGTAGAGAGGAGGAGAGAGAAAAAAAGACTGGCTCACCTCTCCCGGGAAGTTTTATCCCCTAGGGGACAGGGGGACGCTGGGAAGAGGGACCACCGGCCAATGGCACAAAGGGAGAAGCTAAATCCCAGGGGTAGGGGGGAAACGGGACTCACCACCAGAGAGAGAGAGTGTGGGGGACCAGAAACCATAGTGCAAACATCACATAAATCCAGTGCATCCAAAACCCAGTGTAAACAAAAAACGTCCACCACAACACTGAGATTTTATCTAATGCAAAGCTGATTCAGGCATGTTTGTCTCCAAACTGACTCTGTCGGCCCCTTTACAGTCCACGCCACGAACCGATCCCTCTGCCTTGACCCCATGGAGCTCCACAGAAAATAAAGAAAAATGAAAAAGCCAATGGCTGACCTAGCAGCCAGAAGGCACAAGTTAACATTATGTTTTGCCACAGGCTTCCTATGTGATTATGGACCAGTTGTCTCCCAGGGCTTTAGCAGGGATAAATACATCTTCTTTGCAACCTTTAATATATTCTACAGAAATGGAAATCAAATTAGTATCCAAGACCTTTCTCCTGCCATGTGTAATGATAATAGAGAGATATGAGGACGATATGATCTTTCCTTCTCTTTGAGCACATCTAGATCATTTCTCTCTCAGTTCTCTGTTTTTCCTCCTTACCCTGCACTAAACTCTGGACACTTCCTGCAGGTTTCCGACAATCCTGTGAGTGGAAATGCAAGATGCTGCACTAACAAGTAACATAGATGCCTTCAAGTCTCCATCCCCCACACTGAACCTTTCAGGAGGCTTTACACTGAGTATTTTCTTTATTTGCAGATTTAGGCAGGATGATCTAATGATTTTTGCTTCAAAAAGTTATGAAGGAAGAAAAATTATGTTCAGCTAGGCAGCTCATGTTTCTTTCATAAGACTGTCTTTCAGGATTTTATCTGTGCTGGAAAAGGGCAGATTTTTAAACTGCCTAAAGAGAATAGAAAATGTATCACACTCTACACAAAAAACTGTAGGACAACTCCTGAAGTCCATTAACCAGCACTTTGACATTTCTGGTTTTGTGATCCAACAACCATGAAGGCAGAACTGGGAAAAAAAAAAAAAATCTATTTTTTATTTTTTCCTTGCTTCAAGAATTTATTGAGAAAGATAATTGTTCATTGCTAGTATGAATATCCAGTTTAAAAAAAAAAAAAGCTTTTCTATCAAGGGAAGTGTTTTTTAAAGATCACTTCTCTTTAAAGAATCTTGAAAGCAACAACTGAAGTAAGCAAACAAGATATCATCCAAAAATCCACCCGTCCTTGAACCACTGAGGTCCATATGTTCATCAGATGTATAGTAGTTTTCTCGTTATGAATAAAATAATTCAGTGGGTTTTTCCTGCATCCTACACAGATCCCTGTCTGCAAAGACAGAATAAAGTGGCTGAAGAGAACACAGTGCCAAAGACATGACCAAATAAGTGCCATGAGCACAAGAAGGCAAAAAATAGTAGTGTTAGCTTTTCTTAATTTTTTTTTTTTTTAATCTTAGTATGGTCTGAAGTGTTTAATTATTTGGCACCTAGAAACAGATGTGCCCTTTGGAAACAGTATAAGTAATCAAGATAGCAGCAGTATGAAGAAATAGGTAACACTGCAGCTAAAAGTGGTCTGTGTGTGCAGAAACTTCTGGCTGAGCTGGTGGCTTTTATTTCCAAAGCTGCTTTCTCCACCACTACAAAAATAAGGTGGATTGTTCTAGAAAGAGTTAATAGCAAGCCGCAGCAAAGCAATTTATTGACTATTTTATCCCTTGATTTCTTTAATCTGCTCTTAATATTTCATGCATCCTTCCATTATTATGTGCAAAATAATAGAAATTTAAAGCCAAAAATGTTATTTATTTTCCTTTGATATAGTTGAATAAATTAAATTTTTGAAACGTGCCCTAGAGTTGCTATTATCAATATGGATTTTTAAATGTAGCTTGTAATAAAAGATTCCTGATTAGAATAATCTGATTGAAGTATTTCCATTGGTCACTGGCCTTTTTACTTTGTGCTTTACAGTGCTAAAGAGATTAAGTTTTAATTACTGTTAAAAGAACAGTTCCTGTGGTAGCAGTTTCTATTGGGAGAACACACAGCTCAGAGTTTTAAAGACTCATCAATTTCAAGCCTTGGAATTTTTTTCCTTTTACTACTTCATCAGTGATCTCATGGACATTCTATGAGTGGGAGTTTGGACTTGATGGCCTCAAAGGGATTCAAATGAGTTGAAAATTGTAATGGGATCAATGATAATGACCTTACACAGAGATTCTGGTTAAATGTGAACACAAACTGCCAGTAATGCAGAGTAATGTCTACTTTCTTTCATTTTCGGCTTAATTTAGGTTCTAGAAGCAGATACTGATGATTGAAGTGTTCTCTGTGCTGTGTGCTTTTGTAAAATGCATGTTTAAATATACATACAAATACACATACAATTGTGCTCAACATGTGTGTGCCTACATAAAAAGATATGAACTTTATAAATCAAAGGCTAAAAATTACATTGCCATCAAGGAAGGCATTCAAGATGGAAAGTTATGCATTCTGGATTGAGGTAAAATTTAGATGCGTGAAGATGTGAAAATAAAGAACTTACTTTTGACAAGGAGGAAACAGCATCACCAACTGGTTAGGACTCTATCTCCTTTAGATCAGAACTGGACACTGTAAGCCAACAGACCAAATACATTTCTTCTCTGTGTGTATAACCACATCCAATGATGGTTATAAAACCTTATGAGGGGCTTTTGATGAATTATTTTGGGTTTTTAAGGAAGCATCAAATTAAATCATCATCTCAGTCAGAATAAAGCTATTTTAAGTCCACAGCTAATGCACACAGGCTTTTCTAGGCCCCAAAACAAAAAAAGGCTATCTCTTGCCCTGATGCAAAGTCATAACCTCTAAAATTATCTTTTCAGAGCAGCAAGATGTTGTCCAAGCTAGATGGTTTTGCTCAAGAAGCTTATTTCCTTAATTTCTTTGTCACTTTTCAAGCTAACAGTAGATTTGCAAACCAGAACCAGAAAAGGCATCTGCTGAGTAAGAATCTTTTTCCAACTGATAAACTAGTTTGGCTGAGTTAACATCAAATTCATCATATTAGAGTAAAGATGCAGCACTGAAAGGAAAGAAATAAGTGTATTTGTGCAGCAGATGAAAGAGAAAGAGCTACTGTCCTTGTCACAAGTTTTGATAATTTGTCCTGATCACAGGCTTAGATAAAGTATTTCTACTTCAGTTTGACTGCTGATTATTGTTAGTGGCAAGTAATTCTCTACCCAGCCCATCCCAAGAACACTCAGAAGCAGTGTGCACTTATGTTTGCATATAGCCAGCTAAGGAGAACCACATGGCACATCTGCTATGCTTGATATCAAATCACAGAAAGTTTGATGAATGTAATGAGTAACAAGAAAAAAGAATTAGGAGTTATTCAAATTGTCCTAGACACATATCCCAAACATTGAAATGCATTGCTATGCAGTGTAAAAAAAAGAAAAAAGAAAAGGCTTGTACAATTTCTATCTGAATGGAATGGCTTTATAGCCTTTTTTATAGTTTTAATGGGGTTTTGTATGTTTATGTGATGAGATGAAAGATGAAGAAAGCTGAAGAGGAGCAGAATGCCAAATAGACCACCTAATTAAGGGCTGGGAGCATAGCTGTAAGGAAAATCAAGACAGATATGGATATGCTTTTCTCTTGTTCTGTTAAAGGGACTTGAAGCTGTGAGCAAATAAGTTATCTGCTGTTGGAGTCTTGTTACATGGGAAATAGAATTTTGTAGGTCTTTTGCAAATTAACTGGAGAAGCATCTATCACTAGTTTCTCATCCTAACTGCAACTGGCCCTGTCCCAAATTTTGAATAATCTTTTGGGTCAGCAACAATTCACATCAAAATGTTAAAACATGAAAGTCTGATGCTGTGCCCTCTCAGAAGTGTAAGAATATTTTTATGTTGGTTTGTATTTTGCTGTCAGCCTCCCATTTGCAATTTGACTCTTTTTAGTTTTTAAGTACTGCTTTTTGCATTCATCAAATTATACCCCAAAATGTGAAAAGCAAATCTCACAACTGGTCAAGACAAAAGTACTTCAATGAAGTTTTTTGGCATTGACATAACGATTAGTATCAGCCACTGTTATCACCTAGCACACTGAATTTCCCTTTCAAATACTGAATATTAAAAGATAAAAATGTTCACAGCTTAGTATGGGTAGGAGATATTTGCTGCAACTATAAACTATCTTTTTCTCCACTAAAACTGTTATTTTATAAGGTTACTTTAACACTCTTGTGAGTAAGCCTTCTCATTCCACCTGCAAGGTGATCCTGCTAAGTGACCATGCCAACAGCAGCCAGAGCCAAGGCCAGCCATGCCAAGAGGCAAAGAGAGAGCAGTGTTCACAGCAAAACCAGATGTGCACCATTTGATCTTGGCAGGATTTGTTGTTACCAGTGTAGCTCCTGCCATATAAAATATGATTCCTGTTTAAGTAGTTAATGAGGGCAGTGGTCTTCTAAAATGCATTTGAATACATGAAATGGGAACCACTGTGAAAGCTGATGAAAAAACCCTGACACATTGAGCAACTTCTATCAGACAAGTCCAATTCTCAAAGAAATAGATACAGAAAATTTTGAGGCAGCTGATGATAAAGGACCCTTCACCACAGTACTAGCATTGACAAGAATTACTGACAAAGGGACACCGAACAATTTTTCAAGTATGCATTTGGCTGTATTTTTCCTACAGCCCTTTGGACCTGAGGGGGACACTTCTGGGTTTGGTGGGTGATTCACAAAGTTTCCTTGATTTTTCTGTATCTGGAGTGCCAAAAAGACATCAGAGATCTCCAAGAATGTTTGAAGAATGTGATGTCCACCCTGATCAAGACTTTTAGAGTCAAGACTGCACACCTAACACTGTACTAACACATACATTTGTTTCCTATTATTGTGTATTCCATATTGATTTTCCTTTCCTGGGCATATAGTAGCTGAAGACATCAGAGATAATGAAATGTCCTGTACTTTTCCTCAAGAGATAGGGACACTGAAAGACCTTACTAGAATGTCTTTGTCAAATTACAGCTGAAATCCAAAAAATATCAAGCTGTTAGTTGTTCTGAAAGCACTATGTTTTTAAAAAAAATATTATGCTAATTGTGTTGATTTTCTTAATTACAAAAATTGCAACTGAGATATAAAATAAACTAAATTTTTAATTTCAGCTTATTTTATTTAACTATGAACACTATGGATATTAAGATATTAAGAACTGATTATCCCTTTCCCAATTTTTTCTTGTATGATTTTTCAAAAATTTTCTTGTATGATGTTTCAAAAATGGGAGTACAGATGGGAAAATGGACAGACTGTTCTCTGTTCATTAATTTTTAAAATTTTCATGAAAAATAAACTTTGTCTTTTCAAGGTCAAACATTCTCTTTTACTTAAAAATTTGCTGTAAAACATTCTTGCTAAAGTTACATAATTTATAAAAGTTGAATTTACACTGCCAGCTTTAATGAGAAACAAATGAAAAAAGATATCTCTGAAAGAGTTCACAATGAACACTTATTTATATTAAATTCTGGGACTGGATTTGGGACAGTGGTAAAATGAAGTCATATGTGAATTGTATTCCTAAATATATATATATGGATTTATGGTAACGGAAATCCATGTTTGAGTCATTTAGAGAAAATGCATGGCAAACAGCAGAACTCTTCTGTGTTTCATTTATACAGAAATATAGAAAGTGAGATAACACCAGTGAAGTTTCTTTTACTAAAAGAGTGTTAAGCTGCCAAACACCAAACATTTGCTGGACTCATTTCTCAGTTGCTCTTGAGTACTTCTGAGTACAGAAATGTCAAAAAAGTGGTTGTTCCATAAGCAAGGGTTTATAATAAATGTTTTTTGCAAATCAATATTTATTCCAATCTGCAATGAAAAGAATTTGTTATGTCAGAACTGCAGGATGACTGGATTTGTTTCTTGAAATTCTGAGGAAAAAAAACCCTCATAATTTTATATAGAAAAATCTAAACATTGACATTTTTGAGATTTTATCTTTTTTTTTTTTTTTTAATTCACCTTTTATTGAGGCATTCATGGCTACGCAATTTATGTTTTGAGACAGGGTGGAGATTTGGGTTTATTTAACAGCAAAACAAATTCTCAACAAATCTGACAGTTTGAAAACATGCAGACAGCAATAAAAAGCTATAGATAATTTAAGAAACTTCTGTAATGCATTGTGAGTGGTCAGTAACCTTCTCAAATTGTGAAGAGATAATTTAACTAGTTTTCCATAAGTTTACGAGAAGGTAATCAGAAATAAGAGCTGTCATTTCCAACTGTAGGACCTTAAAGCTCTTCTTATTTAGTGCTATATCCACTGCCTGTTTGCTTAACTATTGTTAGATGAAAGCAGTATATCCAGCCTTTCCTAGTTTGCAGTAAGACTCTTGCTGCAAGACATGGGACGGCCTGCCACCCTTTGAGGAAAATTCTAGACCATAAACTATAGATGTTGTCTTAGCTGATCACACAGAATATCTTTCTTTGTGAAATGTAAATTCAAATTAGCTACAACATGGGAGACAGCAGCAGGACTTTCCAAGAAGGACACCTTATGTAAGGGAGGGTGTGGAGTCTCCCCCTCTGGAGACATTCAAAAGCCATCTGCTCCCATGCCTGTGTGACCTGCTCTAGGTGATCCAGCCTTGGCAGGAAAGCTGGGCTAGAGGATCTCCAGAGGCCTCTTCCAACACTGAAAATTCTGTATGACAAAATGAATGCAAAAGAAAGCAGCTTTTGGTGTGCTTGGGTGGACTTTATTTCTGAAAGGTTTTTCCCCTGTCAAGTAACCAGTAGAAAGAGTATTCTAAAATAAACCCTTCTAATCTGATTTAGTACACTTCTTCTCAGTCAGGGGGAGCAGACAAACTTCATTATAATTAATCTAGTTTAGCGTTTTATGCATTTGGACCAGAGAAAATCGGTTTAACCCATATAAAGATAGCTACCTAAACTGTCTATGGCTCTTCTGCCAAGAAAGGAAAAAGAAATGATATTGGGAAATGCGACAGGATGAAGATTCTCAGGAGTCAAGAGGATGTCCAAGCCACAAATACATTCCAGTAGATCACTAATGAGTG
The DNA here is from genome assembly GCA_013400315.1 of Bombycilla garrulus. NCBI lineage: Eukaryota > Metazoa > Chordata > Aves > Passeriformes > Bombycillidae > Bombycilla > Bombycilla garrulus. The sequence goes on along the minus strand of VXBU01015045.1, from coordinate 664,708 downwards.
AACATGCCTCATGTCTTACCGCCTGCTATAATCACTCATTTGATTTAAACAACATTTGGTTCCATGTGTATTTAATTTCCAGGAGGTGGGTAAAACTCTAGCTGAAAATTATATTCAGTGTTGTCTTTGCTGTTTTGATTAATTTCTAGGCAGGATGACTGTGGTTTGGGTTACTCTGAGCACTGGCATGAAGAGTTTCCACAGTTTGGCTCACAGCTTACTATGACCAAGTTTTGCAGCAGCTAGATTCTTTGTTAAAACCTGGTTGAAACAAAAAATTTAATTTCCACAGGAAATACTGANGGTGGGGAATGGCAAGCTCCCGTTAAAATTGAAGAATGATCATTTACTGAACTCTGTGTAAAGGGAGGTTCCAGGGGGTAAAAATTGCTTTGGGAAGAATGAACTGTTGGAGACTGATCCTGAACAACAACCTAGGTGGTCCCTGGAAACTGGGGACCATGAGATCATCTAATTTCAGAAAAACAAAGATAGTATGAAACATTCACTTCATTAAAAAGGAAGCCCTGAATGTCTTGACACCAGCAGGGCATGGTAGGACGACTGAGAAAGTAAAAATTGAAAGCCTCATATCCTTTAAGATTTAAATTTAGTAGGGGCTACCTAAAGTTTCCTGACTCATATCACAGGATGGCCTCAAACTTCAGATCCTGGACTTTGAGATTGCTAAGTATTATACTAGACAAAAGCAGGAATGCAACACACTTCAGTCACCATGGAAGTTCAGAGCAGGGAGATATGTTGTTGCAAACAAAATATTTCTGAAGACCTTATTTTCAACTCTTAAATATCAGCCAAAACAGGCTCACTGCATTGTTGATATAAATTGGCTTCTTTCAAGCGTATTAAGGACCCTATTCAGTTGGTTTTGCATTACTCGGCATGAGGTATCATTTGAAACTCTTGTATTGTAGGAATCCATCCAGGGAACACACAACATAAATGTACAGTCCTGCCCACAGCTGTAGAAAGAATGAAATCTTCAAAAATGATGTTTATCTAGAAATCATGTTCCTTCAGCCCCACAGAAGAAAAACACCACTCCCTTCACCTTTCAAGAAGAATTTCCCTCCTCTGCTTTTCAAACTTTAATTAAAAAATGCTATTAAATTCTATTTTGTTTGCTGATCTCATTTCCAGAGAAGTGACCAAGGAAAACTCTGCAGTAAGTAAAAAAAAAAAATAAAAATAAAAATAAAAGGAGAGTACAGTCAAGGAAAATCTTTTACCTTTGACTCCTTTCAGTGAAACAACTGAGTCAACTAGTATAAAACTGAACTTGTTTACTTGCCAGACCATGAACAGTAGTTGAAATACATAAAAGTCAGGCAGAATAAGTTCTAATCCCAAGGTAACACAGAGTGGACAACAATTACTTAGATTTTAAGACACATCAATAGGGAAGTACGTCCACTGAAGAGGAAAAGGTCAGTTCTTGACAAATAACAATTCCACAAGCTCTACGCCTACAGCAGTAAATTGTCTCCCCTTCCATTCACTTTTCTTTGGTACTTATTCCTCTTTCAGCTCTGAGATAGCTCCTTGTTCAGAAAACTATGGATTTGCTAAGTTTTCAAAGCTACTGCTTTTCACATTTGGTGGTAATGCAGTGAGCAGTGACGAACCTCTTCACCATGGATTGACTTGCAATATTTTCCCAGAAATTTACTTTATTTGGGGCTATTGTCTATGCCAGTCCTGTTAGTAAAGTTGTTCCTAGCCTCGGTACCAAGGTAGCCATATGCTGTGAATGTGCTCCTCTATCTCCAGCTGTCTTCTCTTGCAGAGAAGAAACAAGGCAACCACTCAGTTATCCTGATCATATAAGTCAAATCTGTCATCCTGTTGAGAACAATGGGCCTCATTCTTCTCTTCATTATACTGTTCTTTGCTGGGTTGATGCAACTGAGAGGCTGTTACACCACCACAAAACTGGTCCTCTATACATAGAAACAGTCCTGGAAAATCCTGGAAATAATAAAATACTGAGAGAATCCTTCTCTGTATAAAAGCACATTAAATTCTTTTTAGTATTGTGTTTTTATCATATTTCATCTTGTTGTCTGAACTGCAGAAACATGGAAAAATAGTTGCACATCTTGACTTCTTTCCCTAGGACACATTCAGCAAAGTGGATTAATGTGTCATATTTTGAGGACACATTCACTCTTGAAACATCCATTCCATTACACTTCCATAGTACTACTGTGCCCAATCCACCCCTGAATACAAAATATTATGTCCTCAATTAGTTCCTTATCAGATGGAAAAATTGTTAATTCTACCCATACCAAATAGTTCAGAGTAAGTATCTAACTTCAGTACTTTTACGAAGACAATAAAAAGTATACAATTGCAATGGTATTCAGCTACAATACTTCTGAAATTTTAAGTGTTGAAGTTTGTGAGGAAAAAATCTCCAAACAACTGGAAAAGGAAGCATATCTACAGAGAAGTATGCAGGCAAACACATGTACATATATGCATATGCAGATATGTATGAGCAGGATTCATATTGTGTTCCAACATGGAATGAGAAGAGTCTCCAGTATTTGGCTTAAAAATCCTTCTAACACATGGATCTTATCAAAATGTTCCTCAATCTAACTGTGGCTGAGCAAACAAAAGTGGTTCCACATGGCTGATAAAAGCCTGATCAAGAATAGGAAAGAAAAATGTTTCTACTTGCCTTGCTGCCTCTGGAAATCTGCAGATCGAAGACAGAATTATTTTGCCTCTACTGCAGTGTATGCAGTCAGTGAAGTCTGACCATATCTCCATTCAAATGAGAGGGAAAATATAAGATGTATTCAGCCAAACAAAGCCCAGTGATTCCACACTGAAATATAATGAGAGCAATAGCTATATATGCAAAAGGGAAAGCTTTCTCTCACATCTTGCAATCTATATCCTTCCCATAACACAGTAAGAGTAAAGAATTTGGACAATAGATTGAGAGCCTTTGTTTAGAGTAGCTTGCTTTAAATTCTACAATATCTATCTGTTACATTAAATAAAATAAATCACTCTATGCTTTATGTGATCCTTCTTAAACCTGCCTAGTATTTCTAATAAGGCAGGCAACTTGTGATATAATTTATGTGTCCTGCTGGAACATGAAAGGACACCTGTTTGTCAGCACAAAGTACATTATACAGCAGTCTAAATCTGCACTCTTATCTCTCCATGGGATGCAGTTATAGTTGCACACCCAATATATCTCCTCTTAGATATCAGTACTTCCTGACAAAATACTGCAGCACTGCAGCTCACTGTGCCATGTAGGAGAGAAAATAGCTGATGCCTAATCGACTGATACAGAAATACAAATAGCTTCTCACATCATACCACTGCTAATATGTGACCAAATATTTCTAAACTTAGATCATTATAAATAGGGAGTCATACGAAGAGCCTAATAGAGTTATGTAGTACAAGCAAGCTTGTAAGAGACAGAGCAGGCAGTCTCGTGAAATGGACTTGTGAAAGGTAGACGATAGTAATCAATTTACTCATCTCAAATAGCACTTTATTTCATATAGAAGTAAAATACCATGACATCAGTGGAGATATTTCTGAAATTAGAAACTCTTCAGAATGATTAAACTTACTGTTATAAACTGATTAAAAAATACTGGAATCATAATTAACAATCACAGCAGCTCTTAAAATCAAGAAACTGGGTTTGGTTTTCCTCTTTTAACTACTGAATAACTGGGAAAGGACACAAATAGCAAAATTGGGTAGCTTTTACAATAGACATATAAAACATTAGTGGTCTTTCTTCATCTCCAACTTTTCTTACACTTGTTCCTTAGCTCCTTTTCCCCCTACCTCCATCACCACTGAGTGCCTGTTCATTTCTGCCTTTGTCTACCTGGCATTGCTTCCTTCCTCTTTCTCAGGACATTCTCTTTCCTAACATTCAGTATGCTTATCCTTGATCTAGGATTTATGTCATCATTTAAAAGGGAGAGAGTGAGAAACAGCGAGATGAAAAAGAGTATTGAGATAAACTAATGGGGTTTTGATCGGTTGGTTAATTTTGCTGTTTGTTGCTTTATCTTCTTCTTGACTGTTCTTTCCCACAAGTCAGGATGGGCTTTAGGGCCATAGACAGGAAAGAGCCAAGTGGAGGCTATGAATGCATCCTTGTAAAGGGTCTCAGGTACTTGCCAAGGCAGAAAGCAGAGGGACTGAAGAGAGGAATTTCAAACAAGGTACAGCTCTGTCCTGGAAGTGCTGAAATCCTGTTTAACTAAAATTCCTTTCTTGGTAAGCAAAGTATTAGCTTCCTCAGTCCAATTTAATCAGATACAAAGCAACAAAACAAGTGCTGATTCCTACACCTGGAACAAAGAAACCCAGGGTGCTGAATGGACTGGGGAATGAGATGATGGACAGCGGGGCCTTGGAAAGGGACCTGGGGATCCTGGTTGATTGACCTGATTGCTCCTGACCTCTGATAGGTCAACAGAGCTGAACATGAGCCAGCAGTGCCCTGGCAGCCAGGAGGGCCAACCCTGTCCTGGGGGAATCAGGCCCAGCATCTCCAGCCGAGCAAGGGAGGGGATTGTCCTGCTCTGCTCTGCTCTGCTCTGCTCTGCTATGCTCTGCTCTGCTCTGCTCTGCTCTGTTCTGCTCTGCTCTGGAGGGCCTCACCTCGAGTGCTGGGGCAGTTTTGGGTGCCACAATATGAGAAAGATGCTAAACTGTTAGAGAATGTTGAAAGGAGAGCAACAAGGATGATGAAGGCTCTGGAGGGGAAGACGTATGATGAGCAGCTGAGGTCCCTTGGACTGTTCAGCCTGAGTGAGACTGAGGGAAGACCTTGTATCAGCCTACAGCTTCCTCATGAGGGGAAATGGAGCAAAAGGCACTGACCTCTTCTCTCCAGTGACCAGTGATAGGAATCAAGGAATGTCATGAAGCTCTGTCAGAGGAGTTTTAGGTTGGATATTAGGAAAAGGCTCTTCACCCAGATGCTGGTCACTGGAAAAGGTTCCCCAGGGAAGTGATCACAGCACAAAAACAGAGCTCAAGAAACATTTTAACAATTCTCTCAGGCACACAGCACCATTACTGAGGCTGTCCTGTGCAAAGCAAGGCACTGGACTTCGATGACCAGTATGGGTCCCTTCCAACTCAGGCTATTCTATAAATCAAGGGAAAAATCTGATCCTATAATCCTATAGGCAGAGTGAACATTATCTTCAAGATGTTGTGTAGGACCAATTAAATGAAGAAAAGCTCTTTTCAATGTCTTGTTAATAAGAACTGGTGATACCTGTGGGATCACATTATTTTATTTTACATCAGCTATCAAATACTTTATGTCTGTTAAAGTAATTCCACATTAATAATTATATGTGAATATGTATTATTTAGTTACAATAACCTTGAAGTTGTTTCTCTTAATTAAATTTCAAAAACTTAAAATCTTGCAGCTCTAATGAATGTCATTTATCAAGTTTGATAAAGACAGAAAATTTAAAAAAACACAGAAAACCCCACAGTAATTCTATATGAGGGTACAAGTTATGTAATGAAGCAGACCTCTTGCAGCAGAAAGAACTAAGTTTGAAGAATAGTGTAAATTCAAAATTGTTTTTTGGCATGGTCAGAAACAGTTATCAGAACTTCCTTCCCACAAGCAAATATTAGTCTAATCTTCTGACACAGCAGGAGGATTTTTTTCTGCTGGTTGTGCTGAAGAAAATGGGCAGAACACCATGTTTTTATTCTATATTCAGGCTTCAAGACAGGAGGAAATTCAGAGGATGCTAGGTTTCCTCCAAAAGAATTCCATCTTCTATCATCATTGTCATCAGTGTTAACATAAATTATTTAGAGGAAAAAATAGAGAGGATGTGAGCACACTCTAGCCTTCTCTCTTTGAACAAAAGTGTCATTAAAGAAATCCAGGATCAGTAAAAAAAACATGCATCAGATTCATTATCACTAAGTCCTTGAAGTTCATTGATCCACAGGTCATTGCAAAAAACCACAGAAGTTAGACAGTTCAGTCTTTATTTCAACAGTCTGAGAAATGTGATTAAAGTCTAAAATGTTCTATGTTTTTGGGGATTTTTTTTTTGCCAAATCCTTTCTGATCACTGGAAAACCAGATTTGCTGTAAACTGTTGGAACCATTGGTACCCTCAAGAAAAAGATGAATTTTTGGAGACACGGGTAGGACTAAATCTTAAAAGGTCTTTTTAGAACACAAAAACATACTGTAAGTAGGCAATGTACAAAGTATCCTATAACATACAGGAAATAATGGTCTGCAGCCTGTTTTCACCACAGAAATAAAAGGAATGCCAACATCAGTAATGAAAAACACTTATGGAACTGTAAGTTGCCTGGAAACAGATAAATGTGTTTAAACGTTCATACTTTCTTGATGAATCTACAGAGAATATTGGGAGAAAGTAAAAGTAACTTCCATATATGCTTATGAATCGCATTTCTATGGTTTTGTTTACAAGGTTTTGGTAAGCCAGGGGCAGCACTACAGGAGGGGCTTTCCTGAAAAGAGTCCAAGAGTTAGCCCCATGTCAGACAGAGATAGTTCTGGATGACTCCAAAATAAATCCACCAGTGGGCAAAGCTGAACCCTTCAGCAATGCTGGCAGCACCTCTCTGATAACATATTGAAGACGCAGTAAAAATGCTGTGAAGGACAGAGGAGTGAAAAAATATGTGGGAGAAACAACCCTGCAAACCTCAAGGTCAGTGCAGAAGGAGGGTGAGGAAGTGCTCCAGGGGATGGAGCAGAGATTCCCCTGCAGCCTGTGGCAAAGCTGTCTGCTGTCTGCGAGGCAAGCTGGCCCATAGAGGTCCACAGGACCCTGCAGTCCAGCAAGGAATATGTGCCACAGTACTGGATATTTCCCGAAGGAAACTGTAGCTCAAGGAGTCTCCATGGTGGAGCACCCTCCAGGCAAGAGCTGCGGCCTGTGGACAGGACCAGGTCTTCTGCAGCGCCTGTGACCCTGTGGGTGACCCATGCTGGAGCAGTTTGTTCCTGAAGGGCTGCACCCCATGCGAAGGGACCTACCGTAGAGCAGTTCTTGAAGAATTACAGCCCATGGGAAGGACCCTCATCAGAGCAGTTCATGAAGGACTGTCTCCTGTAGGAGAGTTCCTATGCTGGAGTAGAACAGCATGAGAAGGAAGGACTGAGAAAGACAAATTGTTACAAACTCCACAATCTGCCATCCACAAGTCCTGTGGCACTTTGGGAAGGGGAGGAAGAGATAGGAGAGTCAGATAAAAAGGAATGAACTTGAGCCTGGAAAGAAAGGGGGTGTGTGGGAAGGTGGCTTTAGTTTCGATTTTGTTAATCATCAGTTTAGTCTATTTCTAATTGGAAATTAGTTAAATTAATCTTCCCTGAGTCAAGTCTGTTCCCTATAAGAGTAATTTGTGAATGATTGCTCTGCCCTTATCTCAACCTATCTTATTTTCTCCCACTGTTTCTCTGAGGAGGGGGAGTGGGGAAGCAGCCAGCCAAGGTTAACCCACCACAGCGTATTTTTAGAGGGATAAAAAACAATTAGGATGACAGAAAAAAATTAAATAGTTGACCATATTTACAGAAGAAGTATTTTTCACTCTCCATCTGATTTCAAAGTTTGTTGATAAAGATAATAAAAAATAATATCAAAGATTGCAAGCATAGTTATCTGATAAGAATAACAAAACAAATTTTAAAAATTACATAAGTACAGAATTTTTATTTAAAGCATTCAGTCCACATCTGAATAACAACCTAACAGAACACCCTGTAAATCACACGATTCTCTTGTGACTATTATAGTTGTGTAATAACTTATAGATCAAATTATACAGGACAGCAACTAGAAAACATTTCAACCAATACTGACAGCTCTTACAGAGTCCCTATTACTTAAATAGGAAGAACAACTCCTATGCCTCTGGTTTGTACATTACAGCTTTTCTGCTATGTTAACAAACTCAGCAGTCAAAAGTGACACTTAATATTTTGCAGCTGCCATATTTGATCACCTTTAAAAATGTTATGTCTTTCATAAAAAGAGGTTACATAAATCAGCTTGATCCTTTGAGTATTTACTGAATGCTCTAAGCTTCATTGAAACCCAGAGATGTAGGACTAGATGAGACCTCAGCAGTTCAGCTGGGCCACTAACAAGATCATCTGCTCAGACATGCTTTTTTGTACCTACTGAGAGAGATATCCCAGCCGCCCAGGTACTTTCTTTCACTTATTTAGTGGGCAGAGGAAGGGGAGGAAAAGACACAGAGAGCCCAGGGATGAAAGTGAAAAAATCAGCAGAGGTTTACCTGTCATTGAGAAACACACAAACTGTGAACAGGGAAGAGGGAGCAGGAGATGTGAGGCACCTACCTTTTGAAAGAGAAATTAAGTTACAAAAACAAGGCCTTAGTGTTAATGGTTTAGGATCTTGTATCCGTTCTGCTTAGATGTCAGTGATGTCTTCTTGCAGTCACAACAGTGCTGAAACTGGAGGGGAAATGGAAGGATAATGGACAGAACAATTTCTGCAGACTGTAGAAATTAAAGTTAAGGTATGATTTTTATAATCTTGACTTAGATGAGTGTTTTGAAGTGAAATATAAATTCAAGATATTGTATTTCCTGTTCAGTAAAATTTTTTTTTCTGATGTTCATGTACAATTTCTAGGACTTGAAATAAAAATGTTTCAATAACAATGTCTGCTTGAGAGTCAACTGGGTTTCTTATAAAGATATTTGAAATCTTCAATGAATGCTTATAATTCAGAAGTGGTAATCTGGAAGGCAAAGTGCAGCTGCTCTGTTCCCCTCCTGTAAATCTGCATGTGCATCTTGCTCCTTTTATACAGCTTTCAGACACCTTCTGACCTTTCTGTAGGATCTATATATTTAGGAAGAGTACAGCTCCATGGTGAATTTCATTATGCAAATGTGAAGGGGAGGAAATTGCTCTTAGTAATTTTCTAATGATATATTTAAGTTTTAGAAATTTTCATTCATAATTCAAGAGTACAAATATGTCAGGCCACCTGATGTTAAATCAACTGTGCACATCTAATAGCAGTTCTGATCTTCCACAGAACCTGCTATAAGATTAGGATCTATATATAGACCCTATTTTGCCTGGCAGGATATAGACCTAAAGGCTATGTGATCAGGTGCTCCAACACAAATGGAAGGGGATTAGATTGCTGCACAGCCTCCCCCATGGAGCTGGATAAAAGATCATGCACTTGATGCTTTTGGGGAAGGCTGAGAAAAGCACACTGCTCCTGGCATTCCCTTGAGTCAGGGATGGAAAAGCATTGGCAGACATTTGAGAAGAGCTCCAAACCTGAGCTGACAATGCTGAAAGGTCAGCTGACATAACACTGACACTGAAGAAACTGCATAATTTCTTTTCTTTCCCATTTTCAACAATTTTTAACATACACTTATCCAAGGATGTGAATTTTTAGGAATAGCTTAACATTGCAAAGTGGGGAGAAGATAAAGGCTCTTAACATATGAAACTATATTAAACTCCAGTGTGGAGTGCATCAGTCTGGCAGGTTACTACTGAATTCAAAGGTCAATTTATACTTACTGGAGGTCAGTAAACTGTTAGGAGCATACTTGCCCCTGGGCAACAAATGGGCTTTGCAAATAAAACTGGAAGGAAAATAGAGAAACTTTGAAAACCCTGAGGAGATTTTAGCATTCAATAGTCCTGAAATCTAACAGGTATTTCCCTCTGGGGTTTCAGTTTGTCCCCAGGATGTCTTGGAATGAATCACTAATTCAAGTATTAGCACATATATTTCCTCCTCCTGGTGTGGGAGCCATTTGTACAGCTGCTACTTTGGGAAACGTTCAATAATCCTTCATTCTCAAAAGTCATAACCACTCTGAAAGCCAAGAAATCCTTCTAGGACGTGCGCTGCCTCTTTGCTTTGGCTTCCATATGTTTGGTACTCATATGTAAGGCACAGAGAAAGCTTTGTAGCAAGTTTGTCACATTCTGAGAGTGAGAAATCATGTAAATAACAGGTTGCAGTTTAATGCCTTTTAATTCCCAAGGCAGAGCACTAGCAGGACAGATGCGTTCAAAAGAATGAATGTGGAAGAATCTGGAACTGAAGCAGGGCCTAACATATGGGAGCAGATAAACCTGTCTATAGAAAATAAGGACACGTGGAATTTTGCCAGTAGTCAGCTGAAACTGGCTCTGCTCACAGCCTTGAAATGTATATTCTGTCTCCTCTCCAAGCCTTTCTTTCTGTTTGATTGCTCCTGCTTCCAGTCCGGAAGACTCATCAGATTCCAAGTGGGGTTGTTTTGCCCACCTAGTAATAGGATCTGCAAACCTTAGAGAACTGTACTTTAACTTGGCGGGCAATCACAGCCCAAATAGAGCTCAGTTGAAAATCCTGAACTCAGTAGAAAAGCTCCCTGTGCCTGAAGCCCAGGCCTGAAATGCATTTAGAAGTCCCATGGCTAAATGTGGCTCCAGTGGTAGACTTGGTCAAGGAAACATATTGTGACTTCAGCCAGGCTCCAGCTGAAGCGTGCTGTAGGGATCATGGATAAATGAAAAGCCAAATTTCTGAGTGAATGCTTTTCCAAGCCAAACAAAGCCGCTGAACTTTCTGGGGTTTTCTTGGCACTTATACTGCTTTTGGGAATTTGAATGGTGCCTGTCTGAGGATAATTGACTCCCTCTGTATGCTATTGTGATTCTGAAAAAAAGCAGCATTTTTCTCAATCTTTCCAGGCATAGTCATGTTCTTAATAGCAACTGGACAGAACAGGAAATGGAAAGGGATGTTCTACATGATTTAGATGAATGTCCGTGAAAAGCAACCCACACCCCTGGATCACCTCAACAGGTGATGACCCAGTTATGTTAATAATTCATCATAGGATATAATTCTCCTTATTTACACATGGTACTTCCATTTCCATTTACTTGAGTGGTTTAGCCGCAGCAGGAAAGAGGAGATTTAAATCTCTGGTTTCTGCTATGCATGTTTTAAGAAAGAAATTAACTGTACTGTACAAGGCAAAAGGACTCTAAGCTACAGAAGCTGACTACGCTGAAAATAAAAGCAGAAGTGGCATCACAGCCAGGAGTAGTTATGAACATAAGTCACTCTTTATTTTTAAACTTCATGCTTTATAAGGCATTACATGATTCAACTTGTTGATGAAGTGGAAATTTTCACTTGGTTTAATTTTGCCAGTTCAGTAAGTTTGCCACCATTGATGCACTTTTGAAAGGAAAAGCCAGACCATCTCAAGGTAGTTTTGCAACTATTGTTCCAAAAAGTGTATTTGATTGTTCTGACTTTGAAAATGGTACTGATACTCAAGCAAATCAACACTTTTTTCTTGGTATCAATAATTTAATGAAAAATTTTATTAATTTTAATAATCTAAAACTAATATTTGTTTCGCTGAATGAACCTATTCATATTTAGTCTGACCATCTTCTCTCTAAGCAGATCATGTGTTTGGATCCTTTTGCATCCTACAGGATGAGGGTGCAACCACCTATTTAAATTAAGTGAATAAAATTCTGAAAATAATTCTTACTAAGTTTTACTGTTGCTTAGGAGATACAAATGTTCCAAATATTTTTTAGTTTATAGAATTCCAAACAGAACTTCACCACAAGTGCACAACATTTATTATTATACTGTTAAAATGCCCAAAGCATGCTTGAGTTTTCTGCATGCAAAAGAAAATGAAGTGAAAACAAGAAAATTAGAACTCCAGTAACTGCACAAGATAAGGAATTTCTTGTGTCCCTAAGGACATCCAGACCAAACACCATTATTATTACTATTATGGCATTGCAGCAAATTGAGTGCTGGTTAATTTCCTCTTTTCTAACTGATTTTTTTCTGCCTGGGAGCATGAGGGAGAAGAAAATGGCTTAAAATTCATAACATCCCCATGACAAAAGAACACCCAAAAGGCAGCAGCTGCTTAGAGAAGTGAAAGCATTGGATCTTCAGAGGCCATTCTAGCAGAGTGTGTTTTTCTTTGATGAGCTTGTCATCTAGACTAACAGTGACTGTAAGGACATCACATGCAGTTGTTGAGAAATGCTAAGAACACATTAAAAGTGCAGGAGAATGTATGCACCAAATCTTAATAATGGCTGTTATTGCAGCCCTCAGTCCTATGGACATTCCAAAAAGTTTTGTGTATTATACTCTACAATAAACATGAAAGTTATTGTCTAAAAGGAGAAAAAAAATATAAACCACCAAGAAGGAAATACACAGAGATATCCTACAAAATGCATTTGTATTTATATCTAAAAGATAAGGCATAGGATACTGGAGCTAAGGGTCCCCCTAACTGCGCTGCTTGTAAGTGAGAGCAGGAAATCAGCTTTAGGATAAAGATAGGTAAATGTGTGAATGAAAGACAGAAGTAAGCCAAAGCCCATGCAAGGAAGTACAAACCTCAGCAGAAGCTGGTTAAAGGCAATGGTGGCAGGAAGAGCCAAGGCTGTGCTGCTTCTTTCCCAGGCCAGCATCAGACCGAGCCCTGAGGAATTCACTCTGCCAGGTAGGGCCATTCAAGGAACACTGAAGCTGAGCTTTTGTACTCCTATTACAACAGATAAAATTAGTTTTCTACCCAAAAAATACTGAAGCATGAATTGCCCTTTAGGTTTCAGCCATTCTTTCTTAACCAGTGTTACGTCTTGTGAAAGCAAAGCGTTTTGTTTTTTTTTCCTTAATCTTTTCCAGAAATTTTTCTTGGCCAACCTATTAAGTGCAACGTCTCACCCTAGAATTGTCTCTAATAAGTAAAGCAGGGAGTATAGCCACCACAGAGTTTGTGTCCCATAATGTGTCTTATAGGCAAATTAATAGGCTGCCAGATTTGGGGCACCAGCTCACAGATGCATGATACTTAAGAAAACAAGCAGAAGAATGCATCAGGGCTATGGGAAAACACCAAAAATACCAATCTGCTAAAATATGAGTCTCAGATACAGGTTCAGTGTCACTTAGTGTTGTCTCTAAAATATTGACTAGTTATTTTATTTAAAAGATAAACTCTCCATGCCCACCAAAGATATCAGCATACCCATAATGATGGGTACCTTTGCTGATGCTCTGGCACAGAGGGACACAGCTGTTTGCCCACTGTGCTATGTCTCAGTCTGATAAAGCACTGAGGTACAGATTATCAAGTATGCAGATAACACTACAAAGCCATGTTATGAGCACTTTGCCCAGGAAAGGCATCCTGCCTCAGTCAAGGTGCCATGAGCAAGATACCAGGTGATCATACCAGTCACGGTGGCTCTGATTGCCACATACCTGTGTCACCTGGACTCCAGCCTGCACAGACAGAACAGAGGCATGGCCAAGAAAAACAGATGGTTTTCTGGCTGAGAGACAAGGGTGGGAGGACACAGAGGTGATCACATTCACATGTCAGTGCATCAGATGACAAAGTTTCTGTAAAGGCTGATAAAGTTGTAAAAAAAAAAACTCCAACACATTGGGAGGGACTCCTGGAGGTCATCCAGCCCAACCTCCTGCTCAAAGCAGAACTACCTTCAAAGCTAGTCCAGTTTGCTTAATACACTGAAAACAGACAGAGAGACTGCCCAGCCTTTATACGACAAAATAATAGAAATAGCAGGTAACAGTAACACATATTCAGCTAAAATCCATAATTGAATCTTAGGTTCTTATATATTCTTTACTATTTCAAACCTGACTTGCAAAGTAAGAGCATTTCTCACTGTGACACACAGCTTATCATCTATAGCTTCATTCTCTCTTTCTGCAACTTTTCTACATGAAGTGTAGGTCACGAATGAAAAAGGAGAAGACTGGGAGCTGGACATCTGAACTCAGACAGGGTATACCACTGTTCTCTGGTAGTCTGCTGCAACTGAAAGCAAGCAAGCCCTAGCCAGAACAAAATCCCTCAATTTGGAAACCATCACAGTGTAATTTTTCCCACTTCCTCCCCAGCCCAGTATTTTAAAACTTTTTCCTACCTATAATACACTGATTTGTTAGCTTATACTTCACACACACCACACTTCACATTCAGTGTAATGGGGAAATGTAGAGGTCTGGCAATGTAAAAGAGGAAGCAGTTTAATTAACAGAAATTGTATCCCCTTCCTTGATTTTTCCCTCACTGAAAATGCTTAATCTTGTTTATGTGACAATTTGCTTCTGCTTTCTTGAATACCAGAAAAAAAGTACTGGTAATCAAAACTTAAATAGTATTGTTAATTACTCAGAATGAGTAATGAACATTCAATGGTAGTGCTAGTGAAAATCAAAATGGACTGGGTTGAAATTTTATGCTTCCAGCAAAGGTGTGGCATGAACAACACTATACTGGGAGTGACTGTGACTCAGATGTACAGATCTTTCCTCAATTCCTCCTTGCTTCTGGCACATACTATTTTACTCCTGAGCTACTTCAGTTGTAAAATATGACCCACCCTGAAATGGCTCATCTACTGTTTATATAACCCTTCACTATACCCATGTTTTCCAGATATGTTGCAAAGGCAGAGGACAGGAAAGCAAAACCAAGGACTTAATTTACTTCTCTCTGTCTAGAACAATAGCCAGGTAGTTACCTAGATAACAGCTGGGCATACATTTTTCAGACAAGGCTAAAAATGACACTCAAATTAAGCAAGGGGTGTGGAGAATAAATCACATTTAACAAGGTAGAGAGAAAAAAAGCCCAACGACTCTGAGCTTCAGACTACAGACAAATGAATATAGGATAACCATGTTCTCAAAAAGTGAGAAAATATAAAGCTGTTTGAAAAAAAAATATTTTATTATTGAGTTTCGAAAGTCCAAAAATATTGGGATTTTTCAGTGCTTTACAGACAAAACATAAGGTTTAATAACTTACAAAATGAAAATTACACTTAATAGGGATCTCAGAAAAATGCAAGGCTTTCAGTTGTTAGAAATAAAGGTCTAGCTTAAACTATTTCACCTGATTTTCAAATTCAAGATTCTATCTTTAAAAGCAGGAATAGGAAAGTCTATAAAGGCCGTTTTCTGTGTCCTATTCTGTTGAACCCTTTCCTCACCCCATATCCAGTTCTCCCACTGCAAATTAATTTGACAGGTTCCTGGCAGGGCTTCAGCAACTTTGCGTTTCTCTGGAATTAGCAAAAATGCTAATTTGGGAAGTTTGCTGCTAGTGCACATTTTTTAGCCTGGCTGAAGCTCCAAGGCTATTTGAGATAATATCAACCAAAGAACAAAGGGGCACCTGTCATGAGCCCCAAGCGAAGGAAACAGACAGTGCTCGAGGAATTAAAATGAGATTTCTTTACACCAAACGTCGAAGGCTCGAGCAGAGTGCTGCAGGAACAACTGGGGTTGCTCTAAATCAGGGTGGTGGGGAGGAAGGAGAGGGAGGGAAACGTGCGGCGTCTCTTTCAAACAAGGGCTGACGGTGAAAGGGTGGGGATGGCTCTAGATAAGCTTCCTGATCCACTTCCACTGAGACACTCGAAACAATGGGGTGGCAGAGCCACTTGCAGGCAATAGGACACGTACCGCAGGCTACACCCCTTCCTCCGGGATGAAGTTATGGCCGCGCTCATCCGGACAGTCCCCAGCCCGAGCCCACCGGCTTGTCGGAGGCTGTGGGCACAGGGCAACACCTGAACCTGAACCTGAACGTCACAGCGGTGGGAAAACAAGCCAGCCAAAATCCGACCAGCGATGTCACATAAAGAGCTGTCCCCGCCCTCTGCTGAGTCTCACAGGTCTGCAGTAGCAGTTTGTGCTCCTGCCTTTTCAGATCAGCCCAAACTGGAGGCTGCTCTAGTCTCTAGACAGGTTTTGTTTGCTTGTTTTTAATATTCATGTCACAGAATTTGGACCCCAGGCAAGACTACGGGGGGAAGTAGCTAGAGCTGTGCTCTCTGTAGGACATAACACAGTCAGGGGCACATTATGCAGTCACCTCAGCACAGCACACCTCACCAGAGTGTGCTCGGGGCCAGAACACGATATTTCCACCTACCTTGGATATTCATGGCAACAACACCGATTACAATCTAGGGGAAAACGATCCCTTGTAGCTAACGGGTGTTTATCCTACTTAAAACTCTGTTTTCCAGGCAAGACTGTCTTGGTTGGGCGGTTTTAACCCTTTCAGGTAGTAGGGATATTGTCAGCATGACAGCAATATTCACATACTCCAAAACTTTCATATAAAACTGCAAAAAAACTCTCAAAATAAAAAGAGCAAGTACAGCAAGAATTGCATTAGAAAAATCTCCTACCATCAAGACTGATATTTCTAAAGGGGTTTTATACTTGCAGAGAAAGTTATTGCAGTTTCTTTTGTCGCTTGAAAGCAGAAAATCTTCAAATGGAAATGGCAAGGAGAAAAAAGATCTAAATATGACCACCTTTTCTTGCATTATTTTTTCCATTATTCACTGCAGTTCCTCCAGAGTAGCATTAATATATGTAGACTGAATTAAAATCCAGACCAAAATGTCACAGGTAGCCAAATTTAAGCTCTGACCACTTCTCTAAATATGTGGTATACCAGGGGTGTTCATTAACAGTGAACTACTTCACAAATTTTGTGAATAGAAATCAAACTAAACTAAACTAAACTATTGATTTTTCTCATTCTGATTCCACTGGCATCATAGACAAAACAACTGCCACCTCAGATTCTGTATATGTACACACACACACATGCATATACAAATCTGAAAACTACTTTAAATTTTTTTTAACTTCAGCTAATGTTTTCAGGTGAAGGTACACAAATCACCGTGCAAATGGAGGTATTTTCCTCCTGTAAAACACATGATTATATTGTGGAAATCCCTTGACACTGGGTGTTGCATGATGGTTTACACTGTTTGCATCCCCAGGCTTCGTGATCAGGAAAGAGTGACTTAGGGAAGTATCATTATATTGTTAAGCTTTTCCTATGTACCTGCCTGGTCAGGGTCAGGGAACTGATTGGCCCCAGCCCATGGCTGTCCTTTTGCCAGGTGACAGCAGACCTCTAAAGAAACTGTAACTGTTCTCATTGAACATATAAATCTTATTTTAGGTTCTATTTCAATGTGCATTTTACTTTATAATGAGTGTAAAACGTGTGGTTCTTACTGCTCCAGAATCCTTTGAGGATAAGCATGATTTTGGTCTTTGTTTTCAGGTCATCACAGTCATCTTCCTATGTCCTTACTCAAAACTTAAGTCTTACATAGAAGATTGCATGTTCATATGACCCAACACTTTTGTCTATGGTAATTTTTTGCTAATACCAAGCTAGTAAAATATATAATCTTCATATTTTGGGACGTATGCCAAAGAATTATGTCTAATGTTAAAAAGAAACATTTCTTGGGGCAAGTTACAATATAATTGACCCTTTGCAGGAATTCTGACACTTTCTTCAAAAGCATCAGGAATCAACAACACAAAAGAAATGTTGTGAAAACCTGCTTTTCCAAGGATTAAAATAAAACCTTGCCAAATGTCTCAAGAGACTGAAATAGAAAATATAATTATACGATATGAAAAGAGATGTAATTTTAAGACAGGCAGTGAAAAGTCAATACCACTCTTTCAAAACTGCCAGGCAATCATGATCTTCAGACTGACTTGGAAAGGAGCATTAACTCACCTCAGGAAGACAATTTTAAGGAAATCTTGTAGGAATGTCTATTGATTACTGAGGTTGACTGAACATTAATTATAGTATTTTTTCTATAAAAAAGGAAAAACAGAGGCATTCTAAGTGCCAAATCAGCCATGTATCTTACCTTGACAGGTTTTGTGGAGGCCCTATGGAAAATGTCTTTAACATCTATTGTAAAACAGGTTAGACATACTTTGCAGATAATGGTTTTTATTATGTGGCCAGTTGGATTTTATCATTAATGTATGAAGAGATTGATAGTGTCATTCAGCTTTGGAGGGATGAATCCAAATGTAAACTGCTCCAAGAAAACAAAAGAACTTAGGTCATTTGCTATATAAATTTTATTTGGGAGGTTTTAGACTATTTAAACCTACATCTAGGAAAAAGAGTTAACAGAACCATGGAAGCAATACTTCAGAACACTTCTGGACTCAAAAAACCCTTCTTGAATAAACGTAAGAAAATTCTAGTAGCAGTCATAGATGTCAAATGGTCAAAGTCACATCCATTGAACAGAAGATCTCTACATTAGCAGGGAAAAAGGACATTTCAAAGCATGTCCAAAGAACTTCCTCCGCAGACATAAAGCCCTCACAGGGACCATTTATTCACCATTTAGGACTGTGCTGCCAAGGCAGAAGCATAACTTGGAGCCTCAAACCAAAGCAAAGTTAATTCTGGGAAGCTTTGTCCAGCTGGGAGAATAATTGGCATAACAACACAACTTCAACATCAAATGTGATCAACACTCCTAGAGTTCCTGAACCAGAAGCTTGGAATGGAATTATGAGTTTCTTGATTTTACTCTGTAAACCTATTTCCATATTTTGTAATCTGTTGTTTTACCTTTATATTAGTAGAAGAAATCAGCACATTTAACCTTTAGCCTTAACTTGCAATAACCATGAAACAACACCCAGAGACTACCCTGTTCTTGGGGTAGAGCAGAAAGACCTAGTTTATGAAGCCTCCTCAGTTAACCTGACCTCAGGTCTGTGCTTCAAATCACATCAAGCAGGGATCTGACCTGGCCTCAGGGACACACTCAAATCACTAGGTTACTGTGGACTAGCCAGGTTGGAAAAGAGACCACAAGCAACGTCTCCTTAGAGCAAAGAAATAATGTCAAAAAATATTGCTCAAAACAAAAAGTTTCAGTTTCATCTCATCAGCATTTTTTGAATGAAAACAAATTTTGTGGTAATATCCTACCCAGGTCTAGCTGCTTTTCCTATCACAGATACACACTAAAATGAGGCAGAAAGCGTTTCTGAGGAAAAGTCATCTACAGACAGATGGCTGAGCTGTGACCCAGATTCTCTCTACACCAGTGGAAACCTGAAATAACCCTATGGAGTACAGAAAGACAAAAACCACTCTGGTATCTCAGCTGTGACAGAACTACCTGTTCAAGAGTCAAGACTGGGTTCTCTATATTTCTCTATTACTAATTCATGTTTCTTAAAAACTGTGGAGGAATCTTATGCTTCCACACTATGCACACAATTGGGAAGGGCAAAGGAGGTAAAGATGTCAGTGGCAGAATCCATGAACACGCCTTGACAGTTAAGTAGTTCTTAGAAACAGCATTTGTACAGAAAAGGCCTATTACAAAAAAACGTCTTTTTCTACTGAAGAGTCATCAGTAAGTTCAGTATAATCAGCCAGATATCAGTTTTTTAGACATACTATCTTAATTTAAGAAAATCAGTGATGACAAATTGTTATTCACAGAGCTCGACGGTCTGACCAGCATATTCCAACTTATGGCCCAGAGCAGGATGAATAGCATTTTCATTGACCTTAAATCAGCATGCTATGAAAAACCTCAGCACTGGAAAGATGGACTTAACATCACAAAAAAAAGGAAATTCTGCATAGTTTTCATGTGTATGAACTGTGTTTCTGCACAGTGCACTGTGAAGAGCACTATCTAAATTGATAGCAGATTCTTCTATTATAATAATTTTTATCTCTATCTGGTTTGGCAACCATTGATAACATTTGACATCCTTTGACTAACTGTGGAAAAAAAAAAAAAATCAAGAGTCCTCCACTGGTCTAGTTACCAAATTTAAACTATAAAAACCCACTAGGGCAACAAAACTGTTCTTCATCCTCCTGATTCCTTGCCAGTCTGGCCAAATGATGTCCTTTGTAGTTGAAAAAACAAATGGTGGGAAGCACATTTCTGGTGTTGCATGCAAGTTATCTTAACATCTGTTTCTGTGGCTGAGATTGTCCCAGTCCTTAGCAGTTTATCACCTATTGTCTACATACTGCTCCTGCTAGGTGTAGCCCCAAGTTTAGATAGTGCCAACTGGATCAGACTCCATGTAGAACATTTCCCCAAGGAAAGATGATCCTCTTTTTTATTCTCTATTGTGTGAGTGGACATGGTTAAGGTTCTTTCCGTCTTAGAGGTAGTTGTGAAACCCTCATATGGAAAACTGCATTTTTGTTCAAGAGGTATAGGAAAGCTGGGTGAGGGGAGCACTTGTTTCAGTAGGTTCTTTTAAAGTTCTTTCCTCTTGGGTTGAACACCAAAATATTCATTGCATCAAAAGACACTGGATAGTGACAAAAAGGATTCAAAAATCACCTTGTAAGGACAGCCATAGGAAGACAAAGGCCTAGTCTCAGCTCTGGACCCTATAGAACATGTAAATTCTGGGAGGGTAACTCAGTTCCAAATTCTGATGGCTCAAATGTCTACACTTGAACCTGTTTCTAAACTTCTGATGTAATTGATAATGTTTAGAGAGAAATTTCAATCACCCTGAAGCAGACAAGTATCCTGGTAAACTGAAGACCAATTTAGACTTTGCTGCACAATAGCAAGATCACCTGTAGAAGGTCGCTGTGTCCTATTCTGCAGCCTCTCAGATGACTGCCCTGGTTTTTCTCACCTTGTAGCTAAAGATGAGCTTACACCACTTTCTCCTCCTCATGCATTTGTAGAGACCAGTATGGTGTTTGTGATCAGTGAACACCTACCCAACTAGGTCGGAAAGCAAAATAAGATACAAGCACCCTAGTTCATGGATCTCGAGGAGGCCTTAGCTGCTGTGAGTCTCAAAGTTGTTAGAATTTTGGGAGAAGTGAGAAACAGGTTAAAATTGAGAATAGTTGAGACTAGATCTTCTGTAGTTTGCCTTGCTAGGAAGAGGAGAGCAGAAGAGGAATGGAGATGTCAGCTGACCAGAGCATGTAACACAGTCTGTTATGCAAACAGACTCTCCAAGTGCAATGTTCTGAGGTAAAAACCCAGTATTATTAGATTTTCCTATACATTTCTGTCCTGAAAAGATTTTTATTATTTGGCCACATTTCCTGCATTTTACTGTTCCTTGTAAAATCTTTAATCTTTGTATGAGATATTTTAAATTATAAATACTACATTTGCAAGAAAATGTTTCTGTTTCATTAAATAGTCCCAAAAGTGTTTTAATTATTTTACACATTCTTACAGCCTCCTTCAACAATACATGTCATTTCAACTTAAGAAAATTCTTAAGGTCTATCAGTATCTATTTATGATCTCTGATTTGCTTCTGATTGTATAACTATTTGCAGCAATCCCTCAAAACAACGTTCCACTCCCCATTGAATCTTGCACTGTCACATATTCTTTCTTTAATGTATGTTGCCAAGTAAATAATACCTCTTCTTTATTAACAGAATGTATATACTTTCTTTTTCTCTTAAAAATTTGCTACCTAGGAAGGACACAAAGTAAACTATTTAACTTGTTTTATTGTAAAGTTTTTTTGTATGTACTTGGATGCATGTTTCATATAGTACATTGTAAAACAGTATTTAGTGTGTGGTAAATATATAACCTCTTATAGACATAAAGAATAGTGAAAAAGTTGGTATATCAGAAAGAGAATTACTGTCCTCATAACATTTCTTAATAAGCCAAGATGAAGGCCTGTTTTCTGCTCAGCTTTGCTTCACACTTGCTAGACCTTCAACAGAAAGTGCTAAATCTGGACTAATGCCTTTAAACTCCTTTTAATTTTCTCTGCAGAGGGCGAGAAGGAAAAAGTCACTGCCACAACAAAGCTCTTGGGAAAGTATAAGCTGGCATCACTTGGGGACAGTGTCTTAAGTCAGGGGTTCTGAAAGCATTGAAACGAAAAAATAGGCCTGGTAACATTATCAATAATTTCATTCACACAAGTTTAACCAAGGTATAGTCCAGTCCAGTTAACACAGAGTCTACTGCGAAATTACTTTAGCTGTCTGAACATCACTCAGGGAGACATAAAAATGATTTTAGAAAGCTACCCAGGAGAACACCTGCAATCTGTGGGAAGAAGGAACACCTGTTTCACTCTGATTACCAAGAATGGAAGTCAGCATCTTTCGGTGTGAAACACCCTTTTCTTCAGATCAAAAGCACAGCAGAAAGACAGTGAGTTATTTGTGTAGAGCTAGCATCAGCACTGAGGTAGAAGCAGCATGCTTGGAAGCATTTGCACTGAAAAAAACCAAACTCAATCCATTTGGAAACAACCCTGAAATGCAGGCTTCTACAGTGATTTCAATAGAGCCTTTGTAGTATTACAAAGAAAGAAGACTTCAAGTATTAAATTTGGTTTAGCACACAGAAAGTAATTTACTTATTTTTAATGTCTTCTGAACTCTCACCTCCTTTCTCTTTTTCAGTAATTCACACAGTAAAAAAACTCTAGTTCTATTCATGCAGAGTGCAAAATGACGCACATTTAAAACAGAAAGGATGGGTTATTTCCCAAGGGTCTTACATTAGAGAGTCACCCTTTTCACCTCTAAAATCAAGCTGCCTCTGGTGAGAAATGCTGCAACTCCGGTTAAACAGCATGTGAAGTCCTGTAGAAGTGTTTATTAGGACCAGCTCATTCAAATCCTCATGGTACCTTACATAATATATAAGCTCTCATTGTAGATGTTTTCCCTGAGATAAAACTAGCTAAGCTAAAAATAGCTGGAGTCATTACAAGGCAGTGTAAGTTTTCAGGGATAAAACTTTTATTCTCCTCAAACTAATATGTCTCCAGACCAGTTATTTGCCACCTGGTGACCTTTTTATCACAAGAATTTGCATAAGACTAAATTTAAGTTCCTTACCTATAAAATCATGACAAGTTTTCAGAGATCTCTATTCTCCTTCTTTGTGTTGGGGTGAAAGGTGATTTCTTGCTCAAAGAAGGAATAAGGTTGAAGAATGTTCTACAATGGAGGACAAGAAATGCCAGTAAAATTTAGCACTCTCATTAATTTTCCCTTCTTTTATAAACCTATCTACTGGAATCTCCTGTACTTGAAGAAGAGGAGAAGCAGATTATGATCATAAATTTATTTAATTCTCTGCACAGGTTGAACTAACCTTCACAAATTAAGCATTATAAACTTGCAAGATTTTAAGAACACTTTGACAAAACAAGACAGAAGAAGAATCTATAGCTCTTTAAGGGGAACAGCCTAGCTTTTTCAAAAAATTATAATGGCAGTTTCAAATAGAACTCGTATAGTAATGAGGAGAACTGTGTATAATACATTTAACATGAGAGCAGCAAAGTACCCTGAAACAGAAATAATATTCAGGGTAAGTAGTTTAACAGATAAGCTCTTAATTAAAAAGTGGTGATTCCAGTTACCTGTGAAAATGAAATACTGTCTTTAACATATGTTATGCAATATGTCAACAGTTGAAATGTGCTGTTTCTTCATCAATTATTACAGTCAGGATATTTTTAACTGTCCTTAGTATCTGAATGGGTAATGTTTAACTAACTTTTTCACTCTGGGAGGTCCCAGATTTCCAACGAAAGCTAGTAAATGCAAGCTGGATTTCACATTTCAGCTTGGCCTCTCTTACTTAACATCTAGAATCTCATTTGCAATATTTTTCAGTAAAGGTCTGTGCATTTTACATACATAAAAAATTATATAAACATCCAAGTATATCTGAATAATTATTTTACTAGCATAGTTAAACAAAACCAAACAAAACAAACAGCCCAGGTGTTAGCACTGTGTCTTCAGGGAAGCATTGATGGAACAGATCATCCCTAAAAGCAAGGTTCTTCTGGATTGCTAATGCTTGGAAAAAATCTGCCATTTTTAGCTTTCCTTTTGAACATTCAGACTTTGGGGCGATGTGACAAGGTAGAGGAAAAGAAAAAGGCTAGAATATTTTTATATTATTATATTTTAAGGATTTTTTTTCAATATTATAATGATATCTCTGCTGTTCCTGCTAGCTGTATAGTCAGCCTACTACTTCACTGTGTTTTTGATGCCTTCAGTAAATTTAGTCTTGGATTCCCCTTTTTTCGAGGCTAGTACGCAGTGTCTGTGCCCAGCGTAAACAGAAAAATATTATGTGGAGTTTATGTCCAACGCCTCCACTTTGTCTCCTTGTATGCAGGTACTCAGTCTGTGGCTGAACTGCCTTTTTAGCACACGAATGAGGTGAAAACTCTTGCTTCTGCAACCCAAAGCAAAGTATTTACTCTTCTACTCAAGATATATTGAAGTAGTGAAAGTAGTCCTATGTGTCCTACAAATTGCATGTTGTTCTCTCCTCAATAGCACCAGGGAGAAAGTTGCTTATTTCCTGGAGGGTCTCTGAAAGCAGCTGCCCATGCACTGCACCCTGTGCCCTTGGCAGGTCAGACAATACCCTCACAGGGCTGTGCAGAGTACAAAAAGAGGAACACTTACACTGGGCCCAGTCAAGTTGTCCTCTAACTCAGCACCTCATCCCAGGAGGTGGAGAGTCCTGGTTGCAGCTTGCTCTTGCCAGGAGGAGGAAGCTTTCTAGGAAGAATCCCAGCTGTGTTGAGCCCTGCCTGTTGGGACAGTATCCAAAGGCACCTGGGATGCCTTCAAGGTGGGGTGCTCTAAAGGATGTGCTGCCCAGTGTTGACTTTTATTTTAAGTATGGTTCTATATTTTTTATTTTGAGATCTCATTTTCCTGCCTTCTCTCTGTAAGAAAGCTGTATTCTTTCCACAGATCTCATTACAACAGGTGTCAGGCCTCTGCTTAACCCTGCTCTTCATGCATAGACCTACCACTAAGAGAATCCAGGGACCAGGATTTGAAATATTTCCAGGGAGATCATCCAGGGTACATAAAATCTATCGTCTTCTCTGAATCATCTTTTCGAAGCTCAGATCCCCACATATGATTCACAAACAGAAGATACCTAAGAGCTTTTAGCAAATTAGCTTATTAGTTCCATCCCTCCTCTTCCTAAGCATTCAAGTTATCTGCCCAGATGGCTGCTCACTGAGTCACATTCCTCCCTCACCATTGTGTTTATCAACTATTTAGGTTGCAATGGAAAGTCCTTTAAGCATGACCTTGTCTCCTGAGGCCCTAATTCAGCAACACATTGAAGTATGCATCAGCACACAGCCTTATTCTGAGAAATGCCATCCATTTCCCTGATAACTACTGCACACCTAGAACAAGCAGCTTGCTGAAATGGGACCACGGTACCCTCTGTAAACACAATTAATATTTTCAATCCAAGCAAAACCAGAACCATATAAAAGAATATATGGTCATGAAAGATACAATTTGTTGTTGTGAGAAATTTATACAGCTAAGAAGCCACATATATATGAATGGCTGGCTGTAATTAGAGTTTTATTCCCTTACCACAGACTTAGGCAGAAATGATTCAGTATCACATTCAGTGATTATTGTAAGGTCATGGAAAACGAGAAGAGTTCTATGAAAAAATAAACCCAAACACAACCTAATCTAAATATTCCAGGAGACTGACTATTTCCAGGTTCAAATTTTTGATAAAAATGGCAAAAGAGAGAAGGATAAAGCAAAACAGTACAAAATCATGGACTTCAGCTGTGATTTATCTGTCTAAATCCATCTCACAACCGTCCCAGAAACACAGCATTCAAACCAGAACAATTCTATAAATGAAACAATCTTGCATCACTGAACATAGAATCTTCATTTCTTTCTGTCTACAGATAGAGACACACAGAGTAGGCCTGAAAAACTCTGAATAGCAGAACACTTTTAAATAATCTACAGGATCTAAAATTTTAAATAAATCAAACAAGAAAAAGTCCCAAAACAACAATATTATTCCTGGCAGATTAGAGTACCTAGGATGCAACTATGAAGATGAGAGATGGAGCACTTTTACTGCTGTAGAGTCCAGATTTCTCTTTCACAAGGACAATATTAGTATCAGTGTGTTAAAACACCCTTACAAAAAATTATGATTAAGCTTTATTCCTTTTAACTAGAAGAAGAAAAATGTATTTTAATTTTACATGTGGTTTCTCCTTTACATAGGTGTTCATCTATATGTAGTCAGGTAACTCAGGCTGTCTAAAGATGACACATTTCTCATCATTGTGTGATGTTTCCAAGCAGGAGCAAACCTCTCATAGCCTCCTAAGGATAATTTGTAAACTTTGGTATACAGCAAAAAACCTATAAAAATAAGCAATCTTTTGCTAGTTCTTTCATAAGAAATGCAATTTTCTAAACCAATAAACCTAAAGACTAGTGAGTCAACATTCCTTGACTGTGTGTCTTTAGTATAAACTGTATGGACTTGTCATCTGTCACATACTCTTTGACCTTTTTATCAAGCGTCTAGTGGTTGGTAAAAATGGTTTCTTCAGGAAAAGTGTATTGACAGTACAACATCAGGTGTAGAGCAGGAATGGGAATGAAGTGAAAATGTAGGTACCTGCACAGCGAGGTAACTTTGATCCCTTTTTATAAAATACCCATTATGCAGACTCTACTTGCAGACTGCGATAAACAAAGTGAAGCCTGGTGAAGCAGTGGATAAAATTTCATCACAAGCTCTTAGTACAATACAGTGACAAGCATAATTAATAGGACTGAGTAATGTCCTGAATAATGAAATAAGGAGAAAGAACGAGGATAAGAAGGACAAGTACAGGAATCCAAAACACTGTTCTAGCGTCCTTGCTTCTTATCTGCATGAGGTTGTGGAAACTTTCATATTGTTCAAGTTAAAAAAAGCCCAAAAGAACAACTCAAAAATGCAGATCAAAACAATAATTAAACAACCATTGACACTTTTGTACAGGTAGGACCAATTCTGGTTTCAAGTAGGAAGTAGAGCTATATATCACTTCTCTATGTCTCAGCTGGCCAAGCTTTCTAAAAGACTGCAGACTAAAAAGTGCTCTGAAAGCTGAAGAAGATATACAGGAAAGCCACAAAGGCTACAGTGGAGAGAAATTCAGCACAACAGTAGTGGGTCAGTAGATCAAAGTAGTTCTTACTAGTGTCACCATCTCTGTGATAATCTACTCAGGACTAAATTGAAGATTTCCTTAAATTATCCCTAACTTCTATGTGATTTGAAGGTGTCTGAAGGATTCAACTGAACCTCATGTCCCCATGAGGAGGTAGAATATATTTCATTTTCAACTGGAGCAGATCTTCCTCTTATATTTGTTAATAGGTGATCTGGCACACATCACCACTGCTCTGTGAACCTACAGAGCAAGCACCATTGATCAAGGAGCTGCCTTCAAAAATGGCATGTTGCTCCATGTCATCCTAACCTGAACACCCAAAATACTTCGAGTACAGAGAAACTTGCCTTATGAAGATTCTTATAAAGAATCCTTATAAAAATCTTATAAAGATTTTGACTGAGCTTTTCATAATGAAGATGGAAAGAACAGATGTATTGTGAAAAGGATATTTTGCTCCTATAAATTGAAATAATGAAATATTCTTGAATCTATTCAGCAAAAGGCTTTATTATAGCCAGAGACTCCTAGTTTAATCATGATGAATACAAATTTTAAATTAAATGCAGTCTTTTTTCATGATCATCACTGTTGAAACAAATTATTTGATCCCTTTGTATTTTTCTCAAGTAAGCATTAGCTATCTGATAAAGAGACTCAAAAACTTTGTCATATTTAGAGGTACATGAGATGAAGTACACTGCAGTCTCTGCATTTGACAGTGGATTTGACTGGACTCCCTTTCACTGACTAGAGGGAAAAAAGTTAAATTTCCACGTGATTCAAACTAAAAATATTCTGGAGGATGTAACTATGAAAGTCTTTCATTTGGCCTGTTAGAGACCTAAAGGCTTGAAGTAGCCTGTTAGGGTAAGGAAGACAGACCAGAAGATCTTTACTTGTTCTAACACTGGTCCTATTTAGAAATGATTCACATGAAAGACTGTGCAAGTGACTACAGTGATAGGGAAATTAGGAAAGGTAAAGAGTTTTCTCTAAGACAGAAAATACAAACCAGTGATATCTTCTGCTTTAGACAGAGGCATCAGCACAATCAGTTCCTCTTCTTTAAGCAGCACCTAAGTATCTTTGAAAGCCTTGTTCCTACATTTTATTTGTTTAATTTCAATGAGAAGTTAAATAGGCTTCAAACCCAATGTAAGATTTAATTACTGAAAATCTTTGGGGTTTAGGTTTTACTTCTTTTTTTTTTCTTTGTGGGGTTTTGTTGGTGTTTTTGGTTGGTTTTATGGTGGGGTTTTGGTTAGGTTTGGTTTCTTTTGGGGTTTTTTGTTTCGTGGTTTGTTGTTTGTTTTTGGTTTTTTTTTTTCTTTTTTCCTTAAAAAAAAAAAAGAATAAAGGAGCAGGAAGGAGCAGTTTCAGGTGAAGTTGAAGCTTTCAGTTACTCACATATCTTTAATGCAGGGTGTAACAAGGCCTTCAGTACCAACTCTCCAAGTACACTCCCTGCTGTGGCATTCTCACTGCCTCAAAATAACTCAGTGTGCAGTGCAGAGATACTAGTCTTTAATTAGAGACCAGAACAGTTTCAACATATGGGTCCAGATTCTATTCAAAGCAACTGTACTACAAGTGCACAATCCACCTTTTGTTGAGTTCAGCAAAAACATAACCTCCTGCCTTCAGTATGGATATAGTAAAACTCTCCCAAAAAACAGTGCAAGTCACAGTGGGGTGAATAATCAAGACTCAGACTATAAACTAAAGTAACTGCTTACTGAAGTTTCTAAAACCCCTTTCCTTCACCCCTTTATAACCAGGCTGCCAGTCTGGAGCAAGGCCCAGAGGTTCGTATTCTGCTCCTATAGGGTTTTCTGGACAACAGTGCAGGAATTTAAAAAGAAAGACTCTGAGACAATAACATGGTTTGTGTGTGTATGTAATCACTATAAACAAAGTTCATTTACAAAAAAATAAAAAAAAGAATCTGCAGAACATTAATATGAAGTACTGTGGTGTGAGCTTGAAATATCATTGGACTTTGGTTCTAGTGAGATCTTGGCAGGGTGGACCTGCCAAGAAAAGAGAAGCTCTCCTTGCTGTGAGATGCCAATAAGATCTAGGCTCTGGATTTGGACATATGTTCCCCCACTTCCTCCTTCTACCCCACCTCCTTTTCCCAGACTCCCTCCTCAAATTAAAGTCTTCAGGGAAAAGAAAAACAAATTGCCTTTGCTTTGGTTTTCTCTGCAAAAGCCAAGTTGCAGAGTAGTTGTTTTATTTTAGGTCTGGCTGTCCCATCAGTTGACCTAACGGCCTTGGCCAGGACATGGTGATCTGACACACAGTGTGATGCTCCAAAAAGGTTGCAGGCAAGAGCATACAGTGACCTCCTGCCTAACAATTGTGATTAAGGTGACTGGGAATGCAGCACATAGAAATGTTTTATCTGAAAAAGACACGACAAACTCACTAAAAAAGATTTGTGTGTTTATTTTTTATTTCCAATTTGACAAGTAAAGGTAAAGCAGTTTACGTCTTTGAAAATTCCTGACAGTCTTCATAGAGCAACGGTGAAGACATTAAAAGCTCCTTTAAGCAGGGATGATAGCACTAGATGAAGGTCTCTACTTCGCTAGTTGTGCTTGGAAAAGAGATGATTCTCTGAGAATGATTAGTATCTGTCCAGATTAATGAGGTATTTTAGGGTGTCATTACTACATGGCAGGAAATAAAGTGTGCTGAGGACTGCATGAAGAGAAAAAGTTTTTCTCCTGAACAGCAAATGCACAATCGAAATATATCAGGAATGCTACAACTAGTAGCCTAAACAGAAATTTTACAGAAAATTGAATTTATTTGGCTTCTTCAGTACTTGTATTTCTACTAACAAGTATTGGCTTTGCCTTCCAGACATCCTACCAAAACCTGGTAAGTTATTACTGGCACAATGTGTGAGCTGTTGTCCCAGTTCAGGCCCAGATAAGCAGGAAGAGGTATTCTGTTATTTGATATCATCAAATCATCAAATTCCCAGAGGAAGGGGAAAAGGAGTCCTTGTAATTTCTGAGAAGGAGCACAGTTTCCACTCGGAAGCAGGAGTGGTGGATGAAACTTGTCAGAGTAGGTGCCACCAGCTGTAGTCATGTCATGTCTGGTAAGGCTCAGTGACCTAATTTTGCATGTAAATCACCCTCTTTTTTTGTACACTTTCTTATCAATATTGGTGTTATTACTGTTCATTTTCTTACCTTGCTGCTGTTTCCAATAAATTGTTCTTATCTTAAACCATAATTTACACCTTTCTGTGTCTCCAGTTCTCAGCTCCAGACCCGGAATGTGAAGGGGAGGGAGAAAGCAGGGGAGCGAGTGGATGATGTGTGGTGTTGGAGAATTGGGAAGGGGGGAATCACTAAGTTGGGGAATGCCATTCCTAAACTGTAACACCTGTTCCATGAAAAACCTTCTTAAATAGATCAGTATCTATAGAAGGTTTCCATGAAATGCAGCCTTTACAAATCTTCCTAAATTCAGACTAACCTTTGGATAATAAAGCATGTCCCTTTAATCACTCTTTTCTTCTTATATCTGCCGTATTACTTGAAGATAATTTTCAGAGAATGCATACCATAATAAAAAAAAGAAAAAGCAAAGAATGCCCAAGCAATCATCTACACGGCGGAAAATCAATTCAATTCAAGCCCGATAAAAATTTATCTATGCAACAAATGAGTTTATGATGCTCACTGTGCTCCCAAAAGACAAAATCTTTCTCCTGGAGAACAGTCTTTTCCCCCTACTGAAAAGGCAAGATTAGAAAAGACCTATTATACGAGGGAATTAAGTGAGAATAGCAGCCTACTTTAAAAGCAAGACAAAAAGACAAACAGCTATAGCAATTTTGCAAGGGCAGTTTTGTTAGTAACTTAAGAGATTATGAGTTCAACATCAGCCTAAAATAATTCACTGTATCTATATCAATCTTTTCCCATGATAAGAGCCTCCATGCAATTAAAACAATGCCATGTTTCTGGAAAACCTTATAAGGTAAAAAAGGCAGAAGATTTTCCTTGCTTGTAATGATTACCCAGTGAATACACTCAAAGCATCTGAAATGAGAGCCTGCATTTTTCAGCTGTGTTTGTGTTTGCTCAGATACTCATCTGTTTCACTCATCTGGTGAAAACACAAAATGTACAGTAATATGTAATGTTATCCTTTAGCCACAACAGTTGTGGCTCATTCCCAAGTAAAGTGCTTCCTTTTGCAAAAGAGACAGCATTCATTTTCTGCACCCCATCTAGTTATTAAATGAATGGTCATCAAGTTTAAGCGTCAGTTTATCAAGCCTGCTTATCCAAAAGACACCTCAGGCAGCACAGTGCAGCTGCCCACACTGAGTTCTGTCAGTACTGGGTCACTCAACCCTGGATATTTCCATTACTTCTATACATGGGGCACTGAGACCCTATATGTCACTTGGAGCATTTGTGACTAAATAGTAGTTGGACTAGGAAGAAGATTTGAGAAGATCAGATTTTACTTGAGAAGATCAGGATGACTCCTGGACTGAAAAGTTCACCTTTGTACTGAAAAGTGACTTCCCATGGGATATCCTGAAGGGAGTTTTTTTCTCTCTATATATATATATTAAAATTCAGTCCTTAACCTCAAGTGAGCTTCATTTTGGCTAATTTGACAAACTAAATACTGCTCTGATATCCAATACTCCCAGCATGTTTGCTCAGAAAGCAAAAATCCCACTAGTTCTTTATAGGTCATATAGAAACATAAAACACAGCTCAGAAGGTGACATGGACATAGAAGTGTCATGACACTGGGAGAGCGACTGCAGCGTGCACTGCAGAGTGCCTTGGAATCACAGAATCACAGAATTGTTAAGGTTGGAAAGGACCTTAAAGATCCTCTAGTTCAATCCCCCTGTCCAATGCCAGGGACATCTTCTTCAGAATCCCATTGAACCTGGCCTTGAACACTTCCAGGTAAGGAGCCTCTGGAGAAACTGTTCCACTCTCTGAGTAAAGAATTTCTTTCTAACATCTTCATTAGTCAAGGCACCAATGGACAAGAAACTACTTTAAGGGTAAGCACTTCAAGTAACAGAAGTAGCTTTTTGGATGTTGTGTGCCTACAGCACCTTACAAACTTGGCTGGATGAGTGCTTTGCAGTGCAGCCAGGTGGCATTTATGCCTGGCATGACTATTACCTGTTACAGTCTACCTGAGAATTAAATTGTGGACTGCATGGCAAGAAGGGAACAAAATGTAGCTCAGAGCAGTAGCTCACATATTTTGCTATTATCACAAATTTAGGAATTGCTCTTGGAGTTTGGGTTTCCAGCTGTTGGAAGTTTTCTGTGTTAAAGTTCAAATTTTAATAAATAAAAGCAATGGATCAGTCTAACTGGAAGGGCTATATTTGATTTGATAATGTGAGATATTCACTTCACAGAGCAGAATGCTACTAGATCTTTAACCTAATGCAAGATTTCTTTTCCATTGCAATGAAATAATGGAAGGAGCATATAATCCACTTTCAAAGAATGCTTTAAGTCTATAAGTTTCTCTCAATGGAACCATTTATGGTTCACTGTCATCAGTTTGTTCCTGCCGTGAGTGTTTACCATTTCTATAATTGAGCTGCCATGCACAACTGTGTACATCTATATATGCACATACACATACCTACCTCCTCAGATTTCATTAATGCAGCTGTGCACAAGCATATAGAGAGCTGTGTCAGGCACAGTATTCAGGAGCACAGTCAAACGCACTGGCTAATGGAGAGCGCAGCATATGGTGTGTTAATTGTCTCGCACTGGAGCTGTGATGAGTGAGTGATCAGGAAACACATTCAAGCTGACAGTAATGTATCAGTTCTAGTATCCCAACGTATGTGGTTCCTTAGATGGGAATCACAGATAACCTGGAAATGGGAAAGATGCTGAAGCTGTCCTTACCTGGAAGCAGCTTGGACATGTAGCTCTTCAGTGTAATCACACTTAGACCTCAATCTCTTCTTCAAGTGACCCAGAAATTTCTGGTCATTTTCTAGAATTTCAAAGTAGATGTGCTAGATAAAAAATAGCAGCAATAGCTAAAAAAATATGTGTTATATGGGGCTTAGCTTCTCTCCCTAACTAGTGCATGTTATTCCTCAAACTGTTTTCATCTTTACCTCCACAATTACTCTTCTCACCAAGCCCAGAGAGGAACAGATCAGTACTAATGATAATCCCTAACATTATAACCTCTACAATCTCCCCAGTCATGTTTCAGTTTTCATTGGATTCAAATCTAACAGCATCCCATTCAGAAGCTCTGTACTTTTAATTCAAACATAGTGAGTGTAGGGGTGAATCAACAAAAAATACAGTTTGGAAGCAATCGTTCAGCATGTTGGGCACTTTGTCTGGCTATGCTGCTTGCTGTAACTAAAGAGTTTAGCAGCTCTCACTCCAAGGACTGAAACACTATGACCAATTATTAAAAACAAGTGTTTTGCATAGACATTTCAAATAATGGATGTGCTTTTTGTAATTGCTTTGCCTAGTCAGTGGAATGCTGTCATCACTTTTGGCCGCTGGTGCATAAATTTACAAACATCATGCAAATGCACTATTTGTAATAAAACTGACTAATGAACTTTAAAGGCCAATTATTTCTACATGTCTGCTGGCTCACAGTAATCATGCATCATTCAGATTTACACTTACATGCTTGCTTTAGTGCAATTTTAATCACTTGTTAATGTATGGTTTATTATAAGCCTCACAAGCAAGCAAGATGGAAAATTAGTTTCTCAGACTCTGAAGATCTGATACTTCCAAGATTGGGACAAAAAACAATATAGAACATGGGAGCTCTTAAAAAAAAAAAACAAAAACAAAAACAGAAACAAAACAAAAAAAAAAAAAAAAAAAAAAAAAAAAAAAAAAAAAAAAAAAAACAAAAAAAAAAAAAGGAACCCAAAAACCATAAAAAACAGACCACAATTCAAATTATAGATAGCTCCCAAAATTCAAATGCCAAAGAGTAGCCACAATATCATCTCCTGCAGGACTCCAGTGTGTGCCTGTGCCCCAGCCCCCATGACAAGCTGGAACACACTTGTAGGGCTACTCCTGGGTTGGGAGGGGGGGGGGTGCTATGCAAGATCTATGCACCTGTCTAAGGATGCAGGCTGTTTAGCTGATTTCACACATTGACAGAGCACAGACTATTGTCAGAGGATTTATGACAAATTCACGGGACCCTTGGTTTTTGCAAACAGGTTTTCCAAGTATCTGAACCTGGTATCTTTATGTTTAGATATTTGTTTTCCTGATGCAGCTCCTCTAGAGTGGTTTCAGGCAGGTAGATTGACACTCTGTTGGCCCATTTCCACAGCCAGCTAATCTTTATATACATTGACTTTTCTTGCTTCTCTTTGTGCTTCCTCAACCAAATCAGCATTATCCTGGTTGTTGTGATAAAAAAGGGTTATGATAATTAAATACATATAGTAATTATCATCAGGAGCTAAAGGCTTTCTGTTGACCAGACAAAGATAGCTGAGATTCAAAGCTACTTCCCTATTCTCCCAGGTCTCAGACTGCGGGAAATCTACTGGCCAGACTGGAATTACTGTCAATGATTTACCACCAGCAGAGGAGTGCAGTGAACCCCCTGAGGGCTGCTTCTGACTCTGTCATTGACCTTGGATTAATTCCTTGACTTCTCTACACTTCATCTTACCTATAGCAAAGCTTAACTGTCTAGCGTACAGATTTAGAAGTTTAATTAAGCTCTACAAAAATGTTTAAATCCTTTAATATGAGGCTGTTCTCTTTAATATGAGGCTGTTCTCTTTTATTTCTTTCTTTTATAATGTCCCCTGCACTTAAACTAACAAGCAAAAGATGTAAACAAACACCTATAAGAAAGCTGTTGTGCTGCTCACTTCACTCAGCATTCACCATCTCTCTGCCAAAAATGAGAGTGCAGAACCATTCCTGCTGAGGATGTTGTTTCTGCAGTGTGTGGGGTGGCAGTGAGAGCTTGTCACCTAGCTGATGCTGCATGTAGTGACACTGAAGCCCCCAGGAAATTCTTTTGGAGAACAGTTTGTTAATGTCACCACTAAAAACTCTCATTAGAAAAATCACTGCTAAGAGTAAATGCCTTCTGTCTTTATACACCTCTTCCTGTCTCCTCAGAGCCTGGTATTTCCACTGGGAGCCAGGGAAGTGCTAGAATCTGTCATATTGTCATAATAGAAAGAATTAGAAGACGCTGCTAGCTCTTGTAGCATTTCTCTATTTTTTTTTTCTCTTTTACCTCATAAAGAAAATGATAAAATTTCACCTCAGGAAAGAGAGGAAGTTAGGAATTTGAGAGTGGAAAGATATGAGGATAAATGTCAAAGGTTCATTAGAAACTAATGCTAGGAGAATAAGCTAGAAAAGAATTCAGGTGGAAAAGCAATTGAGCCTTTTCAGAAAGCCCCAGGCAAGTGGAAAAACCCTGCCTCAGTAATACACGTAGGATCAAGTGACACTTCATCAAATCAGTTTTTATGTGATTCATTGGGAATCAAACTGTGCCAGTCCTTGCACAGGCAATTGCACTGGTGCAACAAGGATAGTTTTAGGGAGGTGGGGGTGGAGGACATTACAGATAGGTAAATCTGCTCAGGGTAGCAAGGCCAGTCTGGGTCCTCTAAACCCAATGCCTGCTTCTGAAATCTTTCCTCTTCCAGCCCACTGGGCAATTTCTCTCTGTTCTCAAAACTCATTCCTCTCCAATTTATTCAATATCAATGCAAAGCCACTCAAGGAGTCTGAGTGACACTTCAAATTAAAATACCAGCAGTACCTTGACAACCGACAGCTCTGTATTTCCTTACATCTAATCACAGCAGAGCTGTCTTCCAGTATGCTGCTCATAGCTTCTCCATCCTGAGAAAATGCTGATGGAGTAGGCCTCAGGCAAGTGAGAGGTTCGAGCAAGTGAGTGCTGGAAACTTTTGAGAACTTTATTCACTGTGACCTTATTTTCTATTGATCTCTCCAAGCCACAGTTTCAGTTCTTTCTGGGCATAAATTCAGGTTTTGAAGGGTAACAGAGCTCCTGCTACTGCAGAAATGGTCTCTCTAGGTTGCTAGCTTATGTGAATCTCCCTGGAAAGGTTAAACATCATTGCTTTAATACTTTCAAGGTCTTCATCCAAACACTACATAACAGTGGAATCAATAAAGTCCAAAATAAAACACAATGCATAAACTAACAGCTATCTTTCTTAAGGGGCAGGTGATTTCCTTCTTCAACAAATCTTCCTGGTTTTGCTAGTCACTTCCCACTTTTTTTTTCTCACTAGGCTCAGTTTTATTAAGTAAGATAAATATCAGCTCACATATTTAACTGCTCCCTTCCCTTAGATCTTTTCTCCACAAGCTTTTTCCAGATCAACAGCAGGATCTTAAAGTCACTTGACCTTGTGTTTGTGTGTTAATAAACTTAGAATGGTCTATATCTACATTTAAAGAGACTTCAGAGAAGGCTTGTTGATGCTAAAAAAAGAAAAAGAACACATTCCTCCATTTTAGGTCCCACATCTGGCTAACAGGTGATGCCTTGCTCTGACCTGCTGCAAGTGATTCTTGTGTTACTAATGCTGTGATGTGTCCTCTTGTCAGACTTGCCAGAGGGCACCCAAGAGGACATCTGGTTACTACAGATATGTTTTAAGACCAATAATAACCCTTGAGACCTGGGATATTTAGCAAAAGAAGTTGCAAGACTCAAAAATAAGTGTCCTCTCCAGCTACCTGGAGAAGAGCTCGTCTCCACTCTTTGCTTGATCCATCAGTCTCTGGTAGTTTCCAAAGTTGCAATAAATTACCCGATCCCTTCCAGACATAGGAATGGGTTCTCTCTGTCACCTCTGCAGTGAAGACGTTGCTCCCTGTTCTTCTCAGCAATTTCCTTTTGTGCTGCAGGCAGGTCAAAGGACAGGACATTCCCTATTACTGCAGACCTCTCTCTGCTGGTCAGGTTCGTATGCCTTTGGTCAACAAGTCGCTACTGCAGAGGTTTTCACCTTCCCCAGAACAAGCATCCAGGATACAGAGGGAGGGCAGTTTCTTGCTTGCTGCCCAGCCACAGCCCTATAGCTTAACCAACATATAGTTATGAATGCAAGCAGGCAAATATAATACTGCCATCCATCTGAAAACCACAATTACATTTTAATTTACTAAGGAAATAAGCAGTTCCTGATGGTTTGGAAGTGAGCAGTCCTCCTGCAGTGGTGGAGGCTGATGATTGCACAACATTGCTCTGCTCCACAGCAGTCCCTGGGGATCACAACGGCACAGTGATGCTCCAGAATCTAGAGCTCAAAACAAAACTATTATTTCTCCTCTTTTTACTGTCTTATCCAAAGGCATGACTTAGAGGATCCCTTGTTCGGCAGGTAGAAGCAGTACAAATAGGAAGTGGACGATATTAACAGCTCTATCCTCCCAGCTCTAAGAGGGGACTCAGTATCTCCTGTTCTTTATCTCCAGGGAATTCAGATTCTGAGGCAATAAATCCCAGAAACCCTGAATCAAATTAAGCAAACCAAACATCCTGAAGAGCTAACCAGTAAACAAGTAAATCTTCTGTACAACCAGTGTATAAAATGCTCTAATAAAGAACAGTTTCTTATTACTGTTATTGAACTTAGCTTTATACAAATGTAATAATATTTTTTTTTAAGTATTGTAATTTCTAATCTTTGCACTGGTTATATACTTTATATGATCTAAGCTTCCTATGTTACATATTTGGAGCCCAATTCTCATTCCTTACATAATGTCCAGCTTTCCACTAGGGATCCATTATGGTTTGGAGCAATCCTTCTCCCAACACACAATTATACCACAGCCTCCCAGTGACAATAACAAGCCAAGGCAATGCACAAACTACTTACACTAACCACTGTGAGACACCTAAACAAGAGTAGCACTAACATTTTCTTCCTTAGTATTTGAAAAAAATCCTTTTCCTCAGTGCTATCAACAGAAATGAACATAAATTTAAGAAGTGCCAACATCATGCCAACAGCTGCTGCTTTGAGCAGAAATGAGAATTATGCTTCTGAGGTCACATTTTCTTTTACTTCATGAAACAGTTTTTAAGTAATTTTTGGCATTCAGAAACAATATAAAGACATGAAAGAACATAATAAGTGGTTTATTTTTGCTTCTTATTAAAGCAGCCATTTTCCCGTTGCCCTGTGAGGAAAGTTAGTTTCCTATTTTGCTCAGTGGATTTCTTTTAAAAAGTTCACTCATTTAGGTTTCTGAATAAAAATATTTAACAAACCAAAACCCACATCTTTGTTCTCAGGAAGGTACCACAGACCATGTCAGCTTCCCAAAGATGTGAACAGCACCTCTGTTTTGTGACTGTTAATACCTTGGTCTTACACTTGGACATTAACTCATGGGAGCAGCTAAAAATATGCATAAAATTTTATTTTACTTTTCCTTTTAAAAAAGTAATACCCAGAGCCTCAGTAACATACATTTCAACAGAAACCTTTATAGGCCATTCATTTTTCTCTTAAGTAGCAGCTTTCCAGTTCTCCCTTGCACAAGTGTTTCTTTAATCAAAATAGTTTCTATCAATCTTGCAATAAAATAAAAATGTGCTTGGGTACTCTACAAGCTACAGGGGGATTCAAGAGATATTTCTGCTAGCCTTGCATAGAACTTGGAGCATATCGAGAAGGTACTCACTGGACTGAACCACAGTGCTCTGCCCAGATCTAATGCTTTAGGCTTTAATAACTTCTAGGAGGAAAGGAAGAATAATGAAACAGTCCTTGAAGTTTTTCTAAAATATGAAATCTCATTTGCTTCTGTTTATCTAGTAAGACTGATAGAAGGATGCTTTTCATGTGCAGCTTCCATAGTATGTGCTGGCAGCACATCAGTGATACCTAGATACAGCTGAACTGAGTAGAAAAACACCTCCCTATCTGTCCCAAACTTGTACATTTTTTTTTTTAATGTCCTGGTCTAGACTGGAACAAAAGCCACTTCTGCCCAGTTTTTCCTCAAGGAAGTAATTCCCATATTGGCAAATATTTCAATTTTCTCTGACACAGAAGCTTAACTTCCATCTTCCCTTTGGATTTGGTGATCTTGTTCTTATATATCTCAGAAAATGCTCTTTACATTGGCAAACCATATTCTGGAGTCTCACTCCCTAAATTTTATCCAGAGATACTATTGCAAAACTGGCACATGACTCCTGATGACTTGCATCTATTGCTGTGTTCTTGAGAAGAGTTTCAATGTCAGTGAATTATTTATTCAGAAAATTTGTTTAAAAACAGTTGCTGGCAAATGTACAGTCTGGTCATACACACTCAGCCATGAATGAATAACCCTGTTCAACATCATCCAAGCTCAGGGAAGCCTCTTTTTCTACACTGGGACATACCAGTGCAGCACAGTCCCCTTCCTAACTGACAAGCTTATTTTAGGTCTTAGCTGTCCAGGCTGCTCCTGGACTCTGCAGTTCCCTTACCTAAACCATAAACCTCTGCTTCTTACCCCTCTCTTGTTAGGAGAGCACTTTTGCTTTAACTCCATAGCAGGGTCAGCTGTGATCAGTTCTTTGACAAACCCTCCAGACTTTGTGAATGTAGCAGCTCCATGTTACGTTTTTTGGATAGACTAATGGTACTGTAATAGAGACAAGCTCCAAGTCTTGCAGTGGGATTTCTTGGATATCTTGGATTTCTTCTTATGTACATAATTTTAAAAGAAGAGATCAAAAAATAGAGGCTTTAGGAAATTTTATTCAACATTGCATTAAAATCTATGTAAAAAGCAGGTCTGTGCAGCAGACAGGAAATACCACCGGGCAGATCGTGTTTCTCTCGCTCGGAATTGCTCCACAGAGCCAACGAGGGAGCTCCAGCTACGCCTGCCCGTGCTTCAGGTACGCAAGGAGTGTAGCAGCAGATCGGCACCCGGAGAGGGCAGGACGGATCTGGTGGCCTCGGGAGTCCCGCGCTGGCGGCAGCTGTGCCGTTCAGAGCTGCTGGGTGCAGCTCGCTGCCCTCCGGGGAGGGTCTGCCCATGGACCCCATCCCAGCACACACGGGCTCACTCTTCCTACAGTTTCTGGGTAAAAGCAACTGCACAAAGTTGCAGCTGGACTTTTTTAGTGTTAAGAAAAAAAGGAAGAAAGGGGTCAGCCTATTGATTTTCACAAGATCCTGACCATTTAAGAGAAGGAGCGGTAGGAGGTTTATTTCCCCCCCCTCTTTTTAAAGTTCAGTCTTTAAATTACTGTTCTAGTTTGTTTTGGTTCTCTTCTCAAGGTGAGATACCGCAGTAAATTTCCACTCTAAAAGGCTTATAGTACATGAAGTACAGTGGTGTACTGTGCAGACCTCTGCTGAACATAGCCAACTCAAAGCAATAAACCCTTTTGCCTCAGCAAATTCTGCAGCTTTATAGGAGAAATACTATCAGGATGTAGTAAAGGCATGGGATTAAAAAAAAAAAGTAAATAAAAAAATTGGAGAGT
>VXBU01015045.1:567134-623694 GCA_013400315.1 Bombycilla garrulus | reverse complement strand
TGTCATGTTAAATCATAGTGAAGACATCGGGAGGAAAGGAAAGGAAAGGAAAGGAAAGGAAAGGAAAGGAAAGGAAAGGAAAGGAAAGGAAAGGAAAGGAAAGGAAAGGAAAGGAAAGGAACATTTGAAATTGTTCAGATACCTGATAGATATACAATAGAAAAAGCATTTCTGAGACTGTCCATTTTAACGTCTCCCTATCTTTTGTTAGGTTATTTAATTTTCTAAAGTTCATCTTTAACCTTCTGTTCTTATTCATGCTCGGATGCTGCAGAAATCTTAGGCACAATGAAATCTTAGGCAGCTACTAAAAAATCTAACAAAAATATATTAACAATCCAAAGAAACAATGGCTAATGAAAATGAAGTCAGATTCAACTGCCCAGTTGATTACGCCAGTGTAATATTTTGGATTTAAACTTACACAACTAAATAATATTTAGCTCAGTACTATTGAAAGTCCTTTGTGATACACTCTTAAAGTGGAAAATCAATGGGAAAGGATTAATTAATGAAAAAACTAATTAAAAATAATTTTATGTGAGATAGAGGCTTAATCTATTAGAAAAGAAAAACACAAAGGCCCTGAACCTGTTGTCCTACGGGCTAGAACATCCATCTGTACAAGGACCAATTAAAGTTATTTCATCAACATGCAAATATAGGAATCAGCTCAGGCAGGTCAGAGGCTGGAGGGACAAGATCCTGAAGCATTATGTATAGGTTTTTCTCATTTGTTGGCTGAAAGCTGAATGACATGCTTGATCCTTCATGGACAAAAACAAAACTGTTTTGCCTCTAGTTCACCATTTTCTGAAAACAGTGTTTATTTTGCACAATCATATCGACAAACAGCCAGACCTGTTTGCAGAGGATTAGGACCTCTCCTGTGTGCAGCAGTTCCTTCTACTAATAATTTGTCTTGGGGAAAAAGGAGATCTCATACACAATGTACAGATGAGATTGTGTTTCCCTGTCTCTCTAGCACTTGTAATCAAGCTTCCAGTCCTTCCTGTTCTGAAGAGAGCAATTTAATGCAGCTGTGCTGTTGGAATGCAGTGATGTAAATCTGAGCCTGCCTGGCTACTTTGGCCTTCAGCTATAACTGAACTGCATGTTACTTCTGCAGACCAGTGTTGGCTTTTATATGAACAGTTCTGATGAAGGCTCAAGTGCTAGACTTTTCAGAGATTACTAGGCTAATCAGGAGAAAAAGTGCCCCAAATTTGCTGTTTCTGTTCTTCTTTCTTCACTCAGCAGGAGCTTGCTTCTCTGAAACCAAAATTATAAAGGAAAGTTTGGTGTGAATGCCAAAACAAAAATAATATTGTCAAATATATGCTATGCAAAAAATATGTAGCAGAC
Source organism: Bombycilla garrulus (assembly GCA_013400315.1). Taxonomy (NCBI): domain Eukaryota; kingdom Metazoa; phylum Chordata; class Aves; order Passeriformes; family Bombycillidae; genus Bombycilla; species Bombycilla garrulus. The sequence goes on along the minus strand of VXBU01015045.1, from coordinate 622,329 downwards.
TGCACATAACATATAGTATTGACTTTGATTCTTATTACAAATTCATTGAAGGAAACAAAATATACAGTTGGGTATGGGAACACAACTGTATTTACTTGTCAGTCTGGATCTTACTGGGATACCAGTGGCCTTAGCCAGAGCTGACAAGAGGTGAGAGAACAAACACACTCCTTTAGAGTGCAGCATTAGTTAGAGAAGTAACAGAGAACCCCTTCACTCTTCCTTTCTTGTGCCAATAACTCATATTGTAAAGAAGTGAAGGCAACTACTAAGTGACAGAGAAAAAAGATAACTTTAAATAAGACTGATAGGAGAAGCCTGACACCTGGCCTGTGTTTCCTGGCTCCTGAAAACTAACTCTTCTGCCTGCAGCACAGCTTCTGACTTGATTTGTCATCCAAAGACAAATCCCTCTCAGAAGGCGGACATACAGTTTTAAAATTAATCCTTGTATATTTAGGGTTTTCAGGTCTCTAGGTATAGTTTCAATGCTAGGAGTTTCTTTAAAGCTTTTAGGCTAACATTCATTGATAACATTAAAACACAGCTGTACCTGGTTTATATTTTTAGGAGTTCTCTCTCTTGTACCTCCAGCTAAAGCATAAATTTCACCAAAATACTGGGCTCAGCAATTCAATGTCTCTCAATATGTTTATCTCTTCCCAGTGCTGAAATTCCTCACTTACTCCAGTTGTGTCTCTGACACTCATTGGTCAGTATGGGTTAGATCCTTCAGGAGCTTTAAGAGCTCAGCCAGAGGACCCATGGCACTGCCCCATCACATTTCAGCATCTAATCTTCTTGTCACTTGAGGCTGAGAAGATGAGAAAGCCACTCTTGATCCTCACTCAGATTTCCAAAGCACAGGCTCCATTCAGAGGTCTGACCAAGCGTTTTAAGACAGTTCCCTGCCAGTGCCTGGGGAACTGTTTCCCAACTAGCATGGCATGGGCCAGTCACTTTTCTTGCAATGAGTGGAGTCTCCAGCTGTGGAATGGCTGCATAATCTTTTGGCTAGAGCAGAAAAGGAAATTCACCTTCCTTTTTCTTTCTTTAATTTTCTGTGGTTTTGATTTATTTATTTTTATGTGAGAGGTATTGTGCAATGTTGAGCAATACCTTCCTAGCTATGTCACTATTCTTGCCAGCTGACATTATTAAGGCTGTTGCTAATTTCTTCCCTCTGTCTTGCATTCCTGTCTCTTTGTGAGGTGAGGTAGGGGTGGAGGCTTTCCCCAAGGAGCAGAGCATTGGGAGCCACCCCAGCTCTGCACTGGAGTATTTCGGTGGGGACTCTTCACATCAAGCAGCTGTTCCATCAGCCAGTTACTTGCCTCTTGAACGTCTCCTGTGAAGCCAAAAATAAACCTGTGGATCAATTTAGCTCCGACTGAGTTTGATGGAATGTTTTCCATTGATTTCTAATGAAATCTGGATGACAAGCATTTCTGCAGAGAGGCCCAGTCTCTAGACTGTAGGGAAGAGAAATTAACATATGGTTTCTCCTTTTTGCATAGGGTCATTTTCCCAAATCTTGCAAATAAGTGAGTATGTGGCCTGCGTAGCAAAGGAGACCCACTGGTCCATAGATTTTAACATTGACAGTGTCAGCTCCCCAGCCCTGTGAGTGTAGCTATTCAGTATTATAACATTCAAAATAATTATACCTTTGAAATACTTCATTTGAAGTTGAAATTACTTTCTTTCATGAACTGTTTCTAATTATTGTACTTCAAGTGACAAATTAAATGTCATTTGAGGCAATTATACCAAATACTCAAAAAAAATTATACCTAGGTATGTCAATTAATGTAATTAAGTCAAAAGTTACATTTCACAGCTGATTCAGCTTTTCCATTACAGCCTTAAAATTGCTCATGAGTTGAACGCAACATTTGAACAGATCTGTAGCAAACCAGAGCACTAAAGGACTTATTTATTTTTATGCATTTATTAGACAAATTGGGAAAAGCATGAGTGTTCCTACATTAATAAGAAGGAATAATATAGTGTTCCTTTTCAGAAGCTGGGTTTTTTTCCCCCATTTAACTTCAATAATTTTGTTTGTCAAAGGTCTATAAAGGAACTCGTTGTTCCTGAGCCTCCACTGTTTCTTCATGGAAAAAGCAAACAAACATATTCTAAAGGGATTTATGTGTTAGTTTTAGTTTCACAATGGATATAATGTAGAGATTCAAGTGAGGCAACAGCATGCCAACTTGCTCCTTTCTAAATAGCCCCTCAAACACTGCAACCCTTTCTTGAACCACTTGGTTAATGAGAAGCTGGGGTCAGTAGTCTTCTCTTCCTTAGAAAGAAAAACAGATCCTGAAACCTGACATTTTTGATGTGCAAAGCTCCACACCTCTGGACACAGGCCGACCAAGAGAGTAAACTTGCTTTGCTACTTGCTCCGAGAGCCCTCGGTATGCTTCAGTGTGCTTCTCTACCTTGTATTTACACTTCTCAGGCTTGTTTTATTGCCTGTCACAGAAACTGCCTGGTCTACCTGGTTAAGCATTTACCCAAACTTGCTGCATTGTGGTGTTTTGGTTGACATCACGTGTAAAAGGTACATGATCTTTATTGAATGCAAGAGAGTTGATCAGTCCAGTCCTTGACAGATAATAGTCTCCCCAAACCATTTTTGCACAGCTGTGTTCATTCATGCTACTCAGACAGCAGTCAGTGCTGCCAAGGAGACAAGAGTGTGCCTGAGGAGGGGTGCAGCGGTGCACGAGAAAAGCCATGGCACTGCACAGAGAGCATGAGCTGCCAGCAGGCAAACGCAGGACAGCACTTAGTTCCCCTCACGCACCTGGGGACCAACAGTGGCTACAGCAGAGTTCCCCAGAAACAGCACTAAAGGACTTGGCTTTCATAAGTAATTTTCTTCCATTAATCTTTTTTTATATCATTGTCAATTAACAAGATTAAGCCAACAAAAATGTCGTGAAGTATGATCCTGTGACCTTTTCAAAACTCTTTTTATTTCTAAGTTTTCTTAAATCATAACAATGCGTCTGTGGTCCAAAAAGCATGGCTATCTTTGGGAAAAAGTGCTACACATTGACAAAATTAAGGGAGAGAACATGAGCCATAGATAGAATCTAGAGTTCTTGAAAGGTGCTGAAATTACAGCACAAGAGACAGGTGGTACTCATTAACTCACAGATCAAATTCCATGTGTTTTGTCTTCTCTCCTTGCTGGTTAGTTTCCATAATGAAAAATAAAAATAATCTAAAAAGAATGTATATTTTGCTCGTCCTTTCATATGAAGGTGTTAGTCCCTCATGCTCTTTTAAAGGATGATTTATAATGTTTGACCTATGGTTTGGAGCCCAGTGTGGGATGCAGGTGCTGAGATACCATAATAATGAAGGCCATGGTGAAAATACCCCTACAGATAAACTCTCACAGTGGGGAACCTGGAGACAAAATGAATGAAAATGAAATGAAAATGAAAACTAGCAGTGCAAGAAGCTGTGAAAGACCGAGGACTAATTACCACGTTGAGAACCAGTTTCACATTGCCACAGTGGTGTACAGTTTCAAAAATGTACATTGCTAAGTGTACATGTCAAAAGATCCAACTAGATGTAAAATAAGAGATCTATGCAATTTTAAATGATAATGAAGAAATGTGCTTACATTTGTTTTATCTGGAAAGATGTCTATATTTGCAGTTGATTTGGACCTGTACAAAGGAGGGAAGTTAAAAGACCCTTTCCCAAATAATCTCTCCAATGAATAATGATAAAAACTTAGTGACTTCAGTACAAGGTAATACCTGGGCAGATAAGGAACTCAGACAAAAAAAAGGGAAATGTGGCACCTATGTTTATTTTATTAAAATACTAAAAGTACTAAATATGAAAAAAGAAAATAGAACCACATTATAATTGCTGAAATAAAATTAAAGCTTTAGGAAAATATTTCTGAAAACACAAGGTATTAATATGTACATTAGCATACTTTCATTAATAGACAACTAGGATAAAGATTCTATAATTAGTCTCTTGAGACTAATGGAATGTTCAGCTATCTCTTGGATATTTATTTCTACTTGTGATCTTTCACTCCTATTTAAAATTTAAAAAAAAACCCAAACCAACAACAACAAAAAAAAACCCCTAAAATTCCTAACTAGGAGCACCACAAAAATAGATTAAAAAATATTTACTCAATAAAAATAGGGAAGCATTACCAGGCAGATGTTTAAAAAGTGTGGGCAAGCAGGCATGTTTAGGGCAACATGCTGTTGAAAATATTTTGAAGGAGTTTTGGGGATTTTGTGAATTTAGGGTCTGATAATCTCCAGATAAAGACAAGCAGTGAAATCAGCAACAGAAAAGCATTTGAATTCATGATACTGCACTCATCACTTGACAGTATAGGGAGATTTCAAATGCTACTCTATTTATAATGAAACATCCTTTTAATATCATGCCATTGTTTCAGTTCCAACTGAATGGCAAGTGGTGGGCCTGGAATTTGCAGAAAAATTTCTGTGGAATTTTTAATCACTTGTTGCAATCTTTGAGCCTCTAGCAAGGCCTCAGTGGAGAGAAAATGCATAGTCATGTACTAAACCCTACTTCCTAAGACCCTCTGTTATCTCCCTGTAACACTATTGGCTACATTCCAGATGTCCTAAGACTATAGGTCAAATCACCAAGACCTCAGACTATTGGCTAGTTATCCCAATCCTACCTAATCCTATAAAAACCCCTACTTCTGCCCAGTTCGGCAGAAGATGCTGTTCCTGGACCCCTTCGCAGAACCCCCAATAAAGACTTTGTGGAATGCGCCGCTTGGCTCTTCTCGTCTCTTCACCCCTGAGCTAGCAAAGCGACTACCTGGCAAGCTGCGAGCTGAATATCACTGAGAGCTGAAATCACTAAAAGAGCTGAACCGCCTGATAGCTTCAGGCTGAGCTTGCCAGGATAGTTCGCGGCTAGGGTGTATGCCGGATCTTCAGGACGAGAGCCGCTCCTGGGACCGAGACTGGGACCTCGCTGTCCGGGCAATCTAAAGCAGTACTGGGGGTCTGACTGCCACCCAGGCAGGCCACCTGGGCAAGGCGGGCAACCCCCGGTCACCGTTTTAAAGTGGCTCCGTTTTAATCGCTAGTACACTGCTTTGGTTGATAGAAACTTGAGAAAATAGCTCATCTTTGACAAACTACAGCCAGAAAGCTGGAACATGACTTTGCTAAGTTACATTCTCAGTTTCTCCAAGGGCAGACATGAGAAAAATAAACTTAGAATAGGTAAATAGACACAACATCCTTCCCACATCATTCCCCCCACCCCCATAATTTAAGTGTACTAGAATAACTTTTAGCATTCACATTTTTTTTCCATCTACTTGACTGTCATTGTCATGAGATTTTTATTAGCATAATCCCCTGATATTAAAATAGTCAAGGGGGTCTGGGCAACATGTTCTCCACATAATGTGAAGTTCTTCCCAGATGTTATACCATACAGGTCTGGCAAACCAGTCTGAAAGGCAGCTGGGGCAAACAACCTAACTCTCTTCAGTCTTTCTCTTGGTAGGCAAAGCATTAACATTTAAAATTCTCAGTAGAATCTTACTCAGTGACGTCTGAATACTACACCAAGTTCCCTGTAAATTGCTCTGTAAGGGCAAAAGCAGCATTGTGATTGGTGAAACTTTGCAGAACAGGATAAAAACACTTTACTTGCTCCTAATGTTTCCCACTATTTTTACTTCCTAACCAGGTCAGTGTTGTGTACATAAGAGTACCTAAGTCAAATATTTGTGAATTAAATTATAAAGGTAACTGAAATTGGATAGAATGTCTGACAATATTTGTCCATTTACAAACAGATTGTCTTTCTCCTAATATTTAGTGAGGGTTTTTATCAAGTCAGGATCTTGTTCCTCATTGCTAAAAGCCCAATGAACTGTGTTTTGTTTACCTGTCTTCTGACTGGCTTTAATGATACCTGCTAATTATATGTTACTTTATAAACATTTAATTAAGCCTCGAAATAGTCCTACATGACAGGACATATTTCCCTATCCCTATCTGGGAGATAGGTATCAGAAGTGTAGATAGGACAAGCAACTTACCTATTAAATAGGGACACCCAATTCTGATTGCCAAACATATCTTTCATGCTAAATTTAATTCACAGTCATGACTATAGGAAATGCATCAAATACTGAAAAATAAGTCTCACGAAAATATTTCACAAATAATACTTTAAGTTCTGTAAAGCTTTTTGTTTAATAAATCAAATGGCCCATGAAAAATAATATACCATTATCTTAATAGATTCCTTAATTAGAAACTTGAGTAGCATATTTCATGAATATGTTCTACAAGTTCAATAGCCATTACAGAAAATTTTAGCCATCTCCCCTCAGATATCTTATTTATAAAACACATCAAGCATATACCACACATGAGGGCATCACAAACCCAAGGATGCTTAGTTGGAGCTTTCTGGTTGGTGCATGCTTGAGGTTAAGTGCCGATATGCTCCTAAAATTCTTTCTCTTGGTGCTGCTCATGAGCTGCACACACATTTATTCTTCAAAAAATGATTTAGGGTATGTTATGTTATCTCTATCTAGCTGGTACATCTGACAAAGTATAAGAAAATTTTTCCAGTGCCCTCATTGCTCTTCCTGTGGTTTACTGTGTTGGTAAATGTTATTCTATGTCAGGTCCACAATTGCCTGGCCAATACTTTTTTTTTTGCAAAGAATTTCAATGACTGAGATACAGAGAGTGAAATTAAATTCTGATGACCATTACCAATGGCAATAGTAAAGATTACTTAGACAAAGGACAAACACCTATATTAATAATCTTTTCTTCTATCTGTTTTAAATGTGAAGTGCCTTTTCCTCATTATAGTAAACCAAACTGATTTAATATGAGTAAATTTTATACTAGAAGAAGCAAAAATGTATGTAAATGTGAAAGTCTTATATCCTGTCAGCCTTAAAGAAAAATGTATTATCTGAGTTGTTCTGAAATTCTGATTTACTCCAGTTCTCTGCCTCCCAATGGATTTTTCAGATATTGATTTGAATATGACTTGCACACAATTAAAACAAATTATTTCCCAAGAGTCTATGAAGCTATTTACTATTTTGCCTCAATAGCTAGCTGCCAAAATTTACCAGCCCAGAGCGCTGCAATTCTTTCATTGGTTAAATACGTTGAAACAATTATTTTTTGTTTCACTTGTCAGCTGTGACTCTAATATATATTTCTTTCTTCCTTCCTTGATACTGTGCAATTGTTCTATTCTTTGTTAAATGGCAACTGCTATTTCCTATTAAAATCCTTTTCTTCTTTTGCCTTTAAATCAACTTCCTCACACAGACTCAATAACAAGGTTTTTAACAGTCTTCCTTAATTATAAATATAATCAAGAAAATACTGAGAGTGATTTGAACTGAATATAGGCTTAAAGGGAATAAAGTGTGGGCATCGAGTAAGAAAACAAGTATAAGTTCAACATAGAACAATTCTTGAGTACTTGACCCAAACCAGCTCAGTGTTTAAGAGCTTTAAAATAGGCATCAATTAAATCATGTGATCATATGAAAAATGAGATAAAACTCAAACCATAACTCAAACCATACTTAGATGACAATTCTAATCAAATGGAAGAAAGCTTTAAATTTGATTTGGAGAAGACGGGATAAATATGCATGGCAAATTAAAAGATAGATTCCTATGCACAGACTTGGAGTGGGAAAGGGAGGAAGAAGGAGACTACAGCAGTGATAATTGAGAGGAAGAATAATTGGGAAAACTAATATGTTTATGCAGAAATGTCAGGAGCATGAAAGCTAACAGAAAGAACTACAAGATTTAGAGCATCTGTAAAGGTATGATATGCATGACACCAGGACATGGTGATACAGAACACTAGAACTCTTACATGAAAGCTTGGCTTGCTTAACAAATACAGATAGAAGAAATGGGATGAAATGTCATGTCATCTAATTAAGATTATATATAGCCATTATGAAGCTTAAGAGGATACAAGAGGATTTGCTGAAAATCTTTAAGTAAAAACAGAGGCTTTAAAAAGGAGACTTATCAAGCTAAATGTCCTCCATAGATCACCTAATCAAAACCCCCTTTTTTTTTAAAGCATATTAAGTATTGTAACTAAAAGAAATGGAAAGCTGTGTCAACACTGGTTAATAGGAAAGTACAGGAGAAAAAACATCCTTCAAATGCTTAGGAAAAAAGAGATAAAATCTCTTTCAAAACTGTAATATCTTACCAGGGTCACAGTTTATACCCTGAAAAATGGGGAGGAATATCCCTTTTTATCCATTAAAAATAATGGAGGTACTGGCCAGTAGGGCAAACAGAAGTTGCAACTGGTCCAGTGTATGTTGGGTTGCATTCCCATTTGATATGTCTCCAGATAGAAATAAGCTACATTTTTCTTGCTTTTGTGTGCTTATGGTGCACAGTTCTCAAATTATATTGAAAAGAAAATGTATTGAACTTAATGCTTATCTCTGAATAGTTTGCATTTCAAAAGCATCTGTAGATATCAAAGGTAAATAATGCAAGAGATAACAGTCATTTAATAGCCTCATTAAAGTAATTGCTGTGTTTAAACCTGAAAATTTTGAGGTATTTTTATACTCTCTAGAGTCCACTAAGAAAGGAAGTTTATATGTGTATGTATGTGTGGGTCTCTGTAATTTCAGTTCAAGAATTTTATTCAGGGAAAAGCATGCCTGGTGAATATGAATGTTTGAAATGACTGAGTCCTAACTCTAAAACCTATCCTGTCACCTCTAAGGTTCACCTCTCAGTAATGTCTGCAGGGAGTCTGCTAAATTCTCCTTCACATAATTACAAAAGCCTAGATGCAGGCTCGTGATGAGATGATTTGTCAGGAATAGGAACTGAGGAGAAACAGTTTTGCTAAAACTTGTAATGGAGAAATAAAATAATAATTCATAGGAAAATTAAATGTTGGAAGACTTAAAATTAATGATATAAGAATAGAAAAACCCCAAATCACAGGACTTGCAGGTAGGGCTTCTTAATAAGGTAATGTGAAAATTAGTAAACCATATGAGATCAGGCTATTGCTGTACAATGGTGAACTGCCGCAAAATAAAAAAATAACAGAGTAATCATAAAAGCAGATTCATAAATGTTATCTGAATTTTTTTAAGCATCATCTAAAATATAGAAACAAATACAATAAAGGGCAAGTGTAAAATGGGGAAAATATGTAAAATTAAATAAAAAAAAAACAAACACAAAAACCCCACAAAGAAACCCCAAACCAAACACAAAAAACCAAACCAAACCAAACCAAACTAAAAAAACCCATAAAAACAAAAACAAACAAAAAACCAACCAAACACACAAAAAACAACCAAAACCCCCCACCCAAAACAAAACAAAACAAACAAAAACCAATCAAACAAGCAAAAAAAACACAACACATAAAGAAGAAAGGACGAAGTCACAAAATTGCTTTAAGAGTAGAATGGTACCAGAAATAAGAAAAGAACAAATAGGAAATAACTATCCAGTTCTACAAGGAAAATGATAAAACAGTGATTCAGAGAAACTACAGCATTCCACTCCTTGTGAGCATCATTTAAAAATAATAAGAATGTAAATTAAAAATCAGGTTAGATGTTAATTAGATAAATGTTACTGTCATTTCAGAAGAGAGAAGTCCAGTCAAGAGTTCAAAAAAAAAGACTAAATCATTGTTTTCCATTCCACAGCTTGTGGCAAAATTCTTTACTAGAAAGCATTCCATCTATGGTAATTTTGGACATAGATAAAACTGAGGCACACAGCACACTCCTTCCTCCATATTGATACTATGGGCTAGAGATGACCAAAATTAAGGTATTTTTGATAAGACAGTTGTGTTAAACTCAGCAGGTTCTAATGTGTCATTGGAGAATGCTTCAAGATGGCCTTGGAACAGTTTCTGAGACAGTGACCTTTTCAAGGATAAGATGGGTAAAGTTCCATAAGGCTGGAGAAGGCAAGCAATATACCTGGCCTTAAAAATGTGATCACAGTAAGCCTCAGAAATTATAGACTGGTGTAATTTAAAATCTCTGAGAATTTTAAAAGAAAGTGTTGGAAACTATGGTCAGGTTGATCTAGAAGGCAGCAAAGTGACTAAAGCAGCCAATAATGATGTAGCAGAAATGGACCACACAAGTAGAATTTTTAGTTCTTATACCTTAGTATGTTAATTGGCCTAACTGGCATGATGGAAGGTGGAGATTGGATACATCTCAATTTAAAAAGACTTTTAATTTTGTCTTATGCATCATCTCCAAGCTAAAGAATTATGTTTTACACAATGTCTATCAGGTGCATTTATAATTTATCATCCACCAGCTTGGGTTGGTGTGTTTTGTGTGCATGGGAGATCACTGGATAATCTATTTTACACAAGTCCTTATCAATAGGACTAGCTCTCAACTGGATTTTGGCAAAAAAGAATTCACATATAAAATTTAAGTGTGTGACACTCAAAAAACCCCCAAAAACTAACAAACAGGTAAAAGGATAGAGGCTTCCAGGAGACAAAAAGAAAAAGGAAATTGCCTTAGCAAATAACAATTTGAAACTAAGACGAGTACAAATATCATGTACTTACAACTTAGTACTCGCAGTATAGCAGTATAGAGACTTGTGAGCTGTTGATCGCAAAAGAAACATAAATCAACACAATGTCATGGTAAAAAAAGGTGAATCTTCATCCATTAAGAATGTTGAATGTCATATATGAGAGAGTTGATCTGTTTGATGCACCCAGTGATGCCAGTGATGCAGCTGCTTAAACACCACATCCGGCACTGGACTTTCACAACAAACAAAAGCTTAGAAAACACACAAAGAAAAGCTCGCAGGAGAGAGAGTTGAATCTCTAGAAAAGTCTGACGAGCAACATGGAAGGAAAGACTTCAGCCATAAAGGGAGCAGGCAAGGGGATAGAAATGCCTTGTTTTGCATGGCCCTGTGGAGAGACTAAGGGGGTATGTTCAGGAGAGAAGACAAAGGAAGCATATGGGTGAAAAAGACATCAGTTTTTGGTAATTTTCTCTTGGTCCTTTTGAGGGGCCCTTGAGTAACCAAGTGGTCTGTAGATGCTTCATCACTGGATACGGATGTCTGTTGAAAATTGTTTGTGTTTTCTTGTCCTCTTTGTGTTGATCTGCCTCAATGTGGCAAAATAGGTATTTTTTGTTTTGTTTGGGTATTTTTTAGGTATAGATACCTAGACACTCATGTAAAGCACACTGTACCTCAAGGCCTTCAGTCTTTTATGACTTCAGCTGGGAGCCTAGAACCAGGTCTCAGTTGTTCCCTTCTCTTCATGCCTCTGATTCTCCTCTCCTGCACCTCAGCAGGAGATGGCAGGGGGACTGTTGGTCACCTGCTCTCTGTCCTTGTTTGATGTCTTTGGGTCCCCAGCTTGGAAGGAGCCTTTCATCTTGGAAATCTGTGATTCCTGCTACAAGTCTGCTTTGAAATCCAACTAACAACTGTGCAATCCTCTCAATGAGTGACTAGGCCCCACAGTGCACATCCACCTTTTTTGCTACCTTGTGTGTTTGTTTGTGAAGGGACAGCAACGTGCATTATCCATTTTGCCCCAGAATAAGGAGTATCAACATTTCCCACAAGAATATCAAAGTTTCCTCAGGATGCTTTCTCTTCATGTCGTAACTCTCTTTAGTCTTTGTGATCTTTCTTTTTTCCTATGAAAGAGTAAAGAAACTGCCTATTTGAAACTACTTTGCTGAGCACATCCACAGCCAGTGGTCTGTGAAAGTCTGGATGTCCTTGAGTTGCAGTTACTCACACTATCTCCTGGCTATTTACATTTACACATTGATGAGCACACGGATTATGGCTGCAAGCCTATGACAATACTTCTGTATGTTACTTGGTTAATGCTTTGTACCCTTGCAGAAGCACTTTCCTTCAGTCTTATTATCATTAAGCTTTCCTATTATGTGTGCGTGTGTGTATTTGTCCAGTTTTTCCTGCCTTGCTGTTATTTCAGTTTATTAATAATTCAGGTTTTCAAACTGACTTGTACAGGTTTATCCCTCCCCCTTTATTTGACGATGATAAATTAAGCTATTTAAAGAGTGACTCATTACAAGTCTATATCCTGTTGGTGCCACCACCCTCCTACACATAATAATTATTGAAGTTTGCAATGTGACGCACAGTCAGCACTTTCAGAGCAGGGTATCAGTGCTGGTGGCTACAGTGCCTGAACACCTTACTGGCACTGGTTACCCATGGCAACAAAAATGATCTATTTGTGGTGATAATGGCTTGTTGTTCTGTTTGATAGTTTTGCTGTATTCTTTTCTGTTTCAATCGCAACAGAAATCTATAGATTTAAAAATTCATTGTGGAAAACAGAACAGTGAACAAAATTTCACTCTTAGTGCTTGTGCAAATATAAAGTAATAGAAATACCACATCATCTCATTGAAGATTTTATCACTGTAACAACCCCCCTTGGGTCTAGAGTAATGAAATTAAATCATTCCACCTTGTCTATGTGTTGTGTTTTATTGTTTGCTAGTAAACACTTACCCTGGAGGTTTTGGCAAATGTAAGAAAGTGGGAGATCACATCATGATTTCTACTTACCGTGTGCCCATTATTTGCAGCTCTTTATGATTTTTTTGTTGTTGATAATAGCATTTTAAGCAAACTACCCTAAAGGTAGGGAGAAGAATCACTTGCTTCTAATCTGTTAATACAAACTTATTTGTGTATAACACACAATTTGATTTGTAAGCTAATGAACATTTTCCCTGCTACAAGCAGTTGATAATTGGCAAGTATTTTTTAATTGGCAATACTGAACTGCAAATATTTTGGATTGTTCAATCAAACTCAGTGTAACCATGATGTCTTTTGGCAGCTTTTTTATACCATAGCATGCTTAAGACCAGAATATCTCTCTCTCAGCTGCTGGATATCCAGTAATGGAAAAGAAATTAGAAATACCAGAATGGCCTCCTTTTTACATCACTAGTTAACAGCAAGAGCATGACAGCCTGGCAGGACACTGCCTTTTGGACAGGAGCACCACACTCTCCCTCCATCTCTGGGCGGCTGTGCCAGCTGGTGCTGACCCTGCCTGGGAAGAGCCTCCATCGTCTCTTCTTTGAAGGCATCTTAGAACTGCAAAAAGACAATTTAGTCCCTTCAGCACCTTCTCTCTATCTATAAAAGATTCTTATAAAAGTCATATTGAAGATCTAAAGCCACTTTTCTCAGAGTGGCAACAGTCAGTGATTTTATGCATATCTGCCTTTGTTTGGAAACTGTGCTGCCATCCCTTTACCTGCTGAGCCAGCCTATGCACCACCCATGCCTTTATCTTGGGAATCAAGTGGGATTGCTTATAGAGTCAGATAAAAACTTTGCTGCATGTTTAGGATATGTAGGTGTGAATGTATGATTCATTTTGCCTATTGAAGGTCATAGAGCCTAGAGGTAAACTTAAAGGTTTTTCTTGTCCATTTTATTGATAGTATCTCCTTTGAACCGAGGATATAAATCCTGATGCCCTTAAACTACTAGGTTTTAGGTAAGAAAATGGGACTTAGTCCAAAACTGATCTAAATAGGGTCCTCAAAATTTGGCCCTATGGCAGAGAAGCTATTTTCTGCTGGTTGCAGTTAATATCCTGGGTTATGATTTGATAGTATTATTTTTTAGCTAAACTCACCAACATTTCTAATATTCCAAACATCCATAGTCCTAAGAAATTTAATTCATCCTTTCACAAGACAGCAATGTAAAATTCAAGACTCCTACATACTATTATCCCTGAAATAAAAAAAAAACCCTCAGTGTTATTTTTAATTGGGTGTCCCAGAGAAACCAGCTGCTCCCGGAGAGATAGGAAGCAAACAAAGCATATTCACGATGACTGGGTAAAAACACTTTGTGGTGAAATTCTCAGTTTCCTTTTTTTTGTGGGGAAGGTACCAAAGGGTAATGTTTAGCCATGGTATACCTATATTCATGCAGTTTCAAGACTAGTGTTCCCTTACACATAAAATCACATATTTTACTGAATTCATTATTTTTTTAAGGCTTTAATTTTTTAGTTTTGTAGGAAACTGGAAAATCAGTTCCTCTGTCAGTTGTTTCCACCTTTATAAATAAAATGTAAGGAGTCCAACCTTAGTTGTAAAGAATCCTGTGTTACCAAAACTCATGGAAAACACTACTATTCTGATTTACTACCATTTTACACCAATCTTCTTCTCACTTTGCAGTAGCATGATCAATAGCCTGAAGTGTATAAGAAAAGCCTTGCTATTCTAGGCTCTGTTCTACTCATTTTAAACCCAGTGCAATGGTAATTTGATTATGCTGGGGCTGAGATCAATCTAATCTCTGCTGCAGAACACAGATCATCAATTTTGATTTCACTGATCAAGCATCTTCTCTACTGGGAAGCTTTATGAATGATGGACCACATCAATGAATGCTTGCTCTGAGAATTGCTCCATATGTTGTGGCACAGGGATGATTCACCTCATTCATTCAAGGACTGCTTGAGTGAAGGGAAAGAATGGTAAGATGGTCGGTTATATATCAGAGTGATTTTGTATATTGTAATTTGCAGACTCACCAGGTGTGGTATTTCTGTATACTGGGTATTCCAGTGAAACAGGATGTGGTCACTAATACCCAAATCTTTGTGGGAAATTAGCAACACTGTACAGACTCTGGGGAATGCAGATTTTAGTGTCACCCTCATAAATTGAGATTCTCAAGAAAGAAGATTTCTAAAGAAAGCAGCTTTGCAGAAAAAGCCCTGCGAGCCGTGATCATCAGCAAACTGTGCAGGAATCAGCAGGGTGACTTTGCAGCGAGGGTAGCCATCTACATCCAGGTCTGTATCAAGGTAGAGTCAACAGCTCCAGAGCAGTGATCCTGCCCTGCTATTTGATACATGTGAGTCCACATTTGGATAATTTGTCCTTTTTGCAGCTCCTCAAGAAGGTGGTTGCCATACTATATCAATTCCAGTACAGACCATCAAGCTGGAACACATTGTACAACAGAACAGCTGAGGGAATGGGGTTTGTTTAGCCTTAAGAAGAGATGGCTGAGGGGGGATCATTTGCTGTCTGCAACAATCTGTTAGGAGCATGTAGAAAGGACAGAGTCAGAGGTGCAAACTGGAAGGAGGAGAGGCAGCAGTTACTAGCTATAATACAGGAAATTCCTGCCTGACAGAAGGGAAAATTAAGATAAAAGTAGTCAAATATTGGAGCATGTTGCCCAGAGAGACTGTGGGAACCCCATCCTTGGAAGTAATCACAACTTAGGTATACAGGGCCCTAAGGACTTTGCTGTGCTTAATTTGATAGGAGCAAGAGCTGAGAGAGGGCGTCCCGCCAGGATCCCTCCCTCCCAGCCTATGCAATTGGATGTGATTGTCACATAAATTGTTGTGTTTTGTTGCAGTGGTAATGTGTTCTTTTTTGCATCACAAAAATTAATCATAGCTCAGGGCCTTTCACAAGACAGTGTAACACCATCTCCCATGCTGACTTGTGTTATACTTTCCATCCTTTCAGCTATTTACATATCTTAGTCCACACCTGCACCAGGAAACTAAGCAGTTGCAGGCCATGCTCTGTCCCTGAGCTGTACTCGGCAGCCACATTCTGGATCTCTTAGCCTCCAGAACTGGCTGATGCCACCTATAATTCCCTTTGTGAACTTTTGGCCTATGCTGGCTCCTGAGTCATGTCTGGGAGTTGTTTGGCTGAGTGTAAGTTGGCCTTGGCCAAAACTGTGCCAGGGTCAAGATAACAGTATCAGAAATGACCATTTCCCAACATCCGTGTCATAAACTGTATCAATTTTTAAAATCTTAACTTCTCTAGGTTGGTGTGCAAGGAAGGATGAGGTCTTCATTTCACTGCTTGAAAGAGTGAGACATCTACTGTAAACAATGTTCAGGGGGAAGAAAGGTCACCCACCACATAAAATTGACATGGGCATCACTCATCTCTGGTAATTGGCTGTGTATATGTGGTTTAGTTTTTTCAAGCAAACAGATGCAGATTGGTAAGGGAGTCTCTGTAAATATTTTCTTTTCAGATTTTTATCCTGCTTTCCCTTTTATCCTACCTATAGAACACTGCTTGAATCAGGAACACAGTATAGTTAACAGCTAAGTTATGTGATTATTCAGTCTGCTCAAAATACTCAGAAAGTGACCTACAGAGAGATACCTGTAGACTAAATGAGATATACATAAGGTTGTTTCAATGTTTCTCATATACACAGCTGACACTGCATTGCACAAAAATGAATTCTAGGGGAAAAAATATGGAAAATTGTTACTCTGACACCACTATGTTTTCACATTGCTGGTAAACTGACAGAGAGATGGTAAAGAAGGAAATATAGCAAAGCTCATCATGTTTTGGGAGACATTAAATTAAACTGCAACTTGAGCAATAATTAATTAATGCAATGAGGAAGACATAGGGTGGAGATCTCAAAACAACTCAGCATCAGCCTGACTTTGTTCCAATTGAAGTCAAATTGACTTGCTCCCAGTGACGTCAATGGGACCAGAGCTAGATCAGTACTGAGTATTTCTGACAACTCAATCTCTAATATGTGCTGACCCAAGTTGTCAGGAATCATTTGTGGTTTCAGGCGTCCAGCATAAGTTTCCATAATAAGGTCCATCCTTATAAGGTCCACAGGTGTTCAACCTGGAGATTACCATGTTCAGTATAAGTCTCGTAGGCAAAAGTCACAAATCAAATCTGAGCAACTAAACTTTAGCAAACTATTTGCTATGGTATTACCCAGTATCTCAGATAAACTGAAGTTATTTTTGTGTTCAGTTCAAGGAACTGAAGGGGCTTGATTTTCAATGACCTTCAACAATGTATTTTATTTAAATTCTTTCATTTCTTTCATGGAATATTAAAATTTCTGCAGAAATTCCTTTTTTCTTTTGAAGTGATTTTTCTTAGAAAAACTCCCAAGCAGCTCTATTAATTAGACATGCTCAATCACACCAAGGAATATCAACATGTATTGCAAGTGCCCTTGAATTCCACACGGTGAGTAAGTTATTTTTAAAGCAAGTAAATGTTTTGCTCCCTTCACTGCAGTGACATTTATCAGATAGTTGCCAACTTCATGATTCCTTCCCTGCATGTTATCCAGCCATAGCAGATCTCCTCTCCCCAGTTTTTTCAGATTTACTCTTTCAGTTTTCAGCTGGACTTTGCACTTCATTTTCAGTCAGTGTAAATGGGCTAATCCAGCCCTGGCCTCTTATGTGTAAAATCTCTTGGGTTTTGTTCTCATTTGGAACCTGTGCTCTAGTACAGCGTCCCACTGATTCTCTTGGCAGTCGCAAGAATAGATACACAAATGAAGCAAAGTGCACAGCACAGTACTTCATGGAGGCTTTGAAAAAAGCTGTACACACCAGCACTTACATCTCTTGAGAAGGCACAGAAAAACCTCTGCTTTAGTCTGCCTCCAGGCTCCTGTTCCAAAGAAAAACCCATGCAAATTTTAAACCCTTAAGCCATAACCATGAAATAATAATTATGTTAAGTAGGTGATGTCCACTCTATATTGTCCTCTCATGTGAGATACAAGTGTCAAATGAGGAACTGCATTTACAGGGGGGAGATTCCATTGTCCTCTGCCAATCTAGCAATCAAACATGGAAAAATTTGTCCCATTTAATGATTTTGTTAACCTTATTGGTAGGAGTGCTTCAATTTTGTTCTTACTTGGATAAGAAAACAGGTTACTGATATGACAATATGTTTCCTAGCCCTGTGACACTTCTAAATGCAAGTCAAACCGTATGTATTATAGGTTCAAGATTGATAAGATTCTCTCTGGATATTTTTGTGGCTCTTATAGGGTCCCACAAATAGGTTATTGATCTTTCAAAAAAGCAGCTTTATCTACAAAGCAAGTAGCAGCTCAAACAGCAGAGGGTGCTTTGTAAGCAAATACAAAACACTTGATCTAAAATTATTGCTGTAGATAGATCCTGCAGCTGTGCGGATGCTTTACTACCAGTTCTATTCATGAAGTGGCAGATTCAATGGCTCACTGCTTATTAGAATTGTTTCAGACATTCTAATAAATCTCCTGTGAAAACCATCCCCAAAATTCTACATGCAAGGCATAAAATTCTACATAGGCAGGATAGCTCCATGTTTTTAAATAAGGTGAACAATATGCTATGAAATAATGCATTATTCATAGATTCATACTGTTTTAAGACCTTAATAAAGAATTTGATTAATAGTCCAGGCGCGTGCCCTGCATATTTATACCCTGGTATGCATACAAATGTAATGTATAGCATTGGATACTTGTAATATCCTCTTGTCTTTTATGCTTTTTAAGCACTTATGATGCAGACCAGTTAAGTTAAATTGCAAAACAAAGCCAAGCACAGCAAATTGTTATCAGTCTGCAAAGTGGGTGGTTGGTCATCCTCTAAAGGGAGCTCTATTTCATAAAAACATGGACCCCAAATCCTGAGTTGGAAGGAGCCCTCAAGGATCATTTTAGTGAAACTCCTGGCCCTGCACAGGATGGCCCCAAGAATCATATAGTGTGCCAGAGAGTATTGATTTGGCACCTGCCAAAAAAATGAACAGGACTTTCACTTCCTTAATATTGCAGTCTGTCTCCATTGTGTTTCACTTCCAAAAAGGGAAAGGGAAGTTCAGTGCTGAACAATGAAAAGAATGGCAATGCCTTCAGACATGAAGGCAAGCAGGTGGGAAAAGAAAGATAGTGAGGGAATAATTAGATCTTCAATGCTAACATTTATTACCAATTTTAAATTTTGAATTTTGTAATTTTGGAACTATGATGATTTTGACCAGCTGATGATCTCATCCAAAAGAACTTCAGTAGGAAATGTGAAAGAAAGTTGTATTTGGTCCTATCCATTTCACCTTGTTATAGTGACAGAAGTGAGGGGTGGTAAGTTGAGTAAAGAGTTAGAATTAAAAGAAAAACAGAAGACATCAAAGACAGAAAGAAGTCTGTTTCAGAGGTATCACGATGGAACAGAATGACACAAGTAGAAAAGACTGGAATAAGAGAGGAACAAAGGTGTGGTGGCAGAATTACTATTTGGCAGAGTCCTTAGAAGACACTGACAATCAGATTTGCTCAGGATATCATCGGGGGAAAACAGTTATTGAGTTACAAAATGCTGAGCAGAGTATAGAGAAATCCCAAGACATGAGTTTTCGCACATCTAAATTTTTTAAGCTAAAGACTTGACTCATAATTTTACATTTTGATCTCTTTCACATTTTGGCTTACAAGATCTTTTCTTAAGAGATCCTTTCCTCCCTCTTCAATTTCTGCAACTGAGTTTTCATTGAGATGCAGCTTCTGTCTACACATGCCATGACTACATCACAGAGCCTTTAATTCTAGGACAGGTTCTGGGCTAGAGTGGACCATGTAGATCATAATTTGTTTGACTTCTCTCAAGAATACATCCTCAGCACTTCATGCCTGAATTTTCAACTGCACTTATTTTTTCAGAAGTGATGATAAAGGCCTTCAACTCCCTAGCTTCAGTTATTCCATTGGCAGCTTTTCTTCATGAATAAAACTTTTCTATGTTTTTATAGTCTGAATTTGCCATTTTTTAATCAGTCATCTATTGTCAGAAAACATTACGTCCTCATAAGACACAATGAAGCAACTTTTTAATATATATTTTAAAATCAGGGAGGCAATAGATCTAACTCTTCCATTGTAGACATCTTCCATATACGTGAAAAAAAAAAACAAAAAACATTTATCTTCTTGATTCTTTCTGGTTAAGCATAAGTTTTGAGAAGTTGATGAATCACTGGCTCAAGTATTGTACCAATACAATTTCCTTGCTATTTTTATTTCCTGGTAATAAGGTATCTTCTGCATTGGACTCCAGAGGAGATGAGTAATGGGAAAGGAGAAGCAGTAGAAAGTGGTTTGATATAAACAGAAATAGAAGTCAATACATAGATCTGTCCTGTCAGTAGACAGGGCTACAAGGTGATGCACAGCACAGCCACATTAGAGATGAACACTGAGTACAAAAACTTGGGAAAGCTTCAAATTGAGAGAGCAAATCTCCTAAAGAGAGAGGGAGGATTGAGCATTGAGCCTATACTGTGGTGGTGGTGGTGTTGCAAGGACATCATAGAAAGATATCATGAGTAAAAAGGAGACATTATGGCAGGGGGGCCAAAACTGTATGATCCTTAAGGTCTCTTCCAACCAGGCCATAATGTGACTGTGTGCTCCCATTATTACAGTAAAAGGTGATTACAGCTCTCAAAAATTCAGTGATTGAGGCAGAGGAAAGACAAGGAGAAGAAGAGTTAGGAAGGTGAGTGATGACACAAATGGTAAAGGGAGCAGGGAATCAGTGGGAGACAGAGGAAGAAGCTTGTTATGGCAAGAGTCACCAGATGGCATTGTTACACGTAGTCTTAATGGTTATTTTCCTTGGCATGTAAGCAAGTTTCTGTTTTGGGAAAAATACCTAGCATTTTACCTCTTATAAATGTCTACAGAGGAGTCATAACAAGCGACTAAGCAAAAGACAACGTTAGAGATGGAAACTCTGAAGGATGTGGACAAGGTATGATTTTAAAGCAAAAAAAAACAAAACAAAAAAACAACATTACTAGCTCGTCATGTTGGCTTTGTTGATCCGTGACTGATGTGTAGACAAAAGAACTGAGCAAGAACTACAAGCAAATCCAACTTTTTTTTTTTTTCCAAAGCCGTGAGACAATCTCTAGGGCCCTGACAGCTCCGATCCTTCAGTAGAAAAGCAATCTGATGATATCAGGAAGGACGTAAGGTTTGAAGACAAGAATCAAGTAAATGGAGGAAAGGACTATGAAGTGGAAAAATAGAAACACTGGAAAATAACAGGGAAAACATTAGATATAATCAATGGGTAGTGAAGCATACCTGCAAGTCAAGGCAGTTGATAGAACACCAAATACAAAACAATGAAAATGGCTCAAAATACCACGTATAAGTGATGTTTAGCTGAAATGGTGTAGGTACAACATTAGACCAGATTTTTTTCAGTCTATTCTAAAAATGCTAGCATATTTAAATTACACAAATTGTACTAGAAATGATGAGTAATGGAGTAGATCACTGCTAGGGCTGGGAAAGACTTGGAGTAGAGGGTACAAGAATATCCACAACACACACTGCTTGCACTGCTGCTGAATGGCAAAAACTGGCTTCTATAATATGACACAAAGCTATTACATCTATTACCACTTCTGTCTAGTGTTCAAGACTAATTCAAGGCTTCTTCCTTTCCCAGTTCTTGGGCATTAGTCCAGTGTTAGGTTTGAATTCTCTAAATAAAAAAACCCAAAACAAACAAATGGCTTTTAAACTACTGCCCTGTTGCCAGAGAGCAAAATCTCTAATGAAGTCCAAGACATGGTCTCTGAAGAACATTGCTTACTATTCAAGAGGAAGCTGGGGAGAGAAGATGTAAACAAGTGCCCAAGTACCCACTCTTCTCTGGGTAGAACATGTACTGTGTGTTCATTCCTCTTTCCCAAGGCCTGGCCTTTATAGCTCAAATGGCAAAACAAAAGCCTAAGAGTTCTTCATAGTATTGAGGACTCATGGCAGCTTGTCTGTCATAGCTTAAGCTTCTTCGGCAGAAAGGACACTTCAAGCCCCTTTACATTCTTCTACAATAAAAATAAATTCCACTTAATTGCATATGGTAGTAAAAATCCATCTAGGTGAAATTCTGGACCCCCTGGAATCAGACCTCTGACCTCCTTTTCCCTCAGTGAGCAGTCTCTGTTCTGAGCTTGAGCTGCAGCACAGAATTGTCCCTGGTGGAAAAAAAAAAGCAAGTAAAGTGGGAAGCAAAAGGGTGATTCCTAGCAAGGCAAAGCGAGATAAGCTCTACAGCTAGCTGGGTGGCAGCTTTCCAGGGTGATGTCCTGAAGCAGACTGTGTAGCATGTGTACAGCTAGTTCCAGAAGAGTGGCTGTGGAGACAGCCTTGAATTCCCTCAGCAGCACTTGATCGCCCACCATAGCTTCACAGGTAGGGGTCTTTCTGCCCACTAAGGCTCAAATCACTCTTTAAAGATTTCAACTTTAAAACACTGCACAGCAGCAGAAAAAAAAAATCAAGTAGGTGGTAGTTGAAAATAGGATTAAAAAAACAAAGGATAAAAGGTACATTATAGAGAGTTTGGGGTATTGGAGATAATGAGCCTTTGGAAGATGGAAACAAGCTTGATAAGGAGAGAAGGACAATGCAGATTCCCCATGTTGGCTTAGGTGCCATGGGCTAGTTTTGCTGTGGTTCCACACTCTTCTGCCTCTCAAATTCTCCTGTTAAAAGGAATACTCTTCTGTGTTCAGCTAGATCTTACAGCCACTTCCACACCTCTTTCTTGCCCTCAGTCCTCTTTCTCTTGCAGTCATTGCATAAAGAGCTTTTTAGGAACATACTCAACCACTAGGAAATCCCAGACCCAACCCAGACTAATCTTAACTGGTTTCAAAGCCAGCTATTCAGCTGTGCCTAGACCTCTTTCCCACTCTACCCCAGGAGCCCTTCCAGAACTACCTGCTCTTTGAAGGGCCATGTTTTTAAATAGCATTAGTTATTTTCAGCTAATCAGGGCCTGCTCTACTTAAAAGCATATTACACCTGCTGGTATTTAAAGCAAATTTTAAAAAGGAAACAAAGCACAAATACATGCCTCTCCCCATCTGTTCTCAGATCCGTATGGACTTATGGATCATTTAGTATCTCTAAAGAAATAAGTAAGAAGTTATCTTTTTAACACAGAAGACTAAAAGGAACTATATTATACTTGGAGGATCTCTTTAAATGGAAAACATTTTTAGGATGGGAAAACCAATCCTTCAGTGAAAAATTTGAGTATCACTTTATATTTCTGTGATAGTACTTTTCTAAGTCTGGATTCCATGTCTTCACATTTTTGATTTGTTTGGTTGAGCTGATCCCAGTTACACAATTGTTCTCTTTAGTCAGTAAACTTAAAGGTCAGTATAACATTAAAATCAGGATTATCATGTGAAGGGACAACATAACCAACTAATGTGCTTTGTATCTGACTAGTTCCTCCTCACAGCCTATCTGTTCTGTGACTTGCATCTCATTGATGCAAGTCAGAAGAGCGGCAGCTGTGCCGCCACTCTGATTTAATGCTTTGAGATGTCATTAGTTCCCAAGAAAGGAAAGGTTTTCAGTTTACTGGAAACTGGGGAAACATGGTATGTAAAAAAATACAAGGGGAAAAACAAGGAACAATTGTTGCTAGGAAATTCAGTGGAGTCAACAGGTATGATCATGTTCTTTCAGCCCTCAAAAATGTATTTGAATCAAGTACTGGATCACTTCCAAACTAAAGTAATAGTAGCAAGGACATGAGGAATCAGATAGTAGCAAGGTAGTACAGGTATGCACCTCCTATACATTGCAGAGATCACTTCCACTGTGTATGGTCCAGGATGCTCAAGTACAAAAGAGATTTTGTTTCCAAAAATAAAAATGCCAACTGTATATCTTTAAAGAAGCATAACAGTGAAAGCTCCCAAGAAGGTCCCAAGGGGCAAAAGAAATTCTCAAATCCTCTAGGCAAATGACACAATTTCAAAAATTTGCAAACCAGAAAGCTCTGTATGCGTTTTTGAATCTTGACCCAAAAGGAAAAGTATCAGTGTATGGGTAATTTCCAGTTTTTCAAAAGGATTAATCCCATATCACTGGCATTTTCACAGATGAAAATATATATTGACTTATGAAAAAAAGGTACCCATTGTTTTAAATAGCATGTTGCTACTTAAGTTATGCTATTCACTTCTAGTAATCTGCAAAATTTGTCTCAGTTCTCTTAAATTTTGGCACATTTTTCAGTCTTCTTAGTGTACACTGGAATTTGTCTATATGTTTCAAAGTTTTTCAGTATTAAGAAATTAAACAGATTATAGAGGCTACCTTTATGAAATTACAGTTCTGGACACATTAGTGAAAACTCGTTCATTTGCCACTGAAATTTTAGAGACGGCTATAAGGTGAAACTTCAAAGACAGACAGAAAGCAGTTTTTGAGCAGACAGAATTGAAACACCATTGTTGCTCCTCACATTTTTTTAGTAAAAATACCAGAACCAATTTTCTCCATGTAAAGTGCTACTCATCCTGCAGCATAGATGCTCTCACATTATGCTCTCCAAATCAATGCTGATAATCTAGTTTAACATCACACTTGCTATCTTTCATGAACTGAGGAGTTTGGCTGTGACTTTGGTTACGGAAGGTCACATTCAAAACCCACTCCATTTTGCATGTGTTAAGGACACACTCCTAGCAAATAATATCCAGTTTTAACCTCTTACATGAGTGGACAGAATAATGGTTCTTCCACAAAGGGGACAGAGTTTTGGTTACATATGATTTCCAAGGGCTTGTCTTAAAGTTGACACCAACCATCTGATGGTAGGTCTATTTTGTTACTGGTTTTGGTGTGCAACCTAATATTTACTTAGGCTAATGATTTGAACATCTAAAATGCATTGTCTGTCTGTGAAATTTTTAATGAGTCAGCCTCAGATCATTGCTCTTGTTTTTGTTCTCTCTTATCAGGAGGGAGATGGAGTCCATGGAGGGAATGATGACAATAAGCTCTCTAGAACATAACAAGTTGGGTGATTCAGCAGAGTGTCTCCACACACTGTAATTAAAAGGCAGGCAGACACACATTTTCAATAATGTGAAGGAAAGTGTTTTTTTTAATTCCTGGGTTTTTTCCAACTGAAATACACTTGTTTAACCTATAGCGCAATCCATCCCTTCCTACCATTATGTGTCATCAGTGAATCTGAAGGTTTATTCAAACTCTGTGCTGTACTCCCCCGAACATTTCATACAAGGAAGATTTAAACTGTTGTGCTCACATTTTGCAAAATTGTCTCAGACAGTCTGTACAGGCACTTTCAATACCTTTACTGAAAATTCAGAAATAATGGAAAAGCCCATTTGAAATCAGGACTAAGAGCATTTAATGATTATAGATGAAAATCATGCTACATCAGGTCCTGTGTGGAGTACATGCATCTATTTACACCTCTCTCTGCAGGCGGAGCGGTTTCTTCTCACATATCCTTGCAATGATACATTTACATACAGAGCCTACTCACAGTCCATATCAACTCTGAAGCATTTGGCACCATGTTGCATTCTATTTAGTGTGAACACTTATGTTAAGAAAGGATATATCAGGAATACAGAACAGCAGTGTAAAAGCACTGCTTTCTTGCACTAATTCATATTAAATTCTAACTTTTCTTTCTAAAGATCTTAAGTATTTCCTTTTTTTTTTCTTTTTTTTAGGTCCCTTGCTCTTGTTTTGATGATTCCAAATGATCAAGTTGCTGTTTAGTCTTTAGTCCTGAGAGATGTCACTACTGTATGAAGTGGACTTTTTTTTTTCCACCAGTATTTGTACAGATGAATGCATTTAGGTTTTGGCTCAATCTAATGTTCCAGAGGCACACTTTTCATGACCTTTGCTGAAGCAATTGTGTTGGCTAAATTAACTGAAGTACCCTTCTACTGCTGCTGATTCAGAGGATCTTGAAGTTTCAACCACTTTTCAGCAAAGACCTAGGAGACAGTTGCTAGATTGAGATTAGGACCTGAAATTAAATCAAAAAATAGCAAAATAAAAGTATATAATCTTAGGGATTTTTTTTTTTACCTCATGTGTATAAAATAAACATTCTTTTTAAACAAAAGGATTATTTTAGCTGTAACTTAAAACTTGTAGAATAACCATATATAGTCAAAAAAGGAAAAGGATGAGGAGTTACCCCAGGAGGAGAATTCAATACTGGCATTTTGGCCAGTTTTAAACCTGCATTGAAAGGACTTAGGCTTCAACAACAGCCTAACAGAGACTCCTCTATTCTTTTTTTAATACTTAGTGTTAAAGATGATTTTACCGATGAAATCATGATGGTGCTTAAAGTCTTAAAAAACACTATTCCCAATCTTGAATATTTTTTCTACCATCAGTGTTGACTGAATGAAGCCTGAGGTTGTAGAGGAGCTTGCACAGAAGAAAGTCTTGCAGCAGCTTATTTTTCCTAGCTAATGAGGGGGGTAAAAGAGCTTATTTTTATCATGGTTCCATTTAGTGATGTTCAGGCTCAGGCTTTTATTGAAAGAGCCCCAGGCCATGGAGCTGTAACAGGTAGAATGGGTGAATAGACTTCTGCTAGGGTTCTGGTGCCTCAGCAATAATTAGTGGTCATCCTGGCAGGTTACACAAACAGCCTCGGGCCATATCTACAGTGTGGTTTATTCTTTTATCCATCACTGGGCACAACCTGTGCTGCTGCTGCAGCAGCACTGTCCTCAGGCTGGACAGTCAGCACTGGACTGGGAGCAAAGGTGGCTCACACTGCCTGCAGGCAGAAGGGGCAAATCACTGCTTGCAAAACCAAAGTTTTTGTAATGGGTCTGTCTGGGCCCCTGTGCCCACAGACAGGCACATGACAATTCCCCAGTACAAACAGGGACTGACACCCAAACAGGATCACTCTTCTTGTTGACACAGATCTTCCTCTCAAGTCCCAATCTCCTTCACAATTCCTCTGCATGCCTTTAAAGCACTGAGAGTGTCTAATGCTGAAAGCAGGCTTGGTCCTGCTCCCAATGAAATCATTAGTAATGTTGCCACTAATACTGATTGGTGCAGGACCAGGCCTGTAGCTCACAGGTATCATGTTTCCTGAAATATTAGCTACACCATGAGTTGCAGAATGCCACATGGCGTCTCTACCAATCCCTGTCCCTTCAGGAACTGTTTATGTGGAAAAGAGATCACCTTGGCACTCCTGATCTGCTGTAGCTTACGAAAGGTTAAAGGACCTCAGAGACTTTAATTGAATGAAGTCTATAAATAATTATAATTTCCTGCAATTGGAGTTGAAAAGGTAGCTTGGGAAGGATTTCACTTTTGTTTTGAAATTATACTTGCTTTCTTCCTGGGTTATTTAAGAAGTTCATGGCACAAAAGCTGAAGTATTCATTGTATTTTTACATCATGATATTTGACACCTCTTGGCCTTCTTTTATGTGCAGGGAAGACTCTCCTGACTGGCTCACAGAATGAGCATTAGCTCCCACAATTTATCATCAACATACCCACTTCCTTCCTTCCTTCCTTCCTTCCTTACTTCCTTCCTTCCTTCCTTCCTTCCTTCCTTCCTTCTACTGAAATAAAATAGATGTGAACAAGGGCACGAAAGGTGAAGAAGTAAGAAATCCTGCTGCTCCCCTTTTCCTTCCCAAAGGCATTTGAAAGTACACCTCCCTTAACAGTCTTTTCTTCTACCCCATGTGAGCAACTTGGGTGGAGTAAACATGCCTGTGCAGTGATAAACCAAAGAGAGCAATGTATCATTTCATCCCGAGGGAAGGAGCATCTGGTGCATCACAGATTTGTCAGGAATTAGGTTGGGAGTCACAGTACTATGTTTTTTAATCTTGTTTGACTTAAAACTCTGTTTTGTAATCAGTGTAATAGAAAGGCACCGCTGAGACACAGGGATTAGCTGTAGAGAAGAAAAACAATAGTACTCACAGTGCTTTGATGTGTTTCTATTTGAATTAGAAAGTGGCACTTTAACAGTTCAGAGAGCTACATACAAAATCTCAGCTTAGCAATCATACTGTCCAGCACGTGAACTTCTTGCAAAGCACTGTCAAAGTCAGACAGAAACAACCTCTGAGCAATTTAGAAGTGCAATATAGGATTCATGCAAAAAAATCACAAGAAACATGGATCATAATGACTGGCTACAGCTATCACTGATGCAAAGCTTGTGAGTGGAAAGAAGCACTTAATAATGAAAATGAAATGCTTAATGGAAGGTATTTAAAGCCAAATACTATATATGACTTTAGACTTTGGTTTTGTATGATATTTTTTTTAATCCTGGCTTTTGAACACAGGCAGAGTGATCATGGAGACCTTCTGTCTGTAAAACATAAACTGGGATTTATCACCCTAGAGGAACTGCCGCTGTAGAAATGCCTGTTTCAACATTGTTAGAAGCTGAACATATTTGGCAGCAGAGTAAAGCATTAGGAATTCTTTAAAACCCATCTTTTGATCCAAACTTGTATTATAAACAACACAGCAACGGCTGCAAAGGATTCTCATTTTCCACCATGAACTTGGTAGGCAGAGACTTTTCTTCATTTAACTACATTTAAAACTTGCTGAGCTGATTCCATGAAGCTTATACATATGTATAAGACCAAATAAAGTATATGCTTACTATTGTTATTATTTTAGTGTATCTGCTTCAACACATATTACATGAGCAAATCCCTTTTTAGTAATAAAAGTTTTGCAAGAATTTAAGCTGCAGAATCAAAGCTGAGTCTACACTTAATGGCTCCCTTCAGTCAAGTTACACACCATCCGAATTCCATGGAAAACAAAATCTTTAATTTGGACCTTTTCAAAATAAGTTTTAAGGAGTGAACTCGGCCTAAGACTTACCTCTTCATGCCACAAAAGTTTTGAGAAAGCAGATGGTCTGCAAGAAAGGGGTCATGGAAAGCTGGTTTAGGCTGCATCAGACAGAAAGATCCAGAAGTTTGACTGAAGTGTAAAACACAAGACCGTACTCGCTGAAGTATGAGCCAGTGATAAGCTCAGCCATGGTCAGTTCTGTTTCTATCCATGCTCAGCCACATCCCTTTCTCCAAGTGCTAAGCAACTCAATACCTAGCTCAGAACTCAGCCTACAGTTGTATTATGACCTAAACAAACCCTTTTCTATGTCTTCCAAGGGATTTCTGTTCCCTTCTCCCAGAGGCAGAGACTTAATTTCCCCTCAGTAGCTTATTCTTCAGCTAAATAAGCGGAGTTCCTTTGCTTACAGAAGGAACTGAAATCCACACCTGTGCTTACTAGGGAAGAGCACTCAACATCCACCTGCAGACTGCCATGGGTGTGTAGCAGACTTCTCTCCTTGCCACTGATACTCCAGTGGGCCTGTATCCATTAAAGACAATTGAGTAAAGTTACTTTCCAGAGTGAAGATATGGACTTAGTTCCTATTACAAAAATACGAGATTGTTCTTTGAGCAAGGAATACAACCCAGGCTGCCTCCATGTTTTAAGGAACCCAGACTATTGACCACACACATGGAAAAGCTGACTCCACTGAACAAGAGGAGATGATTGTTTTTTTCTCACCTAAGCTGACTTCCATCTTTTCTTATTCAGGATCCAGCAAAAATCAAGTTACTTCATGGTGCACTGAAACCTCTGGGAATTGACCATTTCAGACATTAAACTTTCCTCTTTTACCTTCCACGAGCCAACAGTTTTCCTTATAATTCAAATATTTTTAATGGAACATCAAACTGCCTCATAAAGCGCAAGGGTTTGGGTAGAACACCTGCAGGAGCTCTCCTGGAAAAGCTGAGTGCTTCCTATGCGCCATAATGAAGACAGGTACAAGGATATGCTGAAACTGGAAAGGAAATGTGATTGCTGCTAAGGAAGTTTTACCCTACTCCTGGCAGCAGTTGGAGGTAAAATAGACCACTTTTTTCTGCAGAAATTCAAAGATTGCAAATACAGGGACAATGCTGGGTGTCAGAAGAGAATTGATGGAAACTGTGAATGTAGAAACATATACAAGGAGAACTTTCATTTTCTTCTTTTATGAGACTTAGGGAACAAAGAAATTACCAAATATTTGGTATATTTAAGACAAAAACAAAGATGTCTTATTTTCCCTTTGATCTGTCACAAAAACCTTCCTCTTCTTAAAACTGCTGATATACACACACCTTAATTTAATTCTCACTTCTGTAATTTTACTTTGAACTCTTACTCAATAAAGCAAATTTTCACCTGTTACATCACTAGTTTGTAGCATATATATCTTGCTAGCTGTGTCTAGAACAACATTAGGATAACTGAAGTGGATGGCTTGATTAGTAGTTGTTTCAGGTCCAGTCTGAGCATGTGAAAACCTATGTGGATCAAATGGGTCTCTAAAATATAGATCCTGATAAACAAGTTCCATGGAACATAAAAATCTTTTTATTCAGGAGCAAAGGCTGGATATGGTGCATCACTGGTTCTAGTTACTATCCATAAACAGAGCTGAGGCACATGCTAAAAAAGACTGGTGAATCCAGTCAGAGAAATAGTACTATTTTTCCAACAATATTGTTGACAGACTGCCATTCAAGAGCACTATATGTAGATGAACAGAGAAGGAAACACAAGGAATATCCTATAATCTATGTATATGTGAAATTACACACCACCTATCCTTTGACCTTTCTGATTATCAGGTGGAGATCAGAGAGGTCACCCTTCACATTTCCAAGGTAAATTCAACGAGGTTATGTAAGTTTTCACCTGATGGGGATTTGGCTCACTGAATATGAGACTAATGGCTTCAGAAAAAACTTCAGCCTTGGCAGCAATAGTGAATTCTGTTTTATGTTAGTTATGTATACCTCACACACTTAGCTCTAACTTACTGTAAATAGAATGAAGAGTGCTTTGTTGTTGAATAATTTATTGCACATTAAATATGGCCTAAGGCAATAGAGTTTTCAAGTTCCACAAAGACCTTATATATTTCCTGCTGTTAAAATTATGCAAAGGAAATACTGACAGTCTGAATTATGAAATATAGATTATCCATTCAGCAACAGTTCAAAGATGTATTGTATGTGATGGCACTGAGCAAAGACAGGGGATTCCAAACATCATGTGTACTCTTATGATAGGTACAGTATCTGTTTAAGCATCTCTTTGCTGGGTAAGAAAGTTCTAGAACATGAAGAGACTCTCAGTTACCCAACAAACTTGCATGACCGAGACTACTGACTCATATATCCTTTAAAGCCACATTTTCTTCTCTTTTCTTTGTTTTCTGGTTTCACTTTATCCTTCTTTTCTTGCTTAATGAGACATAAAAATATCTTCACTGAACATCTTTCATCCAAGCAGCTCAAAGGATACCACATTAAGGCTCACAAAACCTCTGTGAGGAAGGCAAGAAGTACCCAAAGATTTTTTTAATGTACTAGAAGGTGTATGAATCTCTGAAGCAGAGGGTAGTAACTTCTGAGAAGCAATGTACCTCCAGATTATTCTGAAAGAGTGTAACACGTTGATCTGGAAAGGTGCTGCACAACAGGTCAAGAAAAGTACTCAATATTTGTGCTTAAATTAGATGTGTAAATTTATTGAAGTTACATGTCCTTAAAATGACAGGTGATTAAAAGTTTCACTTCTACACCTTGAAGAACCAAATATTTTAGGAAATCTGGATCAATGCATTCTTCAGTCACAGTGATACCTGAAGAAAATGACAAACATAGATGGGTTTTCAGCTACATTTCAAGAATGCTTTGCAATTCTGCAATGACTTTCATCAGAGTTCAAAACGCATTATAAAAGTTATGATGCACATTAATTCTATATTACAAGGGAGAATGTTATGCAAAAACAGATGATGTGATTTCTAAAAGATGAAAAAAAAACGAAAAAAAAACAGNAAAAAAAAAACCAAAACACAAACAAAACAAAACAAAACAAAACAAAAAACCTAGCACAAAGAGAAACACCTTGCTGGCTTCCTGGCCTCCCCTTCTAACACTGGGTTATACTTTCTCTCATATACATTTTAGAGAGAATTATGCACTTCCTTTTGAATCTACACAGATATGCATTAATCTTAATGCTGGAAGCTCTGATCTAGGTTTTATTTTTTATTTTTTAAAAAGTTATCAGGCATGGGACAAAGATTTTGAAAACTATAAACATGTAGATTCAAACATATTTTGATTATTCAGGAGTGGGTTTTTTGTGTGTTTATGTTCCTGTGCTTTTGAAGTGGAAGACTTTCAGAAAACCCACATCTTTGGTAGGAAGCTTGTTAACTTTTCCAAATCCTCCCAAAACATCCCTGTGCAAATGGAATTATGAAACTTTCCTATGATATGTTTGAGTGATATATGATACTATCTATGGAGATGATGTTTCATAAGATTTATGGTATTTTAGAGCATGGAAAAAGAAACTGTTTGATAATCAATGACATGCCAACATTCTAATACAAAAGCTACTTGTGCTGAGTGACATTCAGTATCTGAATGTCAGATCAAATGCACTTTGTTCTATATATGGCATGTATATACCCTTAGTCATGCAGTCATGGAACTTCACCCTTGATATAACACTGTGTGAAAGGAAACCAGGCTGAGAAAGCAATTCCAACTTTTATAATGAGGGTAGGTTGGATTTAGTTTAACTGAATCAGAAGTGCACTGTGGTCACTGGGAGGAGAGAGTGAGAGCAGGCATTCTTGGAACCTGTGAAAAATAGCAAAAGTGTGGTTTGACTAAATGGCAGATTTAGGGAAGGGGGCTTGATTTGCCCATGTAGCCTCTGCTTTTCCTTGTACTTAAGCATTATAATTGAGTATTTAATTATATTGATAATGTATAATTTTTTTTTTAATTCTGCAGAATCACTGCCTCATTTAGTGGGTGGTTCTCAGAAAACAAGGCAGCTGTTCAATATTCCTTTTTATCCACTTCATTCACTGTGTGTGGTCTCATGCCTTATTTACTTCACACAATCCCAAATCAGCCCTGGGTCTGGAATTATTCACCAAATAGTATGTGATTATGCAATTAAAGACTGTATCAAAACACACAAAAGGGTAGAATTAGGATTGCACACAGTTGAATTTAAGTTACTTGAATTCACTAAATTTTGTGCGCTTGATTTTTCCACTTTAGTAATCTTCTCTATGCAGTTTTGTTTTTATTTTTGCTAATCTTCTGACAAAATATCTGCAGTGGACTTTTGTAAACCTCAGTTACTAGAACTGCAAAATTGTGGCTTAAGTTGTGAATGGTTTGCTGTGTGGAGTTAAAAAGTCTGAATTCTCAGCATATCCCCGTAAGAGTCTCAGGATTTTCTCTGTTGGGTCATTGCTTGATGCAGCATCATTCTTTCCTATGCCATTCTCCTAATGGAGCCTTCTGAGAAACAGCCCCACCTTTGCTGAAGGAGTGAAAAAGGCTCATTGTAGGTCTTACCTAATATAACACTGTACCTTACACAAGGAAACCCACATAGGTCTAGAGGGAGATGACACATCCTGTTCAACAACCCCTGGCCAGATGGGGGTACCTCAGGTATGATGGCTTCCCTGAGCACAAAGTATGGCCTGTACTTGTGGCTTGTCAGGGTCACTCTTTCTTCCTCACTCAGCAAACAAAGGGTATAAATTGACCCTCTATAATACTGGAGATAAAAGAACTATGCTGTCACCTACTTAATTTCCACTGTGGTTTTCACACATTTTCACCCTATTTCCATGTATAAGGGATTTTACTGTTAGCAAGGCTGTTTTTGCATGCTGCTTTTTTCCCCTTTTATTTAATCCAAGTCTAATTATACCCAAGTATGTCTAATTATATCTCCTAATAACAGGCTAAATAATTTCCAACCCTTCTTGGCTTTTACCCTGTTCAAATATTTGAAACCAGGGCCAGAATCTCCTCTCATTTCTAGTGAGCTATGTCAGTGAGTAAAATTTAGTTTAGACCAATGGACACACAGACTCACAGTAGGTGCAATGTGGTGTGACAAGAGCGGAGCAGCTCATACTCCAGGATAATCCTAGGATACAATCACTTTGGTAATTGAGGCCTAAATGAGTTCAATTTGGCAATTTTCCATAACCCAGATTTCTGAGGCTTTGTGGGGTCTGGGAGAGACGAGGTGGTAGGGAGCAGGAGGATTAATTTATCAAAGGGTAAACAGATTATTTTGAATTTCAAGTGCAGAGGCTTTGGTAAATGAATGCACACAGGGCTCCAAGCCCATACTTAGAAGCACTGGGTTGTGGGCGCTACAAAGGGCTCACTGTTAATTAATTATTGTCACATATATTGTGTGGATTGTTAAACCACAATTATTTTACATTAGGTTATAGCTGGAAATGTTACCCTTGCTCTTGCTTTACTTGACCTGGTGCAAGACACAGATCAACATTCATCTAACTTGAGTAAAGTAGCCTGTGTGTTGGCTGCTGCTAACATTTTTTTCCTCTTTATGTTGGCTGTCCTCCTAAACCTATTGCAAAATTCAGTGTCCTACACTTACCACCACGGCCTCCTCTTCCTCCACTTCCACCTCAAGCCATGAATGAAGAAAGGCAGCTGGATTTTCTGCCACTTTACATATTTAACAATTATGTAAATTTACTCTAAAACTGTCCACTCAAGGCCAGACCTCACCAGTGGCCTGGAATTGATCAAATAGAAGGAATCCTAAGTAATCTCACTGACTGGTATCCAAAATTAAATATCCCATATCAAAACGGGAAAGATGAAGTAGCATCATAAGTGCCTTTCTGTTTAACAGGAGCTGAAGTCCTCGTTTTGAAGTAAACACAGCAGAATACTTGAAGTTCTTGTTTCCTACCATTGTGGGAAACAGTTATCCCTTAAATTTATTAGGAAATTACATCTTTGGAACAGGATGTTGAAGAAAAAAGGTATAAAAATATTTTTAGTCAACATTCAAATATTTCTAGATCTACTATAGCAGCTCCTTCAGAGAACTCATAAAGACTTGTCTTAAAGCATGAATATAACAGATTTTTGACAAACACACAACGAAAATATATGGAAAGCAAAGCATTTCCACTTTTGTCTTTGACTCAGACTGAAATGCTTGAGAATATATAGGCAAATTAATATATGTGTAAATTTAAATTCATTTCCAAACAGCTTTTTAAGAACTGTAGACTTTATATATTTCTTTCTTAAGTAATTTTGTAAGAGGGCTTTGTGAGAGGAATGGCTCTGGGACAGACCAGCTGCTGAGCAAGGTCAAGCTCATCAGTGACAGTGGTAGCACCTCTGGGATAGCATAGCTAGGAAAAGGAAAAAAAACCCAACTGGGCATCAGCCACAGAGAGAGAGAGAGGACTGAGAATATGTGAAAGCAAGAGCCCTGCAGACCCCAAGGTCAATTCAGAAAAAGGGGCAGGAGGTGCTGCAGGCACTGGAGCAGAGATTCCCCTGCAGCCCCTGGTGCAGCCCATGGTGAGGCAGCTGTGCCGCTGCAGCCCATGACGGTCCGTGCAGGACCAGAGATCCACCTGCAGCTCCTGGAGGACTCCAAGCAGGGAAAGGGTTTTCTTCTCCTCCCAGAGAAGGAAGACGCAGCAGAGACAACGTGTGATGAACTCACTACAACCCTCGCTCTCTATCCCATAGTGCCTTTTGAGGGGAGGAGGGAAATAAGATCAGGAGTAAAACTGAAACTGTGAAAAAGGAAGGGGGAAAGGCGTTTTAAGGTTTGGTTTTATTTCTCATTATCCTACTCTGATCTTATCTTTTACTTATCTTTATCTTATTCATTATCTTTTCTATCTGATCTTATGTTTATCTTACTCATTATCTTTTCACTGGCAATAAATTAAACTAATTTCTCCAAGTGGAGTCTGTTTTGGCCATGAAGGTAACTGGTGAATGACCTCCCCTGTCCTGAACTTACAGCTTGCATTTGTCCTTCACTGTGCATACTAACTTTCATTTAGCATAATGGAGATCTTATCTAGGAATTTCAATGCAATCCCATGCACCACTTAACATGCATCTAAACATACAGTTTTCAAGTCTGGAGTGATTCTTTGCTTGAAGGTTTGCTCATGCTTCTGCAGTAATTCCAAACTCTGCAAAGGCTAAAACAGATGCTTTATTCTTTGAGTGAAAGCTCCACAGGTCTGCAGACTAAGTTAGCGATAGCTGATGAGCTCTTGATACAACCAGTAGGTTTATATATGGATCATAATAAATCTTCCAACAATATAATGCCATGTTCCAAAACTTTGGGTTCTGCATTAACTTTGCACTATTTTATTTTCAAAAAGACTTCTTGTATTCATTCTGCTCATAATTTTTACAGTTGGCATGGTAACTGCCTAAAAATGTGCTAGAGGCATTACAGCTCCAAGCTTTTCTTGTAGCCTATGATGCTTAATCAAAAAGTTTGCAATACATCCCAGTACTGTAAGTGGTAAAGCTAAAAATATTGCTCCCTTCAGAGCATAAACAACTGCAACATGCCTTCATAAAGAGTTTATACTTACAATGAAATGGAAAAACACCAACACCCCTTTATCCACTTCTGCACTTCAGCAGCATGCAGCAGTCCTGGAAGTCTTGAATGTCTGATATTGAGTAAAGTTTTCCCTTACAACACTCTATTCTTTTAAGATTGAGGTAAGCATGAAGGTTGAAAGAGTTTTCTCTCTATTATGTGTGACAAAGATCCTATTTAAAGCCGTGATAGTGCAAACGCGTACACACAGAGCGATTATTCACAAAAGTGAATAGTAGCACTGAACTCATGGGGATGACTTACAATAGTGGTAACCTCCATGTTCAGGTGGCTACAAAATTTATATATCATTCTTAACTGACTTAACTGAGTGGTATTGTAAATATTCAATATTTATTAGAAGACTCAGATGTAAACTCAAAAAAGGAAGACAGGGACAGTGAAACCATCCCAACATCATGCATTGGCATGTAATGCCAATGGCAAGTCTACCTGGCACAGGTATCTTGATGCATTGGAGAGGCTGCCTAGAACAGAGGCTAGACAGAGTTGGAAAAAAAGTTGGTAGTTTTTGAAAGGCCTTCAAAGGGTATACCTTGGGCAGTGCAAGAGCCTGGCCGAGGCTACCTCCAAAGTCGATGCTAGTCAGGAGTTTTTCAGACAGGTATAAATTTGGTGTATTTGCATATCAGAGGTTAATTGTCCAATTACAGCTTCAGGTAATGAAGTAATTTACTTCAAGTTTCCCCCCCNCCAGTTCACTGTTTACATTTTCCAGAGCCTGAGACAATAAGGTATCTTGAGTTTCCTTGCCTAGGGAGACCTTATTTTTCTGAATAAAATGGGACAACAGTAGCTGACAGGCTACAGAGTCTTCGAGCTATACACTAAAGCAGTATTGATCTGAAAAATATAAAATTTAAAACTTAATGCATCAATCTTACAGCTAAATCTGCACCTGTCTAAAGGATGGAACTGAAACTAGGGCTATAATAACCAACAATTGTGTCAACACTGAATATTCCTTGCTAGAGTGAGATTCTTCTATTAATAAGATGCACAAAGTAGTTCTAGACTTTGCCTCAACAAAGGGGAAAAAGTCTTGTACAGGCAAATGATGGCTTGTTTATGCTGGTGTGTGTGAGAATGTAGCCTATACGGAATACAGTCCTTTTAGGTACAATTATATCTGGGTATATAAAACCAAGGGTCGCACCACAGTTTCTTTCTAGACTATTATGAATCAAGCCAATCGACTCTGAACTGGCACTCATGCACTCAGTGTGAGGCCAGAAGAACTCTGACACTTAAACAAACATGGGCTTTTAGAAGATGTGTACATGAATTCCAGGGCAGTATCCCAGCTGTGCATCCTCTAGTACATAGCAAAGGGGTACAGCTATTTGTAGGGCCTGTTATCTCTCCTAAGATGCTGATCCTTTTGTTCTCACTTCTTTTTCTGAAGATTTTAGAACAAGGATATTATGTCTACTCCAGTGTAAGAGGCTTAAATAGCATTGCACTGATGACAGCAGTGGTAACGGTGGTGCAACTAATGCTGACTCTGAAATTGTTTAGATTTGCTTGAAAAATCCTGTGCTGCAAAGCTCTACAATCTTAATATCTGGCACTTTCAATGTTTTGATGGAAGTCAGAGGTGCTTAGAGCTTCTGAGGATCAGGTTTCTCAATGACTTGGGTAATTTGCATTTGAAAACATTGCTTTGAAAGGTCTGGCCACAACACTCTCTGTTGTACTCTAATGAGACTAGGAAAGGCTTTTTGACTGTCATGCACCGCTCTAATGAGTGTATGTGCAAGCCTGTAATTTAGGTTTTTTTCTGGTTTCAAGCGACAAACTAATTTGAACATAGGAAAGCAATTTTTACTGTCCCAGCTTTTTGGATGCAGTTAGTTTACTTCTCTATACATCATTAACTTTTTTTGCAATCCCCTCGATAAGACAGGTGTAGAAGATCCATTTTCCACAAGCTGAATTAAAGGTACATCTATGAGAATGATGGTCTTGTGGAATGTAAACACATAAACACTCACATCCCCCAGAATGTGGATATTTACTTTCCTTAAGGAAATATCATGTGCTTGTTTGCAAGAGAAACTTTCATTCAAGCATATAAAAGGTAATGGTTGTACCAGTGCAAGTTCATCTGTTCATACAGGATTAAAGGAATAGGCCCTTAAATAGCACCCTATAAAAATTTTTTAAAATCTAGGTTTCTTTTAGGAACAAATTTTAGGTATTATCTAAGTATTACATTTTCACAATAAGGCATAATTCTGCTGTTCATTAAAGGTTTAAAGCTGCTGAAAAATGTTATTTATTATTTTCAGAAGTTCTTTGTACTGTTCAATCTAGTTTTCTAAGGAATAAGGGCTAATGTGACCATAATGCACTTACCCGTCCAGCAGTCTTTCT
Source organism: Bombycilla garrulus (assembly GCA_013400315.1). NCBI lineage: Eukaryota > Metazoa > Chordata > Aves > Passeriformes > Bombycillidae > Bombycilla > Bombycilla garrulus. The sequence continues at coordinate 583,576 of VXBU01015045.1, read as the reverse complement.
TGCTATCATTCTATCTGACCTCACAAAGATATTTTGGATCTCTTGAAAAATTTCAGAGAAATAGAAATTTCATAGTTATCATATTGCTAGAAGTATTTTGAAAATATGGAACTGTGTAGGACAGAGCCATGATGTTAGCTGTCTGTCCTCAATGGGAGTAAGGATGAAATATGAACTCCCTCCCAATTACACAACAGAGCATCCACAAAGCAAAACAAAGTTCCACAATCATTGCAAAAATTTCACTGTGAGATTGTGGCTTCATTGATGCTAGAGAATCTGTTTATCAGTTAGTGCCTCACTGGCATGGTTTCACTGAGCTGTAGCAAGGGCTGAAATTTTTGTGGAACTCATTTGAAAAGTCTTCCTCTATTTCCTGTCTATTGTTAAAAAATATTCCATAATTTTTTAAAGATGATAATTTTAGATCCATTTGGATTGTATATAACTTTATCTGTTACACATTCCTGTCTCATGAATGTGATAGAACTTGTTTAAGGAATTTAGAGTCTCCTGCATCTATGTGTGTTAGAAAAACCTCAACTTTTTCGATACTTGGGTAGGTTGTCATCCAGTCGTAGGGAAATATAGGCACCACTCCATCTTTGAGCTCCATCCAGGGCAAAGGAATGGCTGAACTGGCACTCTGGGACTTCTGTTGATGATCCTGTGATTACGAGGCCTCGTAACATCATTCAGCAGGAATTGTAAAAAAGTCACTTAAAAACCCCTTTAAATTAGGTCTTCTGAAACACAAGAGAACATCTGTGAAGACATTTTCATAATGTTGAGCTTCTGCTCCCACTGGGAGAGACAATCTTTCAGTTTGGAGAAAAGCGGGGACTACATTCGAGTTCTGTTTTTTTCAGATCTTGTCCAATTCAATTTAAAACCCCAAGTGTACAATTAGGTACTTCTGACTCTTAAGATAGAGGAAATATCATATTAATTACTGGTCAGATCTTGTCAGGAAACTATAAAAATTATTTCAAGCCAATTTTAGAAATACTAATTAGAGAAAAGGAAGGATAAACCTAGAAGAAGTGTCCACTCAGTGCTTTTATATATTAGAGTGTTTTTAGATATTTTACCATTCCTTACTCTGTGTGACTACTATTTCACAAAAATGAGACATGCTTTACTGCTGAACTGGTCGTAAAGCAGAGAAAATTCCCAGGAGGTGCATGTTTAACACAGAGGTTGAATTCAAGGTGGTCATTCCTCTGACTCGAATGAAACGAGATGGTGGCTCCCATGACAAGAAGAAAGGTAGTGATCCTACTTCGCTGGGATTCTGAGTGACCACCTAATCCTGAATCATTATAGTCTTGGGATGACAGTGCTTAAAAATCACTGCCTTTCATTTGCATACACTTACAGTAAAATAAAAAACCCAGTTTTTGCTAAAGATTAAACTATTATGCTTTGAATACATATTTTCAATTTAAATTATAATTTTACATACATAATATTTAGGATACTTTATCAAAAAGATTGCAGGGGTTATTGCCACTTCCTCTTTACTATGTAACTCTTTGGGGCAATATTCAACTTTATTAATTTAATTCAACAGTTTAGACTTTCTGTTAAATGCTACCTGTGCTGCATTTGCCAAGAAAGCCTCTCTTCCTTCGATGGCTCAGGTTCCTGCAAGAGAACCCGAGATAAAAACAGCCTCAGACTTTGAAGACACGTAACCATGTCTGTCCTTAACATCATCAATGTGAAGTTACATATGTTAGCAAAATATGTGGATATAGGCCAGGGTAACATTGAGGGACGCTTGCCAGGTCCTAATTGGGCAATAAGGCAGGGTGTAGACTCTGATCCCATGCTTTGGTATGTTGCTAGGCAAAGGGCAAAAGCTCTGTACTATCACTCAACAAGGTGTGCTGTCATTGCACAATAAGTCCGTCCTGTGCACTGGGATGATTATAGAGTGCTATTTTCAGTGTGTAGAAGATACTTTATTTATGTATATTTTATTCTGCTGACAGGCAGAGGAAATAGCTGCTTGGTAAATGCCATGCTAGAGTAAGTGTATGGCCTATTTTTAGCTAGACAATAATGTGAAATGTGCTGCTCTTTCCAGGCCACTGTGGGAGGGCATGGTCTTGCATACAAAGGTTGGATGGAAGACTGTAAAAAGCCAGTGCCTTGTTCCTGCTGTGAGTCGTGGGCATGCAGAATCTTACCTGTGCTTGAGAGTGAGGAAAGAGAAATGCCTTGCTACCTCTGAGACTGAAAGGTATACCTATAGCAAAAAATCCCCAACACATTTTGTGAGGAAATCCAGGTTATGTAAAAAGATAACACTGCTCCTTGGAAACAATTTCTCATAGGAAGCAGCATGAAATTGTTTTCAGCTTCACAGTTATCTTGTTTGTTTTGCTAATCCTCACAAAGATTAATAAAGGAATGATGAGACAACAGCAAACTGTAAGCACAGGAAGCAACTATTGCCTAAAGCATCTGGATATGATTATGTAAACACGATGTAATAGGAAAGCTGAGAGATTTAACTTTCGAAATCTCCTTTATTCCCTTCTTAAAAAAAAAAAAAAAAGCCCTTTCAGAATATTTACCTCATTCCCAAAGAAGCTTTTCAGTTGTTAAAGCACTGCAATTTTCACTGCAAGCTCCTTGCTACTGTTGATCAATCTACTCTAGATTTGATCTTTTATCCAAACTTTCCCTGGCATGTATTCTGCTATACGACCCTTTAATTTGAGAGAGATGTGTCATTAAAATGGAAGGGGATATTTTGTGTCTATAAATGCTATACGTACCATTTTCCTCCAACCCACTGGTAGGTACAGTAAATATTTTGAACTTTTGGTACATGGTATAGTTTCTTTGTCACTGTAACAGTGACCTCTTCTTTAAGGGCATGAAAACTGAACACTCTCCACAGTGAGCCAGGCTAGTCGTACCCATAGATAACTTTGCTACTCATTAAAATTCCCAAGAGATAAATCTTTTAAGAATACTGCTATATCATGTATAAGCAATATAATGTATAAGCTATATCATATTAGCAATTTTAATATTAATTCTACTAGTTTTTAGTGGTTTTCCTCCCTTAGTAATTAAATTTTTTACAGGGTGCTAGTTGTGTGGGTTTATTTATTAGCCCTTTTGTTCAAAGTAAGGACTTCAGTTTTATTAAAAAATTACCCTAAATCTGTTTTTTGTATAGAATTTATACTAAACTCATTTTGACCTATTTGTCATTATCTATTCATAGATAATCATGCAAGAGACATTGAGAAAAATGCAGAGGAAGATCAACGCTTCAGTAAATTGAACACTTTATTAAAGCAAGAGAAATATGCACCTTTACTGTCATTTTATACCTATCTGATAATGTAGAATGACAGGAGAGTCCAGAAGGAAGAAGTGGAAATGGTTCCTGTCTGGCATTTCTACAACATCCCCTGAAAAAAAGAAAAAAAAGCAGAAAATCCTTCTTAGCCTCAGCAGCTCTTGGCAGACCATGGTCACGGCAGAGGCCTCTTAAGTGAACTTAGGTTTTATATTTTCATAATACTAGGGTAAGCCAGGTGGGCTTGTTTCATGGGACCACCAAAAATACTTCACCAGTGGTGGGAAATAAAAGAATTCTCTCTTTTGCTTTTTTTTTTGCTGTTTAAGCACAGGACTTAGTTAAAGAGCCGCGAATGACATGTGAGGCCAAACACAGACTCTGTTGTCTTTATTTTTTTTATTTTTTTTATTTTTGTCCAAAGCACCATTTGAGCTGATTTTTTTCCAAAAGGAAACACATAAAAGGAGGTTGAGACAGATGTCTGGCAGGGCTATTTTCAATTCAGTTTGTTAAGAGTCTGATAAGGTTATAAACAAAAAAACCAGTGTTTCCCTTGACTAACACAGTTAGTCAACCTTAACATCAGAAAGTCAACTAACGTTGCTCATAATTGTAATAAGGAACTACTGACTGCCAGACTATTACATTTTTGCCCATAATATTAAAGTATAATAGACAATTACAGGTATCAAGATGGGCAGCTGTTTCTTTGAGTGAAAATTGCCCTTTTAATTTTTTTTTATTTAGGTAAGATACCAAAAATGTTAAAAATTTGTAGTCATTTGTTATATAAAGCAGCAGCTGAGCAGTAGGTGGAGGAACCGTTGCTTGTTTCTACTCCAAGCAAACACAAATACAGTTTTATTTTTAAAATTAATTTTATTTTGATGGCAAAAAAGGGGATCTCTAATGACACAGAGTTTCAACTGGTAAATCTTCTTTGCAGTTTTTCTCTTTAATCTCTGAAAGCTGATGTAGTTCATTCCAATTGCCCACAGCATCAACTTTATTCTCTTGAAAGAACTTGCTCTCTCTTTAGTTTTCCTTTAATGTTTTGAGCCCTTACCAGAAATGGTAATCTTCTTAAGGTGTTGGCAGGAGCCACAGAATACACCAAAACTAAAGCTCCTATCTAATGAAGTATCCCATTATCAGGACCACCCAAATGACTCAGGTTTGTCATAGACACACTATACTCCTTTATATGATTTTGCAGTATTATAAAGGAAAGAAAACTTGGGGGATTGATTAGTCAGGTTAAAAAAGGTTTTGAAGATCATCACACTACCATTAAGTAAACAGTCTTTTAGTTGTTTTGAAGTAAATTCAGGTCTATTTATTATTACAACTAGTCAGTATATCTAGGCTATTTGATTTCATGTAGACATTCTGGTTCTGGGTCCCACACCTTATGATGAAGAACTCCCCTTGGTAATTTATAACCAACCTTTTCCCAAACTTCTCTCATTCTGCAAGCTGGCACTGGATCCTATATAGATAGAAACTCTAGAGGAGCTGTGAGATGCTACTGCACATCATGGTTATAAATTTTCCCTCTGACCATGGCTCTGCATACTGAAGCCTTCACATACTGCAACACACCGTCCAGGCAGAGCAATGGAAATCTGTAGCTGTTACCCTACGATGGGATGGAGAGAGCAGAGCATCCCCCAGGAACTGCTCTGGGAATGGCTGGTCTGTCCTGCAGTAAGAGCCCATAAATCAGGTGTGACAGTCAGCCTCACTACTGATTTCTGTCTGTTGAAGCCCAGAATGGGGATGGCCCTCCAAACTCTGAAGCATTTTGATTCTTTCAGCACAGGTTGGGAGTTGCCATTGTAGCACCTATTGAAAAACAGTGCTTTGCATCAAGAGTGGGATGAGACAAAGTGATACATGAGCTAAGCCACCACCACTTCCCAGCACAGTTCAAGGTGTTGACTGGTCCTGGAGTAGCTGGCATCCCACTTAGGGAAAGATCACTTCTTTCACCGTCTCTACAGCAGTGATTATGATCTGCCAGATGAATCTTTCCTCTCCTGGAGCTGAAATCTCTGTGACTGACAGAAGATCATATTTGGAGGCTCCACTCTTCTGAAATTGGCTTATTCTGGAAGTCTGCCAGTGTCACAGCCTGGCAAAGTAGAGGGATCAGAATTACACTTGCCTATTCACTTAGTCTTGTGAACTGTTGCATCACTACCGCAGGATGTTACAAGCTTTTGAGTTTAAGGGACAGCTCTTTACTTTAGTTGTAGTATTGTTTTCAATTATTTCCACATACCTAAGATTGGGAAAAAATATTCACTTCTCAGGTCTACTGCACTCTGAAAATGTAAAATTTCTCTGTTCAATAACTATTTGTCCATCTTAGCTGAGGAAGCCAGGAAAAAAAACAAAACAAACCTCAACATGAAGTCCCAGGAAGTAACAGACTGAAGACCCACATAGAAAGATTAGATGGCAACAATTCACGCCTTGTGAGATAAATAAAACAACTTTACATTCATTTCCTTGGTTAATAGAAAGGATTCATTTAGTACACAAGTTATTTTCAGATCTTGAACAACTTAGAGATCTAACATCTTTTTCCATGTGTATAAATAACCCCACCTGTTGCAGTATCATATATATGTGATCATTAAAATAGACACAAGTAAAAAATAGTAGTATACATTTCAATCTAAAAGTGATTCTAGGAACAAAGCAGACATGAATAGCAAGCTGTTCCTTTTTCAAAAAGGTAAAGCGGATTCTCCAGTCTGAGGTGAATTTTCCAGAGTCAAAAACCTATCATTCACTCACCAACATTGTAAAAGTTACTGGAAATTGGAAAAAAAATAGACATTTTACTTGACCAAGCTGTTGAAGTTCACAGACAATGTTGTGTCACTGCAAATAGCAAGGGTTGCCAAAACAGTGCCAGGGATGCATCAAATTTGTTTCAGCTGCACAATTCATGTGTCCCCTTTTTAACTGCTGCATCTGGAACAATCACAGTTCTCCAGGAGTTAACAAAGTGCTTCCCCCTCATTTTCCAATAGAGATCTGAGACACAAACTGAGAAAGCTCCAAGTTATTTTGTGATAAAGTCAGCACAAAACACGAGAAGACACAGCATCTGTGTCAAACTTTGCAGGCTGTTTCTAACTACAGATGAACAGCCATACTGCAGATAAGAAAGAGATCTGAGACTAAGCTTCATGCAAATTTTTCTCAGTGAACTACAAATCCACAGTGCGAAGGTGGTTATTTTTAAAGTTATATTTTGGCTTCTTTGTTTGGTGACCAAATGACAATTTCAGCACCTAGAAATCCTTCTCTTATGACAGTGTCTGAATGAAATGTTGTTACTGACGTAACAATTATCTCCTCACCCCATAGCTTTCAAGTCATGACTTAATGTTGAGAAAACTGTGGGCTAAGTGAGTGAAATAGCTTCAGTACCTTCAAAGGATGTGGTTAGAATAGTCTGCAGGGGCGGGAAGAGAGTTTTCCTTTGCAGTTGGTAGAGCAGCAACAACAGAGTGTCTTTCAATTGCTTCTGTATTGTAGCTCAGGGCTTTTAGCCCTGTCTGCTGCACCCACACACGATCTGGTACAGACATTTAAAAAGCATATAGCAACCTCTCAGCTCAAGGAGTCCTTTCAAAGCAAGCTTCAGTCACCCAGGGGGGCCAACAATCTGTAGAGGCTGCTTTTTCTATCCCTGAGATGGAGCATCACATTGGCTCTGCTGCATTGGGACCACCCTATGCCCATGATAGAGAAATAGGATTTGCTTTTCATTAATTCTGTTACTATAAAAAATTCCTGTAGGATATTCTGTAGTTAGAGCACTGAATCATTTCTGAAACTTCCTATTCAAATATTTGTTTTATATGGCAATGGTATTAGTAATGTACAAGTTTTATGCACTGCTATTTCCTCCCACACCCCTTGAAAACTAACAAGAGCCAGCCTGTCAAAATAAGCATGTGAATTATAGATCAGCTATAACATGCTTCAAATAGCCAGTGTTCCAGCTTAGGTGATACTATATAACTCTGCATTCCCCCTGTTTGCAAAACTGCACAGTCTACAATTCACCAAAAAGCCTACAAACTGAAGGCTGGAATTATCCTGTCTCACTGGAGATACTCAAAACAGGTGCTTAATAACAGAGAATTTTCACCTATTTTTGATGCAGAGACAGAAAAATTTCTTTCAGCTCACCTAGCATTTAAGTTATCCTTAAGGAGGGCCATTGCTGGCTACTGACAGAGCCCAAGGTGACTCTGATTTCCGCTTAGGTTCTTCAGGTACATACTTCATTCTCAAGAAGAAAAGGAGACAAGGTTACCTCTGATCCTCCAAAACATTTTCAGCAAGGCTGAGCTCACTCTTTTTAGTCTGGCCTCTTTTTCATAGACAGCATGCCCTTGAAGGTGGGCTCTGGCATTACTCTGTGGTGCCAGCTGCTCCCAGTACTGAACACCTAACACATACATTGCCCTGTAGGCAATATTCAAAGTGATCAGGAAATGGGAGTAAATAATGTGCCTGCAATGTTTGCTCATGTGGGGTAATAAAAAGGAAAACCGACTCTGAGGAGCTACACAGGGGCCTTATGCTACAGAACGACTGGGTAATAAAACAGCAGTGGAAATCCAACATTGATAAATGCAAAACAGTTCACAAGAGGGAAAATAACCTGAACCGTGTGACCCAACAAGGGGCTCTGCTCATTGAGGGGATACAGAAACACTGGAGTCATTAATACAGCCATAGGCACAGACTGTCGCACTCAGCATAGCAATTAGTAGTGATCAGAAATGCAAGTCAGTATCAACAACTATTATAAGGAAATACAGAACAAACAGTGTGTCACTATAAATCCATACAGTTGCTGTATCCTGAATATTGAGTAGGTTTCTGGTTTCCCATCCCAAAGGGTATAGCAGAAGCAGAAAAGGAACAGTGAAATGAGATCTTTTATAAAAGGAATTATTAAATAGACTGATATTTTTCAGCTGGGAAAAGTGGTGGGATATCACATGATATAGAGATGGATACAGAGCCTATAAAATCATGAATGACGGGGAGAAAGTAAGTACAGAATTACTGTTTGCTGCTTCTAACACAGTAACAAGGGGGTATTAAATGAAATTAGCAGGTTTGAATGAAATAAGTTCAAACAAAGAGTTACTTCTTCATAGATACAATTAAGTTATAGAATGCCTGGCCACGCTGCAGTTGCTAAGAGCACATGAGGCTCAAAAGCAGATCAGAAGGATTTGCTGTAGAGAAATTCACTGATGGCTATCAAATAGAAAGGAACTGCTACCGGTTCAGCAAGCAAATGGGCTGCAAATCACTGGGAGAGGAGTTGGAGAGACCACTCTGAGGCTGTGCAATTATGTACTTGCACTGTTCCTGTCCTCTGCCATGGACATTCGCTGTTGTGCTGTGTGTGAGAGGAGACACTGCATGAGATGGACCACTGTTCTGACTTTATAAGGTCATTTTATGGTTTTAGTGTACCTACGAAACTCCTATGCTTGAAGAGAAGAAAAGCTCATTTTAAGATCATATATCTTTTTGTCTAGTCAATGTCATCACTTAAGTAAATGAGGGTAAAAATATGCTCTTGGAAATCCAAACAGGAAGCACTTTGCAAAGAGGCACAGGCTGGTGCCTACAGAGCTGCTACTCTTCATGCTCCATGGCACCTGAAAGAGACCTCTGCTACCCTCAGCCAGAAGGACAATGACATGATTTTTTTTTTTAACCTCTCCAGATGGGGGCAGATCTGATGCTTATTGTTTGAAGACTGTGACACACCTGGGCAGCAGCAACACAGAACTGCCAGCATCATTACAGCATTTCTTTCTGGCTAATGTTCTGATGACACCCAGGCCACCAGTCAAGGAAAACTCTCCAATTTTAGCGCTCTCATGGACTTCAGCCTTCAGTGCCAGCAGCATGGTTACACTGAAAGTGGTAGCATGAAGAAAGGCTTTGTTCCAAGCAACACAGAATTGGCTCATCTAACCAGCTCTACCTCTGGGTGTAGGGTGACCTCCACGATTAACCTTTTAAAAGCCTTTCACTATATATGGCACTTTCAGTCTTGGCAAGATAAATCTGAAGGAGGAGCAAAAGGATGTCTCATGATGCAAGTACTAAGGAATTCTTGGATTTTCAAGAAAAAATACACAAAACAACTTCCTGACTGAAAGAGAGCTGTATCAGGCATGGGAAACTTCTACATCAGATCTCATCCTGATAGGGAAGTATTAATCACAAAATTTAGAGTTTGTTTAGGTGGAAGTCATAATGACTTTGTTGCAATGACTTTGTTTTCTCTGCTTTTAAAATGCATTTTATGTTTTACAAGCAAGGATATAGTCCTAACACTTACAAGCAGGATAAAGTCCTAACCAGTAAAATTTATGTCATTGCCCTGAAACATGCTGTTCTACAAAGCTCAAGAAAATTAAGAGATGTATCAGCCAGCCTGGAGGGGATAATTTAAACAAAACAAAACAAAACAAAATTATAGCAACTCAGAAAAATTTCATTAGATCTTCAAAAAGCCACAATTGAGAAATATGCACCTACTGGCTAAAACCAGTCATCTGAGGAAGGACTGGAAGAAAGTTAATATTTTGCCAATACTTCTGTAGACAAAATAGGGCATCCAGGTAATTATAGGCCTGTCAGTTTGACGTCTATTCCAGGCAGAGTGATGGAGCCGCTGATAGGAAAGTCAATTAATAAAGTATTAAAACAGTGCAATTTAATTAATGGCAATCAACATAGATTAATGGAAGAAAGATCTTATCAAATTAATGTGCTATTTTTATAAGACTACAAATTTGGTGGATAAAAGGAATAAAGGAATTGTGGAAATATTTTATACTTTGACTTTGGATGCATTTGCCATACGGTACTATGAGCGATTCAGACAGAAATCAGAACTAACATGATGAATTCTTCAAGACAACCAACTTGTTTTGAAGCTGGCTAGCATGGGATCCAACACCCTAACCTAAAGCGCAACTCAGAGAGTGGGCTCTGCAGGCACTGCTTATCAGCCCCATGCTAATTAACAATGATCCCAGCAATACAGAAGGAAGCAGTGCCTTTGTTAATACTACTTTTCAAGGAACCAAAATTTGGTAGTGGGTAGAAGTGGGCAACGCCTTTTTGGTATTGCTGGAGGAGCAGGTGTAAAAGAAATACCAGCTGTTTCCATGTCATCCAACATAAAGGACCTACTTAAGAGCAAGTGCCTTTCTTCAAGTAAGAATTCTTCTTTGGGAAGCTGAGACTGAAGACTGAATTGTGGGTCCTGACAGACTCCCATTTGAGCCCTGAGCCCTCTGAAATCATGTTGCCAAGAAGGCCAGTGCAATCTTTTTCAGTGAGCAGAGAGTCCATCCATCAAAGGGCAGTAAAGGGCTCTTGTTACTTCTGCATTTGACATTGTAGCGGGTTGATCCTGGCACCAATAAAAGTATTGGAATAACATTGGTCCTGGTACCAGCAGCTCAGGAGAGATGTTGGCAAATTTGAGGTAGTTCAGAGAAGAATCTCAAGAATATAAATAAAAGAAAATTGGCAGTAAAATGGAATGACTCCACAGGGTAAGTCTATTTAGATTTAGTATATCAAAGCAAAGGCTAAGGAGTAACTTGATTATGGTTTGTAAGTGCTTTCATGTGGAACAGACACTGCCTAATAGGGGAGTTTTTTGCTCTGATATAAAAATATACAAGGAAGTCCAATGTAAAGTTGAAGACACATAATTTCTGTTACATTAAGGATAGGCAACTACTGCAAACATTTACCTTTTTCTGTGCTAAAGCTGGATGTCTTTTCTATCTAGTCCTTCCCAAGTCCTCTTGTTCAACAGGAATCAATTCCAGGTAAGCTAATGATTCATGCTAAGAGTCAGAAATGGTCTTAAGGTGGTTTATACTTTTTGCATCTGTGAATGCTGCTGTAACATACATTTTTAAGTAAACTAAAATAAAAAAATGTTTCTGAGTGAATAATGGGATCCAAATTTAGCTGATGGGAATTTCTTGTGCACATCAAGTGGAGTTTTATGAATGATGGGGGTGATGTCTCTTTCTAGTTCTGCTTTGGGAGCCTGTTTATTTTTCAGTGCTACCCAAAAAGCTGGCAATACAAAAGATTACAATTAGGTTTTGGAGAACAGCTCCTAAAAGCACATCCAGTTGTCATGTTTCTGTCTCACATTCACCTCCACCAGCATCATGCTGATGGGTGCAACTGAGGAAGCAAAACCTGCTTAAGAGGGATTTGGTTCAGGTCATGCACCTGTCTGTAAAACAACTCCTCAGGGAAACCTCAAGTGGAAAATGAGTGTTATACATCCCTAAAAGAAAAGAGACCTCAATTGCAACTGTTTGGAGTGTGTTCAGTCTTAATAGTTTAGGAATAACTAGTCACAACATCTCATATCTTCTCTTGTATATAAGGGTTTCCCTGGGATGTGCAAACATAGCACTTTTCTTCCTGATCTTACATCCATGGCTTTGCTCTACTCACCTGGCCCATTACAAAAGACATAAAAATAAATATGCCCCACCCCCTATTTCTTCTCTTAGCAATACCAGTATAACGTAAAATGTGGAAAATACAAAAGAAATGGTACTTATATCTGAGCAACGAGGGAGTGCTTTTCCTCAGGTTATTTCATAAAGCTAAAAGAGGGGGATGTTCAGAAGAGAATTCCACTATGTAGATTGATTTCAATTAGCAAGGGATAACATTGATACGGATATACATAACACAACCACTTTTTAATTTCTGGGAATGGTGCCATCTGTGAGTAATAAGAGTTAGTGGTAACGGAGAAATGTAAGGTCTAACTATGGGAGCAAACAGCCCACAGCCTTGACAGTCAGATTTGGAGGGCAGTGTTGTGATTTAGAAGGTCAATTTGCTTTTGCTAATGCTGAAACCCATCAGCAATGCATTCAACATACAGATGGAGACTTGTAAACTACCAGGAGTGATTAGCTTGGGAACATATTGTGGTCGTAGCCATAGCTAGGATCTGGGGATGTAATACTATTGCTTGGCAATATCTAATATTTCAGTGAGATCCAGAACCAGAGAGAAAGATCACTGACTCTTAAGCTGAGGACTGCTTTTCTTCCTGGGCAGAACATTCTTTCATACACACAGCTTTTTCTGAGGACAACAAAGATACTTTTTGGGTTCCAGATTAAAAACCATGTAATGGCAAACCTCAAAGCAGTTTGGTTAATTGCTTCTTTTTCTTTGCAATTAATGTACAATATAACAAGAAGGCAGTTCACAGAAATGTTGGACTTGCTTCTCTCTCATTCATTTAACTGGCTTCTGTATATAAATTACATTTTAGAGTGGGGGTTTTTTTGGTTTTTTTTATTACACTGTAGTTAGTTGTAAATCTTGCACTGAGTTATTCAAGAAGATCTTTTCTTTTTGTTGTCTGAGTGAAGAATGAAGCCTAAGGCTTGATTTTGATTGCAGATATGGCACATAGGTACTTTTCCTTACATTCTTTATTGTATCCTTATTTCACACACACATAAACCCCACACATGCAGTTCATGCAAATGGGTACATTTCTTGTCAAATTACCTCTTGACAGCAGCTCATTAAGAAAAAAAAAAAAGGTGGAAGCACATACCAAAAAATCATGAGATTTTTTTTAAAGAAGAAATGCTTGTCTCCGTGTCTCTGAATTGCCCTTTTGATGTATGGTGAAAAGACTTGTCCCTTTACTGTCCCATGATTTATCACTTTCCTTAGCCTTCCTTACTAACATACTACAGTTATAGCATAAACGATAAGTAAAATCAATTACAAAAAATAGAAAAACAAATTCAAATTGGCATGGGAATCCAGCCTTGACAACTGATGTGGAGGTACTTTCAAGCATATTTTGAGCTAGCTACTTGGATTAATTTTGCTGAAATAAGACTGTCTTCTCACTATGACAGTTCTCGGCACTTAATAGTTGTTTAATGTTCCCAGTAGGCTCAGCTCTGCACTTTGTAAATCAGCAAAAAAATAAAATTAAGGTCTCTCTTAAAAAATTATTATCCTTTTTGTTCTAACTTATGTTTGTACACTGATAATATATTTTCTGTAAAGGGACAAAGAGCAGACTGACCTGGAAAAGACTTCTGTCTTTTAAATGTAGAACTGTCTTTGATCACTCATAAGAGTTGTGCTCTGATCTAAACTCATTGACATCAATGGAAGAAAGACTGCTATTGGCTTGGAGGGAAGGTTGGCTCCTGTCCACACAGAGTCCATATTTGCAAAAGCAGATGTTAAAAGATAAAACAGATTGAAAATGAGAGTTACAGAAAAAGATACATTCCACAAATTCAGATTTATGACACACTTTTAATTTAATAATTTTTTTCTCAGTCCTTGAAACAGGAAGCTCCGATTTCTACACCTCTTTCTGCTTACCTCTATTTTTACATCTCTTTTGTTTACCTGCAGATAAATCTTGGATACAGCACAGGGGAGAGTTTGGTGGATGATTTCCATAGCATGAAAATGTAAGACCTTCTCCATAGACTCTTCTGGGATACTTAAAAATAGGAAAAATGTTCCAGAGAGAACATCACACACAGACACATGCCCTTGCCTCCCCCTCTCCCCTCTTTCCCTCCTGCAGCTGCATTTCATGCAGAAAGAGCAATTCCAGAGAAGGAACTCAGCACTATACTACTGGACAATATCATCAAAGAAGTAGATAATTGTAGGATCTGTTTAAAAGATAAAGAAACTTCTAATTGGATTGTCTCTTTCAGTGACAGTTTCCAGGCAAGGTAGATCAGCACAGTGAAGTCCAAAGAGCAAAAGTCGGTCAGTAAGCAGTCCGAAAAGGAATCCTTCCTAACTGACTTCTGATGTGTCTTCAGAAAGATCATGGAGAGATATGATAGTTTTGTCATTTGCCAATCTGCTGGCTACTTCTTTGGCAGGTACCATTGATTCATTAACTGTTTTATCATACACAGTCAGAAAATTTCTCTCATTCAATTGAATGAGAAAATACAATGAAAAAATATTTGCCGTTACCAAATAATGGCAAACTCAAACAAGAGTTTCTGTGTTGTGAACATGACATTTAAACTTGGACCAGCCAATGGCATCCCTTTAGCCCTGACATTGTGGCTAATGCGTTTCAAGTCACATTTCTCTCATTTGGTTAAGCACTACAGCTATGGGAGACTGGATGCAGTTAGGCAAAGCTTCAGTGCAGACTTCAATTTTCAGACTTTGATCTGACTTTTATGATCTCATTCATTTTCACATCTCACATGTTATATGTGATACCTCCTCTGACTGACACAGACTAAAACAATGGGCACAGAATTATGTACACCTAATGACTCTATGAGGCAGATAAAGGGGTTTGCTCATTCAGCGCTTATTACTTTAACATTGGACTGAAATAGTATCTTCATTGACATAACCGAGAGCAAAAGCAAAGTTTACACGGTATTAGGTTTGGGGAGGGATTTCATAGCAAAGGGAGTAAAATAATTAAAATATTCTGAAAGAGTAGAACTCAACTGTGTCATTACACACTGTATGTATTCTTCTAAGCCTTACAGTGTAGATTCAGAACCTAAAATTTATAATCTCTTCATTCCAAACTTGAATATTGAATCCCTTCTTCAGATTTAGATCCCAATTCAAATAAAAATCAGGAGTTTCCAACCAGAGACTAAGGATGATTTAGATCTTCCATCCCTTTCTCCTTTCACTCCTTTCTCCTGTTGAGCTTGGAGTCTCTGGGTAGCCTTTCCAGAGTTGCTAGGCACTGTGACTCCAGCTGATGCTGGGTAACTAAGAAAGTTAAACAGAAAATATTTATTTACAGAACAAAGGTTGATGCAAGAGCCTAGGTCTTTGTCATAGTCAGAAGGAGTATGCAGGGGGAGAGGAAGGGAGAAATTGTGTAAAAAGCCATCTACTAAGAAAAGAATGTTTGATTTGGATCGCAGGATGTGATACTGGAGAATGTATTGCATAACTTTATGGCTTGTCCTTATTTGCAATGATTCAGTATCCGGCACTGCTCATTGCATTTCTAAAAATGGTATTGAAAAGTTACAAAGTATTCAGAGGTGATGGGAATAAGTGAAGAAAGGCAGGAAAAGCACCTTTTCATTTTACAGCAAATAGCAAACACTGAATCTGCAGGTCATCCTACGGGTTGTTGCAGATCACTGGGTCTGTGTCCTTCCTCACTACCCAAGTGACATTCACCAGATCAAATCTCTGTTGCCAGAAGCTCATCTTCTCCGTGCCAAATTTAAAATCATGACAATCTTTTTTTCATGGTATTTATCTTATACCTGTAAAACAGGGCACTTACAGCTCCTAGGGTGGAGCACAAGACATGAGGCAGGTGCAATGCTGTGGAGAGCCATTTCCAAATCCTCCCCTGTCAAGACTAGACCCTGGCTGCAGCATCCCCAGCCTCTTTGGAGCCCTGTTCAGGGGTTATTTCTCTTTGCCACAAAGCAGACACCTCTGGGACTGACTCCTCCATTGGTTATTTCATTATTGTCATCCTCACTTTTTTCTATCGCTTGAAAAGAGTCATCACCTAAACTTGCCCCAAAACAACCCCTCTCCCATTTCTGATCCTCCCTCGTGCTGATGTGGGGAAAGGACACACATGACACAGACAGTCCCTTGGCATTGCCCTACAAAGGCTGCAGCTCTGGGACAGAGCTGTGTTCTCCTCACAGGCCTTTTTCTCTTACTGTCGGCTTGTATACTTTTTCCCCCTTTTTTGGGGGGATGGGAGGAGAATGGGGGAAGAGATGTGAGTATTTGGTTTGGTTTGGGCTTTTTTCAGTCGTTGTTTTAAAGAAATTCACCACCAACATCCAGACAAAAACTAGGGAGTACATGTCAGGCTTATTAGCAGTTGAGGGAATCACTCATCAAACTTCAATATACAGCTAAACTCCCGTTATTTAAACAAAAGGGGATCAATAAAAACAAACAAACAAACAAACAAAACCAACAAAACCAATCAAACAAACAAACAAAAACCCAAAACAAAAAA
>VXBU01015045.1:519458-566462 GCA_013400315.1 Bombycilla garrulus | reverse complement strand
AGTCGGGCTGCGCGCTGGGCACCGTGCGGGCGTGCGGCGGCCGGCAGCGGGCACGGAGGCAGCCAGCGTCTCCGCCACGTAAGTAGTTGCTGATACGCCGGGGGGAGACGGTGCCTCGGTGGAGGGGAGCGGCGCGGCTACCCCTCTCCTCCCCATGTCCTATCCCCAAGAGAAAAAAAATCATCAGACAAAATTCGCTCTTTGCATTTTTTTTAAGTGATTCCAGTTGGTTGCCCCTTATGGCCTTTCGTTTATCGCCCTCCCAGCCCCTGCAGTAAGAACTCGGCTCCTTCTCGCCACGCCGGTTTTTCTTTTCTTTGTGCGTGAACTCCATTAAACGCGGCGAAGGCAGCGAGCCCCCGCTCGCAAATCCGCTGTGCAGGGGGAGCGTGGGAGCGCTCTGTGTTCTCTGCTTGCACTTTTTATTCCGTCGCGACAACGACAGCCCTTTCCGCCCGCGCGGAGCGGTGCGCGCTGCCCCGCGCTCCGCCGCTCTCCCGTGGTGCCGGTGCGGCTGCCCCCGAGCCGCCCGCTGCGGTCCCGCTCCTTTGTCGGCCCAAGTTAAATGCTCTCTCGCTGTTTCGCGGGGCATTCTCGGAGCGCCCCGGGCGCTAGCGGCGAGGCTCCCGCGCCATCTACAGCCGAGCGACGGCAGCGCGGGCCGTAGGGGAGCGGAAGGACGGTCCCGCTGCGCACACCGCGTTACCGACCTTTTGTTGCCGCCCGCGCTGCTCCGCGCCGCTGCGCGCCCGGCCGGCGGCGGGAACAAAGGGCCGCGGGCTGAGCGCTCTCTCCCTGTGCCCAGGACGCGGCGCTGAGGCTGGTCGCCCGCCGCCGCCGCGCTCCCGCTCCCGCCCCCCCCGCCACACAAAGGCAGCCGCAGCTGGACGGGCGAGGGACCGCGCTCCACGCCAGGGCTCCGGTGCAGCGTCTCGGCTGGTCTCCTCCATACTCATGAACATACAAAGGTCAACCCCTATCACAATAGCACGATATGGGAGACCGCGGAATAAAACCCAGGATTTTGAAGAGCTCTCGTCCATACGGTCCATCGAGCCAAGCCAGAGTTTTAGCCCGAATCTAGGCTCGCCGAGCCCGCCGGAGACCCCGAACTTGTCGCATTGCGTTTCTTGCATCGGGAAATACTTATTGTTGGAGCCTCTCGAGGGAGACCACGTTTTCCGAGCCGTACATCTGCACAGCGGCGAGGAGCTGGTTTGCAAGGTAATGCCTCTCCTTGTTCTCCCCCCTCCCCGGGTTCTCCCCTGTCGCGCCTGGGTTTCCCGTGTCTTGCAGGAGGGCAAGCACGGCCGTGTACCTCATTTATTGAACAGTGGAGAAACAAAAGGCAGGGAGACAGGATTATAGGCGAATCCTGTAACTTTTCCCTCTCTCCAGACAATGGCCACGTTATAGCGGTGGCCCGGAGCCAGGTCTGCCTTCTATTGGCGGGGGAATATTGTTCTGGAAAGAAGCGTTCTTGAAGTAGGTTTTAACGTGAGTTCAGTCCAGGAGGAAGCTTCATCTTCCTCACACTCACTTTTCAAAATGGAGTAGGGAATCCCCAGCTAATTTTAAGGTGTTGGGACCTGCTGACTTCCTCGGTTTTTACTGCCCCCAGTTCTGTGCGTTGGGGTACGGAAGAGGATGGAGAAGCAGGGGGTGGGGGCAGATTGCCATCAGCTTTGTCTTAAAAGTGATTTAAAGAGAAGAACCACATCTAATTAATCAGCCTGAGCTCTCTCACCGTTGGAGATTGTTTGCAAACAGCATCCTCCCCCATTGCCCAACTGAGCAAGAATAAAACCCACACACCTACGGTTTTTAGGAGTGCAGACAAAATAGCTATCCCACTCTTTGTAGCCTGCCGGCTTTTCTCTGCCTCCTCCCAATTTGCTCCTACTATTAAAAGGTGAGCGGTGGGAAAAAGAAATCCCACATGCGTGCACATCTGTGGAGGGGTGTTTTTCCCTTTTTAAGCTGAGGGAATATTATCCTTTGTTCCTAAAATGTGGTTCTTACTGTCTGTAGAGAGACAGACTTATGTCCAGCAAACTGAAGCAGTACCCAGTAGTAGTTTTATAACTACACAGCAAATTGCAACCTTGCAGCACATGCTGCAGTGTTTGTATTATTCCCAAAACACAGAATTAATGCCATTTGGCAAATTTCTAGATGGAAAAGTAGATGTATTACAGCATACTAGTATTCCAGGGATTTATAATAGTGTTGCTGACTGTTCATACTTTCTCATACTTGATTCATAAAAAGTTATGGACTAGGCTGTAGTAGAGAAGTGAAAATAATTGCTCTGCCTTGCTATTTGTGAAGATTGGAGTTCAGAGGGCAATTTAAATATGCTTGCTGATTGAGTTATAAAACCTGATGTTAAGGCAGCCTAGGACTTCATGTGATCATTTAGGGGGAAAAAAGGCCCATGGCTTTGCAAAGAACTAATATTGCATGCTGAACTGGATGCTTTGTTACTAAACTGAAACAGAACATGAGAATTTCGAGAATGAAAGCCCAGCTCGATGCAGTAGTACAGTGCTGCACTCTAGGACATTGGCATCTTTTCATGAAATAAACAGATCTCACAAAGCTGCTGCTCTGCATGAAATTCTAGGTGAACTTGCGTGGCAAGTGGTAAAGCGGGGGCTATGTGCTTCTTTGTTTCCTGTTTGGTTTGCAGGATTAAGGCACTGTTTTGATAACAGCATGAACAGTATAACTGCAGTTCACAAAGACTGGGCTGTTATTTTTTTCCCCTTCCATTTAATCTGTATGTTTTTGAGCTGATCCTGACATTTGAATAGTATCAGTTTTTCCATATGTGTGAGGCACTACTAGCTGTGCTCCAAAAATACGATCCTAAACTGGCTTGCTATGTATGTGTCTGAGTATGCAGTTGTTAGTCCTGAACTCGGCTTAATGCTTTTAAATGCCTGCAGTATCATGACAACTATTTGTCAAGTAGCCTTCCGTCAAAGAGAGGTGTTCTCTGGTATCTTACTGAAGATGCTCTTAGAGATTGCTTGCAGAAACGTTGGGTTGGATAACAGACACATACTGATGATTCTCAAGATTCATTTGGCTGCACCCACTGACTGTACAGATGCCGTTATTTGCTTCAAGGCTCTGTGGCATCCAAACAATGGTAGCTTCTCACTTCCAATTCCCAGCGAGACCTAAATCAAACTGCAGCTTATTGGACATTTGCTGAATTGAGGCCAGGGATCTTAAAAGCTAGGCTACAAAGAAGCCCTTTATAGAAGGCATTTGACACTGTAGCAGTATGATAATGCTTCCTATCTACCCCCTTTCAAACACAGTACTGGTCCATATCCAGAACTACTTATTTAACGTAGTCTGAGAACCACAAAATGTAGCTAATTTACATTATGATAATCTGGTTTAGGAGAGTATTCTGGAAAGATGTTTTTTCACATGAGGGTTTGAGCTACATGAATATTCCTGCTTTAATTTTATTTTATAGCAGCTGCTTTGTAGAGGAGCCATTCACTCATAATGTAGTAGTTATGAGTTTTGAGATCCAAATGTCAATGAATTCTCCTCTGGAATGAATTGCACACCAGGGATTTTAGCAACACCCCCTCCCTGCCCTGGTTCTGCTTCCCTGGTGCCCCATGTCACCAGAATGCCTCGGTGCTAATCCTTCGCCCCCCCTCTGTAAAATGTGCTGGGTCTGTTTGGCAGTCTGCCTTTAAGGTTGTTTTTCCCTGTGCTGGGGTAAGGCAGTGCAGGTATGGGGTCAGGGGAAAAGGAGGTCTGTGAGGAGGGGGTGTCCCAGTTTCTTGGGATTTAGGTCCTCTTCTGTGGAAGGAGTTTATTAGGATTGTGCTCTGAAGCATTAAATTATGTAGGTTTTTAAGCCTCAGGTAAATTTTGATTGAACTGTATCTTTCTCACTCAATTTTTAAAGGTTTTTAAAGCTTTAGAGAAAGCAGGGAGATATTTGCTTCTCATAGAGGGTACATATACCCACTATCGGAACACAAACGCTAGAATACAGAAAGGAAAATAAAACAACAATTGCAGTTTAAAACAGTGGTTAGAGAACTAGACCAGTTCTTCATTTTTATATTTCATTCAGAAGCACACATGGCTACCTTAAATTCTCTTTACCAAAGTAAAAAAAAAACCACTCACGACTAAGTTACATATTAATTGAATTTTTATGCTGGTGGAAATGCTAATACTTGCTTTGCAGTTGTCTGCAGCAGGTATAATTAAAAATAAAAATCACTCCTATCAATACTTTGCTTATAGTCTCTTTTAGCACACTGAGTTCTGTTATTCTCAATGAAGTCTTTCATTTTCTTGTAATGTGGTCTTTTCTCAATTGACTCAAATACTGATTCATTCGTCATCACTAGATTATAGTAACTTTTTATATTTGGGTTTCCCAGCAGCTTTTTTAGTTCTTACAGCTCATTCATAAGATCAGTGATAACATACTTAGTAGTAAAGGGACACTTTGCTTTTAATGGAACACTTGATTGAGATGCAGAGTCCGGGGTGGTTTTGTCTTTGCCTTTTGAAGGGTGTTTGTCTGTGCTCCAACAGGCAGAGCTATTTCCCGGGTTGTCTTTCTGATCTTATAAACAGCCATTGTTGAACTGAGACTTGGAAAGTGAAAGTGACTTTGCTGTTTTTCAGAGATGAAAGAAAGGCAGGAAGTAAATAGGAATAGCAATAGATGATACTTTAAGCCTGAAAATCCTTAAGGCTTTTATGGGTTAATAAAATCAAAAGAGGCAGGCATGTGTATCAGGGTGGATTTAATGTGACAGCTTCTCTCAATACAAAGCTACTGGCTGTATTTTTTATGAGTTTATTTGGATGGAAAATAGAAAAGAAACATGCTTGCTTCTGAGTACTACCCTTATACATCACAGCTTAATTTAGATTGCATTCTAGATTTGATCAGGTGTTAGCTGATGTAACTATGCTTGCTACCAGTTTTGAAGACTAGCCTTTCCTGTCAAGGTTACGTGTGTCTTCTGTGTGGGGTTGTACAGCCTGCTTTGTCTTGTCCTCAGTGCCGTGAGTTTGTGACATCCTGTTTACATTGGTGCAGCTTTCAGCAGTGACATAAATTGTACTTAGAGATGGTTTTGTTAGCAGAATCAGATGTACTATGACTTCACTGTCCTTCATATCACTAACCCTGGCTTTACTGTCATTGTTCCTGCAGGTGTTTGATATTGGCTGCTACCAGGAGTTATTAGCACCATGTTTTTGTCTGCCTGCACATAAAAATATCAACCAAATTACTGAAATAATTCTTGGGGAGACAAAAGCGTATGTGTTCTTTGAAAGGAGCTATGGGGACATGCATTCATTTGTTCGTACCTGCAAGAAGCTTAAAGAAGAGGAGGCAGCCAAACTCTTCTATCAAATAGCCTCTGCTGTTGCACACTGCCACGATGGTGGACTGGTACTGCGAGATCTCAAGCTGCGAAAGTTCATTTTCAAGGATGAAGAAAGGTAAGAGTCTCCGTCACTTTACAGCTGGGGTGCCCGAGGTCAGATACTTGGAGTTGCAGGACACTGTACCCTTTATGGTCACTGTATCATTTGTTTGTAGTACTTTGTTTTCTTCTGCAACCTAATCCTGGGATGGATGTGCCATTTTACCGTCTGGCTTAAGTTTTGGAGTAAAGTAAATATAGGCATTGTTTGTGTCGGTGCTTGGCCTCTGCATCTCCACCTAGAGGAGTTTCCTCATTCCTAGCAGGGAGACATCTCCTGTACGAAAGCTCTGGAAGGGTGTCTGATGTAAGAGCTGCACTGTCATAAAGGCTGCTGGTGTTAAAAGAGAATATGTTGTGTTAAAAGAGAATATGTTATGTTAAAGAGCATGGAGGGACTGAAATGGCTTGTTCCAATGAGGAGGTGTAAAGAGGAAAAACAGTCAAGTGTTTTCTGTAGGACTGTTCTGAAGACATCTTGTTTTCTGTGCTGGGAGGGTCTGGAGGCTGCTTGTAAGAGTATTACATGGTCACTGATTGTACTTAAACTGCCTTGCTACTGGGGGTGCTTGTTTGTAGTACCCACTGTTGTAGTACTTGGGGAACTACTGTGTTGGTTGTTTTTTTTAATAGTATCTGCTCCCTATACACCCTCCTGTGTAAATAATTTGGGGAAGGAGTATGGGAAGACAGAGAAATAGCAGTGGATGCTCTGGGTATACTGTGAAATGCTCTTTCTGATGTGGTGCAGTAGCTGTACCGTTTTGCCTGTGAAAATTTCCTATCTCTTTCCTTGTCTGTACCAGTTTTCTTTGTCTTAAATGATGAATTTAACTGCAACTGCCACATAAGGTATCAGAGCAATAAATACGGTCAGAATAATGTCAAGCTTTCACAAAATGATTAAATTGGAAGATGACCATTAAAAAACCCCCAAAGATATAAACAGGAGCCGGGCCTGCCTTTGTGCTTTTTCCTGTCTTGGTAGAGGATAGAGAGATGTTTTGCCCTTTTAATTAAATGGTAAAAATTTTCTGAAAACTTGTTCAAACTGCAGCAGAGTGAAATGGATGTTCTGGAGAGCTTTGTTAAGAATTACCATTGCATATCTATTCTGTTAGGGGGAATTACAAGCAACAGTCAAATTCTCTGAGTTTCCCACAGGCTCAGGAAGTTGGTGATCTAAAAATTAGGAAAAACTAATACACAATTCATTCGGGAAAAAAAGGTTCCTGGTCTTAAAATAAAAATGACATCATAAAGAAAAACATCTATCTCATATAAATATTCTCTACTTAAATTTTATTGCAAGCTGAGTTTTGCAAAATAGGCTTCTCCTTTTAATCTGTTTACAGACTGAAAAATAAAATATATTTTTGCTTCGTAATTCAGTTCAGAAGATTGTCTGTAAAACATTTTTCTACTGCAGCTGCAAGGTCCAATTGCCTCCATCTTTTTCAAATAAAAAATGTCTAAAATTAAATGAGCTTAATGTCCATTCACAGAGAAATGCAGAGCAGGTGGCTATAAACTGCACTTCAACTTTTACTCCCAGTTTAATAATTAAGCACCATTGTAGAACCTCTGCAGATAAGAAAGAAACTTGCGCAAAATAGTTGAGAGAGGGATTGTTCTTTTGTAGCTAATAGTGTCCTAATGTTAAAGTGGATTTTTTTTTTCCTGGGGATATATGTAAACATATGTGGTTTTGCATGAAGAACAGAACTTTGAAGAGCTCCTCCAAGGGAAGGCAGCATGAGCTCAGAGCAGTGCAGTGGGAGCAGACGTAGGCCTGTGCTGAATGCTGTTGAACTCCTACCCTGCTGCTTACTAGGAACTGAATGCAACATAGGAGGCACAGGGCCAAATCCTTCAGCCACCCAAGAAAAGTGGCATGTACTGTAATAGCAGTGTTGGCTTTTATGAATGTTTTTAACTTAGCTGTTGTCTGCAAAATGACACTGTTACTCCGTTTTGAGTATTGTCTTCTAATTATACAATAATTCACTTTAAAGGTCAAATAGGACTTGCTGGTTATTTTTAAGATAATCATAATGTGGTTTTCTTCTGAATGTAATGTTGGTTTGTAAGTAGGAAGGTATTGTAATCCTTTCTCTGCTAAATAAACAGAGATTAAATAATGTGAAATAGAAATAGAACCAAACAGCAGTGACTGCCTTTTTTCACATCCTCTGATCATCATACTGTAATCAGTCATCACTTTCAGTCTGCTGCTATATTTAGAAATGAAAAATCTTCATGGTCCTCCTGAGTTCACAGAGGTGTTGGTGTGTTGCTTGCAGCCCTGCGAGCTCCCGCGTGTCGGAGGCTGCTGCTGAGGATGCCTGTGTGCTGAGCAGTCCTTGAGGAACTGCCATCAGCAGCAGTGCCTGGCAGATGGGTGCCGCACCATCCCTTGATCTCTGGTGCTCATAATGAACGAAAGAGGGAGAGAACAGATAAAAATGATGTTTTGAGAAATGTGTGTGAACTCTGCTGCTGTGTCACCTGCTCTTCAGTGGAGCTCTTTCTTAATAGTTCTTTTCCTACTTCTTCAAGGCTGTTTTTCTGCAGTTCATTTTAAGTACCTACCACTTTGGAACTTCCTCTTCTTGAAGATTCTCATGGCTTTTATTTTGGTAGAAGAAAAAATGGGAAATCCAGCATGCAGGCAACACATGAATGGAAAACTTCATGGGTTTTTTTGTTTTTTTTTTTTCTTTGGTAAGATGCTTGTCTGCTGTTAGCTGAGCTGCCAGACTGAAGGAGCCAGAGGGAATGTGAAGGTTATATGGAAGCAGTTCCATTTGTTTAAAAAAGGAAATTAATTTTAAAGTGTTTTTTAGTACATCTTCTTTCATTGATCCTAATGAGATGCTGGTAGTTCAGTAGGAAAACAGAGCTCCTGAAGTTTTTCAAGTGGGTACATACAGTGTTGAAACTCTTTTCTACCCCATTCCAATCTAAATTACAGCTGGAATTTGCAAAGATTTGGGCTCCTGATCTAGTAGCACCATGAGTGCTCTTGGCTTCAACTTGGTGTCCCCTCTAAAAATGTGTGTTATTTGGATGTTGCAAATGACAGTGCCTTGGGATGTTCCTAATGAACTGGGAGGTAAGAAGGTGGAATAAAGTTTTGTTGTAGGCTGGTAGCACTGAGCATTTTGTAGGGGTCCTAATAGTACTAGAGGTGTTCTCTTAATGTGCTAAATCCATGATACGCTCTGATTATGTCTTACATTACTGCATGTGTGTAAGTACATCAGCACTTAAAATGAAACTTAGAATTCCACTATGGAAACAAACAGAAACAATTTGTCTGTGTTTCAAGGTAATTTATATTTTCTTTAAATCCTGAACTGTAGGAAGTTTGAAGATAGGGTAAATTGCATTCCATAAAAATGATGTGGGGTGTTGCTGCATGGGTTTTCTGTTTTGTATAAAAAGTAGTGCAGTTATGGTTTTTAGGGGGAGGTGTGTCTGTGGATCCCTTTGTGGGTGAAATAGCCAGTCTTGTAGTATTGAAATTTCAGAGTTAAACTCCATAAACCTGCAGCTGATTTTGATGAAGCAGAAGTTCTAGGACATTATAGCATGGCTGGAAATGTTTTGTAAGAATGTGTTAGCAAGTAGCAGCACATCTATTAAATGAGTGCAGTGGCTTCCAGGACACTGAAATTATGGAAAACAGCACTGACTTGCCATGCTGAGTCTCAACAGACTTTCTAAAGTACTTCAAAATACTTGAACATTTCAAAAACTGTGTTCTTACTCTTCAGGATGAAACTTGAATCCAAAACAGTGGATGACCTACAATAAAACATGTTCTTGGATGTTTTCTGCTTCCGTCCATGTTGGTAAATATTTTTTGTCCTGGGTATTAAGCCAGGTTGGTGTTCATGGTTGTGAGGCTCTTGGTTTGGAGTATTTTATCTGTGTTTATGGCATGATATTTACCATTTTCCATGTACAGCCTGTCCTCATGGTAGGCCCTTGGGCAGAACAACCATGCCCTTCTTCTGGTGTCCTGTAATGATGTTTCAGAACCGGCAGGTTTTTTTGGGTTGTGCTAAAAATAGTGCTATACACAGTATGTAGCTAATAAAGCAGTTCATCAGTCTGATATATAGCAGATGCTTTGAGAAAGAGCCATCTGAAAGATCTCAGAATTAAATGAAGCATTTCTATGTTGGTTGTTTCAATGGTTTGCTTAATACAAGAACATTTCTGCTGTCAGGGAATTATTAATTTCTTTAGTGCATTTTTAAGCCTTTAATTATATTAAAATATTAGCTGTCGTAATATTTGAAGCTTAAAGACCTTGTACATTCATCATACTTGTTGAAGGGAAAATTAAAATAGTTTTGGTATTTAGATATTGTAATTTTCCTCTACTCTTTGAGTAAATATGAGGCAGGTAGGATTCAAAGAAAATAAACAAGATTTGACACTTTTTGCTTTATGCCAGAGGAATGCAGCCAGTACAATACGCTAATTTAGAAAGCCTGTATTAGCATAACTTGGTGCTTTTAGACTATTTTTTTCCTTTAGAATATTTACTTGGTGCTTTTAGAACATTTTTTCCTCTTCAATTTCTCAGCTTTGAGTGGATGATGCTTTAACATGACCTAGTTATGTTGTTTGATATCCTCATGACACAAACCTAATCCCAGAAAAAATATAAATGCATATACCAACCTTTTTGCATGTAGACCTTTCATTTTTTTATGGTCAATAGTAAGCTTTTCTCTGCAGCATTTGTCAGATTATAATGTGGTCAGCAGCTTTTTCATCAATGCTTTAGCATTTGCTGTTACCCTTACAATTCCATAGAGAACACATAAGTTAATGCTTTCCCTAAATCCTGCAGAGTGGGAAGAAAGTTAAACAAAATGGGATTGCTCTTAAAATACCTGAAGATTTAGAAATAAAAACAGTCTCATCTGTTTTGTCATTTAAGTAGTTTGCACTACCCTTAATGGGGCCACAGGACCAAAGAGCACAAGTTCTTCAATAGTGGAGAATCACAGGTCAGATTTCAAACCAGAAATCATTATTCTTAGAATATGGGAGGAAGAGAAATTTTTAATGGACAGCAAATCTGCTGTGAGGCTTAGAGTAGAAGATGAAGTGGTTGCACAACTGTTTTTCACAGAAGGGTTCGTGCCCCTTTTGCCTTTACGTGGTTTGGTGTACTGTCTCTGTTCTCTCGCCGTGTTCCTGGGAGCAGCACTGAATTTGTTTGGTGCCCATCCCAGCGGAAGGGAAGAGGGAGGCTGTCTGCAGGTGGTGAACGTCACACCCTGTGAAGTGCATAAATCTCCCCCTCAGGGCATAGATAGTCATACAGGTTAATTGTTGTGCCAACGGTTATGAATTAATGCAAAAGCAAGAGAAGATTTGGCTGCTGTCTGGCCCTGGGGTGATGATGGGAACTTAAGTGGGCCTTGAGTCAGCTCAAGGCCTTTCAGTGAGACCATGAGTGTCAAGAACCTTTGCTGGTTCTTGAAACCCAGCACTGGAGTTTGCAGGAGGTTTTACCCCTGGACTGTGGTTCATAGTAGAGCCTTGTCTTCTTCACTCTCCCTTCACTCTGTTCAGGCAGGATGCTGTGATATGTGTTGGCTGTCATGCCACTCATGGGTGGTGCCTCTCCTGAGATGCCCATCATCGGATTGGTCTTTCTGATGTTTTGTAGTCCCTGGGAGTAGATGTCTTAGGGCATTGTAAATTCAGTTCAACATCTGGTCCTTTCAAATACTTGAAAACCTCCATCCATATACTTGCTGCGCAGTGGTCCATGTTGAATTGTGTGTGGAGACAGGTTATCTGTGATGTCTGTACTGGGGGTGAGAAAGTGAGGCAGGAGCCCAACTAGCCACAGCTGCAGTGAGGCAGGAGCCTAACTAGCCACAGCTGCAGTGTCAGAGTGAAATTCTTTTGCTGCCTTCTCTTCTAATTGTCCTTATTGTCACACTGGGAGATTATTTCAGGCTTGAGAGGGAGGCGAAGGGTGGAGATTGTAAACAGGAGCAAATCTGGGGCATATTTTGTCTTGAGCACCTATTTTTTTGGTACGTGTGTATTGCTTGGAGACAGGACTGCAGACATCTAAGCAAAATGTTTTCAGTAAGGTTGTGAAATACTGGCATGGCTCTGCCTTAGAGATGTTGAGCACCCATTGTAGGCTCAGAAAATGCAGGGCTGCTTTCACAACATGCAATGAGGTTAAAAACTAAAATTGTGGTCTTCTTTCCCTGTGAAGCTTCATCGTGCATTGTATCAAAAGACCTAGAAAATATGGGGAACACAGCATATGGTTGACAGCACAGCCTTTTAAAACTCTGATCTTCAGTGTGATCTAGCAAGATAAAAGTGAGGTGGTGAAGTGGCTGCCCTGAGCCAGATTCTTATCAAAAACTGAATTGCTCTGGGTATTGTAACCAAGCTCCTCTGTGGAAGGGTCTGCATTGGATTTCACAGCCTGTACCCCAACATATGCATCATTACCTATCAACTCTCTGGGGAAGAAACAAAGTATATGGCATACAGAACAGGCTGTTCCCAGAAATCCTATATGAGTGTTGTGCAGCTGAGGTCTTCGGTTCACCAGCCTTTCCTGGAGGTGAGTCAGAGCATTTTTAAGTGGAACTCCGTAGGAAAAAAAAGCCAAACCAGAGCAGCTTAAAACAGGTTGAAAGCTCTAAGTTGTTGGGTCCTGGAGGTCAGGGGGTGCAGGCAGGGCTGACTGAGCTGTTAGCATCCCTGCAGAGGAAGGGTGGGGGAGATGTCATTTTTAGAGTTTTCCTTGCTATGCGGAAGTACCAGTGAAGGAATCTTCCGTTAGGAACGAGGTTCATCCTGTAAACCTGTGCTGCCTGCAAGTCCCAGTCGTCTTTTGAAACATATCCTTGAGCCTGTTTCATTATGCAAGAGACTGTCTAACAGCCTTTGTGTAGAGTTTTTTTTTTTAATTCCCTGAAGTTGTGTAGGATGTTGTATGGTGAACACCCATGCTCTGTGCTGTTACAAACTGGAAAGGGATCTATTGGTGAAAGGAGCAGGATTTAAATTGATGGCATAACATTTCCCCCTGTTCCTGTGTGCTTCTCTGCCCCCAAGGGTAGTTGTGAGTTCAGAATGAGTCTTTGCACCAAAGCTGCAAATCATCTGCCCGGGTTTCGTTACCACCTTCTCTGTCCCCCTGATGACAGCCTACTTCTGCATTATTTAGGAGAGATTCCCTTAGTTAAAAAAAAAAATAATCGATTGGCAAAAGATAACTGCTTCCAATGTTGAGCTTCCCTTTTATTTTTTTGCCTCCTTGTGACTCTGTGTGCATGCTCTTCTCATCTTTATGATGGGGTGTAAGCAACTGACCTGATGAAATGACCTGTAATTATTGGCCACCTAGGAGCAATCTCTGGTCCACTGGGCAGTCAGTGGCTTGAGTGCCTCTACCTAGGGAAAGGCTTTCCTGGCCTCAGTCAGAGTAATATTAAAATACGAGGTAACATTGCTTGGGTGCTTTTAGTTTTTAGTGTTGGAAGAATATTGTGAAGCACTTTTAGAAACTGCCATTTTATATTTACCTGCAATTGTATTTAAAAAATGGTAGTTCAGATGAAATGATGTTTGTTTCCTGATCTCTGGAGTCTGCTGCATGAAATCTGTAAATCAGGATCTTCTAATTTGACCCAGCCTAAGTAAGAATTGGATGGTGTGTCTGGAGTGTCTGTAGCTCCTTCAGTCTCTTCCCAAAGCAGCTGATTTGGCTGTCATGTGGGGAGTGCTGCTGTGCAAAAATTGTGCATCTGGTCTGCAATTTGTGTTCCCAAAATGGGAAGGTTGGCTCAGCTGTTGTTCAGGTATTATTTCTCATACGGATGGCTTTGGGGACAGACTAGAGGGAGCTGCTTTCATTGATTCAGGTGCAGGCTCCTTTACTACTGACTGCTTATTCACTCAGAACACTGAGTGTTTCAGTGTTCTGAAACACTCAGACTATCAGTGGTTATCTCTGCTTTAAATGTTAAAGATTTTATTTTTCTCCTACCTTATGAGTTTAGAGCCCTATGAATAATTCCACTAATTTTTGTTTGGAAGTTGTTTGGTTTTGGAGAGCAAGTGTGAATGCTGAATTCTTACATCCTGGTTTCAGTGTCAAAAGGCAGGATAGCAATTTGCTGGTAGTTCCAAAGCTCTGCAGGGAAGAATAATGTGAATCTGTTGGAAAAATGTGTGGGATGTGCAACAAAGGCAGAGGTGAGTGCTAACTCAGAAGGTTGCATTGGAGAATCTTCTGGAAGATATTTTAATTGATTATATTTTGTTTCATTACTGAAGAGCAAAGTCTGAATGCAGTCAAGTAATGAATGGCATATTGATAAGAAACTCAGAGTGGTATTGTTTTTCATGGGTTTCCCTGACGGTTTCTATGGGGACAAAGACGCATTTCCCGTCCGAGTTCTGCTGCTGCCCTCTGATTGCACTTCTGTGGTTTCATTCACCAGTAATGGGAAAGCATTCATAGGCAGAATAGCTTCCCCTTTTTAAATAGCCATGATTCAGAGTTGTATTTTTTTATGCATTAAACTAATGCAGTGTTTTATCAATGATCTGATAGATGCATAATGCTCTTTTTTTCAAGTGCTTATTTGAGGTCTACGTTAAAACTTGAAATTATGTATTGTAATTATGTAAGCATTGGCAAAAGTCTTTGTTGCCCTGCAGTATGTGTACAAAGTGATTCTCATCCGGCTGTGGCAGTAGCTTACATTTGAACTTCGGGAATTAATTTTGTTGCAACCGTTTGTCACTCTCAAATGCTGGTGCTTTTGTAAAACTTTTTTCTCTTGTGGGGGATCCTTTAGTTGACTGATGTGAGTTTAATTATTTAGAGAATGAGAGGTTTTTAGAGAGTTATTTTTGTTTGTCCTTTTTCTTCTCTGTGATGGGAGGCACTTCAAAGTTGACTGATTTCACACCTTCATGTTTGGTTTTTTTCTGTCCTTTGCCTTAACAAATGTCAAATTTTGGGTTGTCCAGTTAATCTGCAGTTAGATGCACACCTTATCCTTTTCTGTGGAGGTTCTGTATTGTCAGAATTGATTTGTAGTTTGTAGGGTCTGTTTGTTGTTGTTGGCTTTTATTCCTTTTCCTGGGTATTTAATTTCAGTGCTTTCTGAGAGAGGCATGTGGGGGAGAGAGATTGCTTCTCATTCAGCATGTCTGCATTTTGCTGTACTTGGACTTTGACTCCTCTTTTTCCTGTTCCTCTCCATACTCCCTGCCTGCTGTCCTCTACCAAAAAAAAACACCAAAAACCAAACCCCAAAACCTCACTGAGTTTCAGAAAACAGAGCTCTTTTAGCCAATGCTTGAAATGTAGAGTAAGGGGAGACCAGCAGAGCTGGAAGCTGTTTCTCACAGAGATGCGATGCTGTGAACTGGGAAATAGCAGCTTCTGAACGAGGCTTCTCCTTTTTGATTGCCTGAAAAGATGTGAAATGACTGTTAAAAGGGGAGTGAGAGTTGCTGTGTACACCTGCGCAGTACCAGTGGTAGCACTGCACAGACTGTGTTCCATCTGTGAGGCTGAGGTGAGTGAAATCATCTGTCACTGAAAATGGGCTCCATTGGGTCTGCCCAGCCCCAGTCCTGGCTGGTGGTAAAGGGTGCTGGCAGAACCACCCTGTGAGCTCTTTCTATTGCCAGCTGTGTCAAGTCAGACAGCCCTTCCTGTCCTCCCGTGCTCTCCTTGCTGTAAGGGTGGAAAACCTGTGCTGTCATCTACTGCAAAGACAGCGGACTTTACAAATGAAACCAGAAACACCCAAGTCGTGCCTGGATGTAACTGGGAGAGGAGAAAGCCATCCTGAGGCCATGCAGCTGGCAGTGCATGCTCACGGGATGCAGGCCCTTCAGGCTGCCAGGGAAATGCATCCCGGTGCTGCAGGAGCACTGCCTGCTTGCAGAGGAGCCATTTCACCACTTGCACCTTGCACACAAAGGAGTTTCTCGCTGAGGGTTTGGGGGCTGACCAGGAGGAAGAGGACTGAAGGTTGTATTTTTGTTTAATTCGAGACCTTTTGTTTCCTCAAAGCCTGTCAGCTCAGCAGGATGAAAAACCTGGACTGAGTGTTTTCATTTGCCCACAGCTTACAGAGGAGCAGGCAGATAAGGGCCAGCTGTTGTTCCATTTGCTTGCTTAAACAAAACCTGTGGTTTTTGTGGAGGCTGTAGCACCTTGCGAGGAAAACAAGTTGGGGATATGGCTTTTGTGTGCTGCTTCTGTTTTATTATCAAGGATTTATTTCTTCTCTTGGAAAAAATATGAATTTTTGACACCTTGTAGTCTGTTCTCTTTGGTTTTGTACTGTGTCCGTTGTAGGAAATGAGAGATTAGGGAATTCCAATAATTTAATGTAACATAAAAGCTTCTTATTGAACTGTTTTATTAAAGTCTTTGGCAACTCCCAGGAATGTAAAATAGGATAGGAAAGTAAACAACATTTTCCTGTGTTGTTGACACTGGGATGGCAGGCAAGTGTGTGTGTGGGTGAATTCCCTGCTGGAAATTGTTTATAAATAGCCTGCTCTGCCCCACTCCCTGAGTGTGTGTTCTGCTTCTGTTAGTTAGCAGGAGTGAGTCGATGCTTTCCTGTCTGGCAGTTCAGTGACTTAATGCATGTTTGAGTATTTGGCCCCACTGTTTTATTGCTACATATGCTTTTCTATGGAAAAACTGAGGTGGGCAAAGCAAATGAAGCCACAACTCATGTCCCTGCCTTCCCTTTCATTTCCTCTTCTCTGTTCTCTGCCCTCTTTGGCATGTTTTTTTTTCCTCTGGGCGTTTCTCCTTGCTTCTCTTCCTATGCTGCGCAGGTGCAGGAATGTTTCAAAGCTGAGCACTGTGAAAGGACTCTCCTCAAGTCACTCTCCTGTTGTGGACCCTCTGCTTTGTGTACAAAGGGAAATTTCTGTGGTCTTGGTAATTGTAGTTAAGGTTTTCCTTGCAGCCTGCTTCCTGTGTGGCATGTTGCTGCTGTAAAGTATTGTCTGAGTGCTAATGAGGGGGCTGTCTATGGCTAGAAGCACTGTTAGGATGGCCATGGTAATTAATGAGGAAGCAGGTGTGTTGAGCAAAGCCCATCAGCACTGAACTGGCGGAGCAAACACTGGCCTGTTTCAGGAGAGAAGGAGCTGCCCTGACACACTGTGGTTGGGAGCCAGGTATTTGGAATTCTGTATTTATGACTTCCTCATTTGGGGCAAGTTGCCAGAGGGGCTTTTACCTCTGCTAGTAAACGTATTTAACTGTTGAAAAGGTCCAAGTGTCATGAAAGTTTATGGCACAGTTGCCTCTGGAGTACTCTATGGAGTAAAATGCTCTTCTGTTGGTTCAAAAAAAAGATAGGGCTGAGCTGCCCTGGAACTAAGTCTAAGCCAAAGCTGGCCCAGATGTCTTTCACAGCTCAAGCTCAATCAATGTTGTCTTCAGTAAACATTTAAGGAACAAGGCTCTCCTTGTCTATTTTAATGCCTGTTAAATTACATGCTTTAGTCAAGAGACACAAGTTCTGCCTTCTGGGATGAAGTCCAGTCCCTGCATGTGAATGTTTGTGGTATGGGAGCAGGGCCATGACACAGGGCTAAGAGTGATCATAACAGACCTGTGGGGTTGAAGAATGAGGGCAGTAATACCCAAAGTTGAGTTACGACCCCAAATTGTTGAAAGGGAAATCTGCACTACTGCTAGGTCACTCTGCCATCCCAAGGCACTGGACAAGCCCTGTTGCATTGTAGTAACTCAGTTCTCAAAACCACACTTTGCTGGAAAATAGTCTAAAGGGTACTTGGTAATCCTTTGGATGCCTCCAACAGGGACAGATATTTAAATATAGATACAAAGCCTAGCAGTGAGAAAGGAAAGAAAGGTTATGTTCATCTAGTGCTATGACAAGCAGCTCTGCATCCTTTTTTCTGCTCCTGTGTGATATCCATAAGGGAAGAAAATTCTCTTGCAGAGATAATTACTGCAGCACAATGACAAGTTCACAGTGCTTTGCAGGCAGCAGGGGTTTGCAATCTAGAGAAGGCATCCCTGTCATCTCTGCAAGTCCTTTGCCAGCTTCTCTGTTCGTTCCAGTGCGAGGAGCTCCTCTGGCTCAGCTGGGTAGATAAGCTTGCTGTTAATCTTGGACTTCAACTCACCTGATTTCCCTTTGCCCAAAAGTCTATTTGGGAAGACTGAAATCTCTTAAAAATGCTCTTTCTTAATTGCTCTTAAAATTGCTGGGGTAAAGGAAAATGTTGGTTGATCAGAAGGATCATTTTAGGGTCAGAGTGACCGTTTTATTACTGTTAAACCTTGTGGAATTACAGGTTTACAGAGTGGCTTTGTCAGCATGAAGGTGTCAAAATAACCTTGTAGTTAGGACCTGGTTTGCATTTGGGGATGAATCCTGCACGGGTTGGTTAGAGTGTATCCAGCTCAGAAAAAGTCTTGAGGTTTATGTCCCCTTTTGGAAATCATGTCTATGTAAAATTAACCAAAAACATGAACATGGCAGTTCCTTTTCTCTTAAAAAGAGATAAACTTATTAATGAGCTTACCAGACATGACTGTATTTGAAGTCTTGTAGCTGTATGTGTGGCAGTATTTCCTATATATGTCTAATATCTCTAACCAGTATGGAAGAGATAATATCAATATCAATAACAACTGCTGTGAGTGGGATTTTAAACTGATACACTTCTGCAGATGTTAAATATTGTAGAGTATGACTGTTATAACCGTGTAATTGCAACAGCCAGAATTCGTGTTTGATGTTTGCTTACCTTGATAGTGTTGGGTTTTTTTTTTTCCCCTTGCAGGACTAGAGTGAAATTGGAAAGTCTAGAAGATGCTTATATTTTAAGAGGAAATGATGACTCTCTTTCTGATAAGCATGGATGCCCAGCCTATGTGAGTCCAGAGATCTTGAACACAAATGGCAGCTACTCTGGCAAAGCAGCGGACGTATGGAGTCTAGGTGTCATGCTTTATACCATGCTAGTTGGACGCTATCCTTTCCATGACATTGAGCCTAGTTCCCTCTTCAGCAAGATCCGTCGTGGGCAGTTTAACATTCCAGAAACTCTATCCCCTAAGGCAAAATGCCTCATACGTAGCATACTGCGTCGAGAGCCATCAGAAAGGCTGACTTCACAGGAAATTCTGGACCATCCATGGTTTTCTACAGATTTTAATGTATCGAATTCAGGATATGGTGCTAAGGAAGTATCAGATCAGCTGGTGCCTGATGTCAACATGGAAGAAGACTTGGACCCATTCTTTAACTGAGCACAAAGACTGGTGTTCAGAAGGTACACAACCTGGAGATGGACACATGAAGGAGCCCTTCCTGACCGCGTTCAATCACATCCTGCATCAGCCTAGCTTGGTAGCAAAAGACACTCAGAGGTCCTCAGATTGAGAAGGAACCTCCACAAGGAGCTAATATAACAAATGTAGCATGGGGACAGACTGGGGGGAGGGTGGGGGGAGCTTGCTATCAGGTTAGATTGATTTGGAGGAGAAAAGGCAGCATGGAGCAATTGTAGCTTCTCACCTTTTTGGAGCCAAGGAGACTGCACATGCCAATTCTAGTGCAGCTGTATCACTCCTGTTTCTGTTCCATTAAAAACAGTGGTAACTTACAACAAATAGAAACTTTTTTGCCTCAGCTCACATCTTGGCATCGCACTGTTAGATATTTAACTTCAGCCATTATTCAGGGAAAATACAATTGGCTAACTTTTTTTAATCAGATGTCTAATAATAATTAATGGGATTAATAAAAAAAAATTAGGTGCACAAAGATGGACATGAAAAGTGGGTGCTAAAAACAAGCAAAATTTCAGTTCATGTCTCTTGATAGCTATTTTCAAGTCATTTCTTCTAAATAAACTACTTAATATTCTTGTCAGGAAATGACATTTTAATGCTTTGTTCCCTTAAGGGGAAGTAACTGTCATTTAACAGGCTGTTCTGTTTTGTGTCAAATGGTTTGTTGCAGGAAGCTATTATAACTCAAACTTCCAGATGCATTACTGCTATAATAGGGGAGAAAAAAGGAAAAGAAGAAAACTGTATAATTTTTTTAAAGATATGAGATACAGGCTTCCATATCTGCCATGCTGCACATATATGACTAGAGAGGGCAGAGAGCCCTTAATGGTGTCTTCATCTGAGAACCAATCTCTTCTTTACTGACTAGCCCATGTGTAAATAGAGGGCTCTTTATTATTGAGGAAGAGTAATGTGGGTTTTTTTCTTTGAATTCCTTTAAACTTGGGAAAAGAATTGTTTGGTTTTCATTTTTGTTTGTCCAGACTAAGAAATAAGAGGGTATTAATAAGCTGAACATTTATATTACAGATATTCCTCTTGAAACATACACAGTAATATGCACCTTTTGTATTGTCAAGACTTATTCTATTTATTGAAGAAAATGTCACAGTAGTGATGTATTAAGCCAGTACTTCAATTACGGGTTGACTTGGGATGACATGTTACATGCTGTAGTTAACACACTTCTTTTCTGTTCAGGTATTTCTGTCCCTAAATAACTTTTTATTTAGCTTCTTTTTTTTTTTCCTTTTTTTTTCTAGATAGCTTTATTTGATTTAGACTGGCAAATGTTTTTATTACTGCTTTTATATTGCTGTATGATATTGAAATCTCTTGGCATAAATATTTGTGTTTCCAGTACCTCAGTTGTTCTGATATTACTGCCTGTATACGTTTTGTGAAGTGGTCATGTTTTTTGGGTAGGTACATGTGGACTCTGTAGTATGTAAGTGTTACTTGAATTTGTGCTTAATTATAGTATGTGGCATGTGCGTACAGCTACTTGGCATTTGACGTATGGATGCTATTTGCCTGCCTTGCAGGAAAGTTATGGTCCCACTCTCAAGAGGATGTTTCACAGTTCTTTATCAAGAGACAAAGCTAGCTGCAGCTGACCTGCCTTGGTTCTATTTTGGTAACTAAGAATATAAAGGAGTAATGTTTTTACACTCTGAAGATGGTGCTGTGTCAAGAAGGACTTTTTTTTATTTTATAAGTACCTTATTGGAGGAAAGATTGGTGATGTGCATGGTGGGGTTTTACTGCCTCTGGTGCTTTGTCATGTATTTGGTTTAATGTTTTTGTCCTAATCTCTTCAATAAATAAAATTGTGCATATTTAACTAAACTTCAGTGGTGAACAGTGTTCTTACTGAATGTCTGAGGTGCTGCAGGAGGTTGCTTTGTTAGGGTCATTCAGTGGGTATTTTTTGAGTTGCTGACAAGCTCCTGCCTAGTCCTGTGTGCTGAGAAAACTTAGCACTTATATTTATTTACAAGGTAACACTGTAAGCCTTTTCATCAAAAATTTTACCATTTGATATGAATAAAACTGATTTTTCTTTTCTTTTCTTTTGGTTTGTCCCTGTGTCTTACCAAGCCCATGTACCTTTTTCAAGAGGGGTGTTGAAATGTAGTGAGAACTTTGGTGGTGGGAGGCTCTTTAACTGATGAAGAAAGGTACCAAAATGGAGTGAGCTGGTATTTATACTTTCAAAATCCTGGGGTAATACGCATCTTGCATTTGCATCTCCATTCCAGAAAGGATTGATTGAATTAGCACCTCCTAATTTAATTTATTTAAGGCCAGATACTGTTTTTGTCATTCACTTTGATAGTTAAAAGATGCAGGTAGTGACATACATAAGTGCATGTAGGGTAATAGGATGCTCTGAGAACATGAGGCAGGACAGATGAATCCTGGTCTGTTAAGAAAAGACAGTTTGAACTGGGCTTTGGTTTAACCATGGTGCAGGCTGTTTTCAGCACCTCTGTCATTACAAGAAGCTATAGCTGGTTGACAGTCACCCCTAAATAAACCCCCCAGCCTCAAACCTCCCCATTGAAAAATAAGGATTATTGCACTAGAACTGCTAACCCGGGGTTTATTGTCAGCCTGACTAACTTGTACTACATGATTTCTTCCTGGGTAGTTCTTGGCGGCATGTGTTTCAGTTGGTGGATTGAGAATTAAGACTTGATTATAGTACTAAGCAGAAATGTTATTAACATGTAGAAACACTTGAAGATCAGTTTTTAAATGATCTGTATGCCTGCAGCCAAAGTTTAAATTACTTGAAATTCTTTCAAATCAAACTCCCACAATAAATGTGCTTTATAGAAAAAAAAGCAGATTGTAATCAGTCATAGAGGGAAGGGGAGCATGGAGGATTTCCCTCTCCTCCATTGAAACTTATGTGAACAGCTTCTGTTCTGTTTGGGTGGAAGCAGTTAGACCTTATTTTCCAGCAACCTGCATGCTTGCTTTTTCAGTGCCACTAATTATACAAAAAATGCAGCTGACTAATGATTGCTCTTTTGCAGTGATTTTTTTATTTGAGCATAAAGCTGCAGAGGAATCCTTTGGCAGCTGAAGTCAGTTTTATAAAATGCTGAAGGGGTGTCTTGTTTTTGGAGCTTCTTTGTTCCTAAAGTTAAACCCAAGAGGGGGATTTGTGATTCTGATTTCTGGCTCTTTTTTGTTATTTCTTCATGGGCACTGCTAGTTGAGTGCACAGGTATGGCACTGCTTGCTGCAGAAGTGCTTGAGACAGCTTTCTTAGTGCTGCTCCACCCTCAACGTGGGTAGCAACTGCAGTGGGATTTGGGATTTTGCTGAGCAGACTGTCACATAGTCTTAGCTGCCTCTCAGACTTGGGGAGAAGGATGATCATCTCACAACTGTGCAAGATGAAAAGCCATGTCTAAAAACAAAACCATTTTGCAGAGTGTGACCCCATGCAGACTGGAAGCCCTCCAGCCCCTTCTTCTCCTCTACCCCTCCCAACTGAAAAAAAAAAAAGTGCTTGCTTTTTTTTTTTTTTTTTCACTACAGTATATATTCTGTCAGTGCAGCACTGTGTGCAATTTCAAGCTACAGGCTTTTTTCTGGACTGCACAAACAAGAGACAATTATTCCTTTGGCACCATGATGTCATATAACCTGATCCCTTAGTCTTGCTGAGGTGTGCATGTGTTACAGAGATAAACAAGTCAATTAAAAATGCATTCTCTTGTAGATGAAATAACCTTGGTAAACTTGTGTTTCTGGAAAGAAAAAATAAACTAAAAAGCCCAGCCCAAGACTCTTGAATCCCAAACTGTGCTTTCCTTGCAATTGGCGAGGAAGGGCATGAAATTTGATGCCAAGGAAAAATTACTAAGGGAAAAAATAATACTCTTCATCCTGAAATTATTGTGTTGAAATTTGGAATTGTATGAGTGAGCTCTGTGGCTAATTGCATAATGAATATCAAAAGAATTAGTAATAATCAGTTCTTTGTTCTTTAAGTTTTAGCTAAGATTTCTATGAAAAACTTGCTAATTTAATAAGTGACAGACCAGCTAGCAACTTAACTAGCTTGTAACTTTCCTATTCTTTCACTAGAAGCAAATGTTGAAAAATGGTAACACAATGAGACAAATTGAAATCAAAGTCTAAATAAAGTGGGTTATAGATGACCTGTATATGGTGTAACTCCCCTGGAACAGGAGAAACTGTCGAGGAAAATTTCTTAAGAAAACCCAAACAAGAAACCAAAAAAAACCCTTAAATCAGGCCAGTTCTGCCACTGACTGTTGCTTTTCCCAACATTCTTGACTCTTATGTTCTTGGTACCAGTTTCTGTGCCTCCATTTTTGCTTTTTTGACATCTGAATTAAGCAAATATAGGCTATTAGCATAAAATTTTGATCCTCTGCAAGTGCCTTGCCAGAAGCCTCTATACAAGTTTGAAACTTTAGGTTATTTGAATTGTAAATTTTTATGTATATTGGTGAGCGTATGCAAATGTGCGGAAAAATACAGTGATGCTAGTGTAGCGTAAATTCCGAGAAATTATTTTGATATTATTTGCACTGATGTAAATGAGTGGAATCCATTTCTTAAGGGCCTGACTTCTGTGCTGAGAGGTGTAATTTATTCTTTATATTACTCAATTTAAGTTTGTTTAGACTCCTGTTAAAAACTGGCTTAGTACAGGAATCGATCCCATTGTTCTGATTCTCCTCCCTCCTTCACCCAGCATCTGTAGCCAGCAGGGCAGAAAGAAAATAATCTTGGTGTGGCAGCTTATGTAAAGTAGTAGGTTTGTTGCTGCTGTACTTATTTCTTCTCAGGAGGCTAAAAAATTGCAAAGCTGGTGCTGACATCATTCCGAGCACACAAAAATCGGACGTCAGTTGCACAATCTATTGCAAGGTGTTTATCTTCAATTGATTAGGCTGGCAAAATGAAAGTAGCACGTAAAGAAGGAAACTCTGTTTGTCCATGCTTTCCACTTGCCCCGACATCGGAGTCACTCCTGGAAAAACTGAAACATGTTGATAAGGCTTCTGTGCAAATCTGTGGTGCTACCACTGGGCCGGACTTTTTCTCGTCTAAATGGCTAGGAATCAGTGTTGAGCACACAATTTATTGCAGGTGGGTGTTGGGCAGCCCCTCCTTGTAGGAGAGAGCAGGTCTGAACTTCTGGCCTTCTCAAAGTGACAAAGTAAGAAGGGATGCTATTACAGAGAGAACAAACACTCCTCTTCTGCCTGCTCACCTAAGTGTGGTTCATTGATCAGCAGAGAATTGCTGCTGGCCCTGCCTGCACCCCTACCCCACCAGCAGCCTCATCTGCTGACCCTGCAGAACATGCAGACAGTACTGGCTGCTGCCATGAGACCAAGCCACAGTGCTTCTGCTTCCCGCATCTGCAGGAATGTGCTGGAGATGTGGAGTAAAGCAGCAGAAAGGAAATATCTTCCTTCATCTGTGATAAATGTGCCTTCATAGAGATTTCCACCCGTAACTGTTGCTTGCTTAATATTCTGAGTTGGAACTGACCCACAAGGATCATTGAGTTCAACGCCTGGCCCTGCACAGCACTGTCCCCAAGAGTCACACCATGTGCCTGAGAGCATTGTCCAAACACTTCAGCTCTGTCAGACTGGTGCTGTGACCACTTGCCTGGGGAGCCTGTTCCAGTGTCCAACCACCCTCTAGAGGAAGAACCTTTTCCTGATATCCAGCCTAACCCTCCCCTGACACAACTTCAGGCCATTCCCTCAGGTTCTGTCGCTGTCAGCAGAGTGAAGAGACCAGTGCCTGCCCCTCCTCTTCCCCTCAAGAGGAAGTTGTAACTGTAGTGAGGCCTCACCTCAGTCTCCTCCAGGCTGAACAGGCCAAGTAAGAGGACACCTAGCAATAGTGTGGTCTATGGACCAAGCCAAATTCTTCAAGGTATGGGGCACACAGGCTGTGTCTGATTTATACTCATGCTGAGACCTGACTCTTTTCTAAATTACACATGGGTTCATTGTTTCTCTTATAACAGGGTATGGCTAAAATTTGGTCTAATTCAGTCCCTGGAAATAAGGAAAAAAAATAGACAGAATTAGAATATCATAGGTGAAAAAGGTGTCAAATTCCATGCACTTGCGGTTTAATTTTAAAAGTTTGGTGTCAGCCTGCTAGAAGAGCAGAGTTCTGGCTTACTGGTCATCAATTTTATGCCTTCATATTGAGTTGATTTCTACTTCCTCATATGTGTGATCACCACAACAGCAGATTATTGGTAATTTCTAAGTGTTTTTAATTGCAAATTTTAGTTTTCACGTTAGCAAGAAACATGTTTGATCCATGCAAACAGCTTTTAGAGCTGCTGTAAGATGGAGTGTATCTGTGGGTAAAAATTGAAACTCTTATGGGTACTGAGTTTTTGACAGGGCTCCAGCTGCATTAGGGTAAATGCATTTTACTACATACAAAGTTTTTATTAGAATAAGCGTTGCTTAAAAAATTACATAAGATGCCTTCTCTCCTTGGTTGCTCAAATCAAGGCCAATCAAATCAAGATGCTCAAGATGAGTAAGTACATGCATATTTTACCAGTTGTTACTTTTTAAAAACTCTCTAATTCAGTCAAAGGAACATATCTTGGAAAAGCAATAGCTTGATTGCAACAGTGAATTTGTGGCAGAGAATAAATTATTTTTTTTTCTATTCAACTTGACAAGAAATGTTGACAAATCCATTTTCCAGGTACTGTGTAGATTATCGAGTCTTTGCCCTGTCTGAGGAACTTCTAACATGAATAACCAGTGATCTCATGTAACCTCAGGACAGCAGTGAGATTTGGCAGAAAGTTCACAATGTGCTGTCTTTAATTTTAAAAGGAACATCAGCAACATGAAATGCATGATTCAGAAAAATCCAGTGACATTTTGCTATTGTCTGCAGTAGATAAAACTGGAGTAGTCAACGTTGCCTGATTTCATCCCTTCTGATTGATCAGGCCATGAGGATAACCCACATTTTACTGCAGGATGAAATCTTTCATGGATAAATTTAGCTTTGTGTAGAAAACAAGGACAAGGTCAAGGTTATATTTATATCCTCAGAGCACAGGAGATGCAGGGTGATTGTGCCCTTTCTCCTTTTTTTCCCCCCTTATGAGTGGTGTTTCGACATAGGTAAAGGTAGGGAAGGTAATGCCCTTTGCCCTTTTTGTAGTAGAAATGTTGCTGATGTGTTCCAGAATAATACTCATACCAACCTGTCAAGGGCCAAGTGATATTTTGAGCTCTACTTATTTGC
The DNA here is from genome assembly GCA_013400315.1 of Bombycilla garrulus. Lineage (NCBI taxonomy): Eukaryota > Metazoa > Chordata > Aves > Passeriformes > Bombycillidae > Bombycilla > Bombycilla garrulus. The sequence goes on along the minus strand of VXBU01015045.1, from coordinate 540,269 downwards.
TATTTGAGCAAAGGGGGGTTGTAACTTGTTTTTTCCATCAAGCATGCTGGGATCATACAACTGATTTTGAAAAATGCCATGATCTAACAAGTTCTGCTCCTTCTTCCATAGTATTTTTTCAACAACATCATCATTTTCTGTAGTTAGTAATTTTTTTAAGAAATTAGGTTTTCAGGTTTCAGATAGTCTTGCCTATAAATAAGTCTGAAAGATAAAAACCATAGCAAATACAGGGTGTTTTATGCAAGCAATCATAGACGTTTAGTAATCTGTTTTCTAAAAGTGGCTATTCAAACAGTTTTATCTTCTGACTTTTTCCACCCTGCCAATACACTTTGCTTTTATTTAGGACAACTGCAATTGTAAGTGACACTTGCTACCATGGGGTTTGTGCTGCCAGGTCATACAGAGTGCATTTGGAAGCCACCATGGTGAGCACACCATAGAAGAAAGAGAGAAATGTATGTGCTGTGTGTTATATCCAAAGGCTGTCTATCTCAGAAACACCAGACTTTTCTAAAGGGTAGAAGGCTTCTCATCTTATTTCTAATAGTAGATGGGATTAAGAGACTCTGAATATTGTTGCTCCCATCCATAAGTAATGTTTCCAACATTGTAGCCGTTGGATGCCAGTTGTTCACAGAAGTGGAAAGAAGTGTCTAAACCACATTTTTGTATACTTCTTTGCAACTTCTTGACACCATCAATTTACTGAGTTACAGTCAGCTGAATCAATTACAGATGCAATCTCCAGAGATCTGGGAAGGACCGGCTTTCAGGAGGTTAGTAGATAAGCTGTAGGCTTCATTGTCTGGGGTGGAATCATCATGCTCTTGCTGCAGAACTAGACCAAAGACTGATATTTAGGGCAGTTTTAAAGCTTATTCCAGGATTGTTTTCATAAGAAAAGGTTACCCTGTCAGAGCACAGCAGGGGAGATTGACCACACTTCTGAAGTCTGTATAGTCAAGCCCAAGCTTTGTTCTGCCTCAGCTCTTAAATCAAGTTCCTTGAAAAGGGGCAGAGAGACCCACTGCCAGCTTCACATGTAAGAGGGAGGACAAAGACAAGATTCACACTATCTAATGCTGTCCAAGCTGGAAGTAATGGGCTTACACAAGTGGAATTTGGGGGTAGGATTTGTCCAGCTAAATGTTGACAACTGTATTTCTCTCTGCTGACTATAAAAGGAACTCAGCATGACTAGCTCAGGCATAGATGTCTCAAGCTAAATGGGAGTAATCCTCCCTGCTTGCCAGAGCCCGATTTGTTTGCATGCACAGAAAAGCCTTGTTCCCTTTGACATACACCAGGTATCCAAGATATCTACACAAGACTTGCAGATGAGAGACAAAGGCCATGGAAGAGGGACCTCTTGTGAAGAGAGAGATGGAGATGTGGTGGGGTGCCCTCAAACATCTCAAATGGCAGTGAGTGGACACATTTGTATGGACATCTATGTAGGGCGGTCCAGAAGACTAACTTTTATAAACTTAAGTCTCAAAACAGGATTCTCTTGTTAGCTTGAGAGTTTCCTAGGTGTCAGCCCTTGGGCATTTAAAAAAAAATTGTAAATACATGTATAATTTGTGTGGGAAAATGCTCTCCTTTCCTCTTTGGAAATGGTCACTTGTGAAAACAACCTTGCAAATGTTGGCCCAGAAGGGTTTCAGGCCAAAGGAGTTTGACCCTATATAAAATGTGTGAAAATGCTCAGCCATGGATACACGTGGCTGCTTTAAGCTTCCTACATCTAGCAGTCACTGGACAAAATACAGAAATAAACCCAAACGCAGAGAGAGCTTAAATCAACGTCATAAAAAGTAGTAATGATTAATGTTGATACATCAAGATGTACGGGGAGACAGAATAAAAGATCAAGAGCAAATGCATTTATTTACTTTATATAGCTTGCCCCTATTTTATTTTCCTCTTGTTACCCCTCCATGTAGAATGTGCTACATAGAGCAGACTTAACCACCTGTTCAGTAGAGAAATTAAATGCTTTAGAAAAGCATTTTCCATTTCTTCACTTTAGTGTCCACCAGTGGATGTTCTCTCTGGCCCCAGAAGCAGCTGGTGTAACTCAAATAGCTCATTAAAAATGCCTTATATCCTTTCTGTTGTGCACATGGCACTTTAACCTGTTTGCTCTTGGACTTTCTCCTCTAACAACTTCCCTCAAAAACAAGTTGCTTTTTATGTGGGAGAGAGATTTGTGTGTTGTCAGAGAGGAAGATTCAAATTGTGCACAGCATCATAAACACAGCTCTTGCAAATCTCTCTGGTTTTAGGCAGTAGGAAAATGAGTTCCTAGCATTTGTTAGTACTTCTCCCGACAAGGGTGTTCATTAAACAATGTCAATGTTTTTCTTCTCTTAAAAGCCAAGCTTTGGTATGAGGCAGCCTTGTGTTTAGCAGTTGCTCACTGACTAAAAATCCTATGGCAACCAATAAATGGAAGCCAAAAAATGTTGCAATATTATTTTAGAGGACTCGTCTGCTTATTTTTACAGTTAGCCTTGCATAACCTTCTACATTTTTGGACTCTGCCTTATGTAGAATATTTCTTAAAGTTTCCATTTATTTCAATTGTGCGCTGCACATTAGGAAAACTCCTAAAAGAATTAGAAAAAATGAGTCACAAATACTTTCCCTTTATGATGTTTTCCTGTCCTTCTATAACCCATTTGTGTACTGCCCTTACATAATATTTTTTTGGTGTTACACTTTTGTTAAGCATCTAACACTAATTTCTTTAATACACAAAGCAAAGATGAAAACAATGTCATGATGTTAGCTTGAAATGTGTTTTCTTCCTGGGACTTAAACATGTGGACACAACAAATGCTATCTGGCTTCCAGCTGAAGACCAGAACTGCGTTTCCAGCTTGAGCAATCACATACCTATCTCAAGAGTGTGTAGGGTTTGAGACGGTCTTTTTTTTTTTTCAGGGTGGTTGTGGAGATGCATCTTTAAAAGCAATGAAAAGTAGTGTAATGGTAGGTTTAAAATGATGTGTGAAAAAATCCATTCAGTATCTGTGCAGCTTAAGAGTTTGGTGTATGCCCATCTCTGTGTTACCCTGTCACAGCTAATCATTACCAGCAGAATATCAAAGATTACATCTGTAAGATTCAGCCTTGATGCATAGAATGCCCTGGGATTGATATATTTCACTCTCTCCTCCCACAAAAATAACCTCAAAATCCCTTCAGCCTGCTCCTCTGTGACCAGGAGTGTAGCAGTACATGAATTCCTTCCAGCCGCCTCTCTATAGGTTGACTGGTTCATGCCTGATGTTGCAACCCCATCACCCATGATGAATTACACATGCAACTCTTGCAAAATCATATTCTGAATAAATAAAGGCTTAGAACTTTATCCCTGCCTTTCTTCAGTGAACAGGATCTTCGGTAGGACAGAAATGAACAGGTTTGTGTGCCGGCATGTGAGCATGAGGTTGTGTGTGCACCTGCATAAATGAACAGTCCCAAAAGAGAGACGGGGTGGGCATGCACCATTCTGCTTCTGTGCACCCAGCTGGCTAAGAAGCTGAAACAGGAAATTATGACATGTTCCTCAGCTGCTTCAGAGCAACATAGCTTATTTGTTCAGCAAGAAGAGCTGGGAAAGGTTTGGTGCTTCTGTAGGCTGGAGATTTCCAACAAGCAGTGCTGGCAGCAGGAAAGGGAGGGAGCTGATGGGAGGTGGCAGCATCCTGGCCTTCACCTTTTTGGGAAATCCTTGTCCATGCAAATATACAGATTTTGTAATTTAAAACTTGTGTTACCTTGAGCATATATAGAAAAATAACAGGGAAAGCAACAAGTTCAGTTCTTAGGTTGTTTAAATACCCTCAGGTGGGTTTTGGCACACAGAGCTTTAGGCTTCTGCACGGAGGATGTCTTAGTTCCTTGCAGTTCATGGAGACACAATCTGCCCAGCCTGTGGAGCCCAGAGAGTGATTTATGACAACCCAAAGCAGACACTGATATTTGATCAGGTTAGTGGTGCCCTACACCCATTGCCTGAGAACTATTTTATTTTTAAAACAGTGACCAAAATATGTAGCTCAAATATAGAAGGCAAAGTTGTAGTCACCAGAAATCAAGGCAGCTGTATCCTACTTTTAGCCTGACACAAAGGCTAAGAAAATAAATGTAATAATTTACTATCCTATTGGTTTCCATAGGCCTTGAACAAGGACATTAAACATAAGAAATAAAAGAAGCACATGTGCAAACAGATATTTTATGCATTCAAAAGTATGCATTTAAAGATAATGAAGTAGAATATATCTATTCATATGCTAATCCTATTAAAATATAAACTTGGGTTGCAAGTTTATTGGGACAAGCACAGGAGGTTTTTTCCTCGATATTTGTATACAGAAGCATAATAAATGGATATGGATATGCCTAGGACTGGGGGTCCTTTTGACTACTGAAGTCAAATTAATATATTAGAATGGTTGAATAGTTTTAGGATCAAGTACAATATGTCCTATCTTATGAGATCAGTAGCCTCCTGCTATTCTTCAGACAAGGCCTCTGCTCTTTTCTAATTGAATTCTTTGTGGATTTTTTATACAAGTTTTATCTATGAACTTTAGCTGGAACTGACCTAATATTGCAAAACACATTTTTCACAGAACCTAAGCAGGTTTTAACCCAGCTTTTGAAAGGAAAGCAAAATATAATAATCTTCTTCAGCAACTGGACTCAGAAAACAATCTATTAAGGGTAAATGGAAACAAATAATTTTCCTTCCATTGTCTTTCTCTGATAAAAGGTCACATAAAAATCTTGTAAAGTGAGATATTGTTTATTGTCATTTTAGATGCTGCCTGTATATCTTGGAAGATGAGTTCAAGAAAAAGACATACAATTCAAGAAAAACATATATTTTCTGGAGGGTTTATTTAAAGCAATAATATTTTTAGTTACATCAAACACTGCATTACAGTACACACTGTATAACTGTATAACTTCAGAGTAAGCAATCATATCAGATTTATGAGATAAAAAAGAGATAGAAGGTTTTTTTTACGTTTAAATTTACAGGTTTGATAAGCATGATTTACTGGTTTATAAAACCAAACTGAGTGAGCCAGTGTCAACAGTGATCCTTTATGGTCTACACTGATGTTTTGTACAGTCCTGTTTGGCTTATTGCTGTTGTTAATTTTGCAAATTAATTCGTTTATTTATTTATTTATTTATTTATTTATTTATTTAGTTAGTTAGTTAGTTAGTTAGTTAGTTAGTTAGTTAGTCTCAGTCCTGACAAGTAGTGGAAATATTGCCAGGAACAAGGCTTTTGTGCTGATAGTCATAGCTTTGAACTTCTGTTAGAAAGGTGCCTGTGCCACTCTAGTGAGCTGCCCACATTGATCCATCTTCAATGTTTGGGCCTGATTTCAAGTACTCCAGAGCAAGAGTTATCTCTCCAAGTATCCTCAGGCTGCAGTCAGTCTGCAAAGACTCTGTTTGGGATTCCAAAGCATCTTCTTACCTGAAGCCAGCACTGGCAGACCCAAGTGTATATCACTATGTGAAGGGCTGTGGAGTTCAGGAGAGTCCTAGGAGGAGGTGATGCAGCTTGGTTTTGCTACATACCACCAACCCAGCCTTTAGATGGTTTCACACGAAAAGAAGTGTGGCAAGAGGAAACTCAGTACCTTCATGAGGTGTAGGTAAGATGTTTTCTTGTTTATAACCCAGTATGGTGTTTCTTGCAATAGGAAATGCTGTTGTAAAAGAATATTGTTGTGAATTATGTGTACTTTGTGCTTGCTGGAGCAACACACATATACTGATCTATTAATTATGGTAGGTTAATTATAACAAATCTTTTTTCTTTACTCAGAATGAACAGCCTTCATGAAGGAGAGGCTGTGGAACAGAGGAAGAGAAAGATTAATTTGTTTTTAAAAAAAGCAACAAATCAGACAAAGAGAGAAGAATACAGAGCACTCTCTCATCCTTTCTCACAGTTCGATACATTCCATGGATCCTTTTTTTATTGCTACTCTGTCACTTGTCCCACCTCCCATTGCAATGCAAAATTCCCAGTCAATGCATTCAGGTATTTCATACATTCACATATGACATCTTTCCAGCTTGTACTGTAACACTTTCTCCGCTCACATTTTAACAAAAGTTTTGTAGCTTTGGGGTTTTTTAAAGACCTCATCTTCTGGACTGTTTTCTTCTGCCACTGATTTAAACTCTGTATTTATGTCTCTTATGATTGTACAGTGAAACTAAAATGACAGAAATGCAATAAAGTATTTTCAGATGTGTTGGGGTTTTTTTTAAGTTCAGAGATTTTAAACAACCTGCGTGTGTTTTGGAGGCCTGACCTGTTTGTTATTTTTGGTGCTGAAGTTGAACTGAACTACAAAAGCCAAGAAATGTTGTAAGCACAGCTCTAACTACTGTGTTGTAGTCTGATTTCATTCAGCTGCTGAGGGCTTATATGGCCACTGAAAGGAATGTCAAGTACTTTTCCAGTGAAAAATGTTAATTTGTTCCATGCCATCACCATTTTTTTGCTTACCTATGTTCAAAGTAAATTTTCACTGATGACCCCAGGTAAGATACAGAAGGAGAGAGGAGGAAACTGAAGTTCTATCTAATTTCTAGACTGCTCAGAAATTATATTCTTTAAGAGCAGTGAATTTTAAAAGTTTTGTGGTGTAGTGGTTTTTATTGTATACATCATGGTTTTGCAGCTCAGTATTCCTCTGCAAAATATCTCAGATGTCAGAAATAAAAGATAATAAAAATAATGCACATTATCAGAGCAACTTAAAAAGCACTTAGCTGCCCATTTCACACCAGAAACTTTCAGGAGTATTTCTCTTTTGATCCCAGTTCTGGCCTATCACATGTTGGAGGTAGCTTACAAGTTCCAAACCTATGTTCAGAAATAACAGTCTGAAAATGAGTTTCAATATACAAAAAGTATTTTGTATTACTATTTTTATTAATTAGGTATCTAAAATATATGTTACATCTATGTAAATATTGCCTATAATTAGTACCATATGATACATGTTATATATTAAAATTATTATATAGTAAAATATATTTCTGTATGAGTGTAATGTGAAAATACTTACATATTTACATCTATGTATTTATATATAGACAAAACCAAAGGCCATTCTGTTTCTCTTCTCTTCAGCTAGGTAAGGAACGAGTTCTCATTCTACATTACAAAGGGCTATTTCATCAGGCTGCTCTGTCATTCCTTTCATATAAACAGGGCTAAGCAGGACCACTAGTGACAAAGGAGCACGTTGCAGATGCCTCATTGCACAGATTTTGCTCTCATTCTGAGGAGCTTCTAGGGCAGAATGACTCAGGTGGCTGATGGTACCAGGATATAGGAAAAATTTAGGTGGAAGGAACAAACTGACTGAAAGAACTCAAACCTCCATAGTCATTCAGCATCTTCCTGATTTGAATCTATTAATTTTGCCCTTCCCTTCCCTTCCCTTCCCTTCCCTTCCCTTCCCTCCTCACATTTACTCCCTTGGGACTTCCACACCCCTCCACTGAACAGTGCTGAGGCTCGTGAATCATGAATTGATGAGTGCAGTGATCTGATGGAATAAATTATTGCTAGAGAAAAAACTCTATTGTACAGTTTCTCTCCTTCAAAACCCACAGTCTGAAAGGGAAATATCCCCTCTTCCATTCCCCACATGTTTGGAGAGTCATACAGAAACTGTGAAGAGGGGGCAATTTTTAATTTTCTAATCGCTGCAAGACAGTTAAGGCTTTAAGCTGTAGCATGACCACTATCCCCAACTCTTATTACATTCAATCACACTTGAATGCACGGTAGCAGAATTTCATTCAGATTTTGTAAGATTTGGCCTTTTGAAATCAGCATAAATTATAATGTTCCAGTCAATAGTTTGTCCAACAGACAGCAAGTCACTTGATTTTGCTTTAGCGTGTCTCAATCTGTTAAACAATAGGGCTTTTCTTTGTTGAAGTGGGACTGGTGTGCATGCAGTAAGAATAAACTCATTATAACAGCTTTTCTTTGTTTTTGTGTTTTAGAGAGAGAAAATTTGTAAATACACTGTATTAAATCATGTTTGGTAGCAACTTGTGAACCATACTGATAGAAGAAGAATTGACCCAAGCTACTCAACCTCAATCTAATGAGATCAAAAGACGTCAGGTAATTTTAGCTTATTTGTTTGGGGTATTTTTTTGTAGCTTATTTTTTCACAGCTATTTAATTGTTTGTTTTGGGATTTTTTTCCCCTCAAGAATGTCTGAAAACAGGACTGTGAAATGCTGTAGGACAGGGAATTCTTACACAATTTTTCTAGTTAAAATGAACCAGAAAGCCCACAAGAAGGATTCTTTTTATCTTTTCTGGACAATATAATTATGTGCTAACTTCTCTGTGTGGTTAGCTGAATAGGATGTTGCTAATTACTAATCACCATCAGGAAAGGGATTAAATATGAAACCATACATACCCAAGATACTTCCCAGGTGGAGGAACAGTTTTGCTGACTTTAACCTTTTGTATATCGATTTTTCTCAGTCTTATTTCTCTTCACTATATTGCAGACCAGATGCTGTAAGGAGCTGAAGGAGAAACTGTCTTTGGCACAAAGCTCCTTCTTAAACCAGCACCAAGATATCTCAGCTATTCCGGATTAAAATAAGGCTGATTCCCCTATTTTTAGGACTATTGCCCATGGCTTGCCATTTTGGGTTTCACATACAGCACTGTTGCAATCAGGAAAGTTAATTTACTAACATAAGTAAGAGGTATATGATCTGATTCTTACTCGTTGTCAATTCTAATCAGTTAGTTATTTTCTGAGAACTGGTTTGGCTGAATATCACAGGAAAATTATTCAAACATTTATAAATATTGAGAAAAACTAAGCCTAGGTTCTACATAGATTTTTTAAAAGCTCTGTGGCAGAAATTTTGGACCAGCTAAAGAGAATCAAAGCCCAGGCACTGACCTCACTGGGACCAGATTTTCATTTTAGACGTTCTATAGGGCCACTGAATTATTTTTCTTTCTAATTTCTAAATGAAAATCCAGAGATTTTATAAAAATTTAAAAATGCTAACACAGTGATGAACATCAGTAATGTACACAGTAATGTACACAGTAAGTTCAAAAGTAATGACCATCTGCTTTCTCAGGATTTGGTTCCTTATTGGACAAGATGATAGGAATAGATACTTTTTCAGGAAAAAAAAAATAAAAAAGCTATTTTTTTTTTTTTGTTTCCTTGCTGTCTTTCTGCCTGGATGCTGTATCCAATTCTCTTTGAATCCTGCAGTATGCATATAGATGGGGGAGGGGGGTGTGTTATAGTCCTCAGGATACAATTCTCCTTAGTGGATACTGAGATGAGATATTTCATATTCAGCTTTGGTTTTGCTTTCATTTGGAGTCATCCCACACTCTTAATTATGCCCATTTGGCAAAAGCTGAATCTCTGTGAACCAGAACCTCGGGTCTGGAGTTTCTGTGGTCTGTAACAGTGGGTTTTTTTGTTTTGGTGGGGTTTTCTTTTGTTTTCCCTTTTTTTCCCGTTGTTGTATTTTTGAGGTTTGTTTTGGGTTTTTTTGGTATTGCTTTGTTGTTATTGTTGTTTGTTTGCTTGCTTTTGCTTGTTTGGGTTTATATTGTTGTCATTATTGGTTTGCTGGTTTGGATTTCTTTCTTTTTAGAGAAGAAGAATTGATGAAAGAATAGTCCTGTTTTTACCTCTCATTTCTGAAGGGAAATTAAGTAACAGCCATGGCTCTACATTATGGCCTTCCTTTCTGCTTGGCTTTAATTTTAGTCATCTTTTGCTGGTTCCTGTTATACTGAGTTCCTGAACTCTCAATACAATAACTGTTATTGTTCATGGGGAGAATGAGTCGCATAAATGTCAAATCATCAACAATCAACTGGCCAGTTGCCCGGATCCTTTTTTGTTTTCTTCATGGGACATAATTACAAGTACTTACTCATACAAATAGGTCTTACACACCTAAGTAGACCTATTGACAGTAGTGGTACATTGAAGGTGGGAAAAAACTAAGGTTGTGTAATGTGTTTTAAGTCCAGGACTGAAGTTCTAGTTGTCACAAATCTTTGGATGATGGCATACATTTACTTGCTTTTGGCAATATATACACCCCTATACAATTTTTATTTTTAAAAAAGGCAGATAGAAGAAATCAAATTCAGAAGTAGCAAAACTGTTTTGCACGTAATTTCAAAAGCAAGAGATGATGTGTTTAGGGCAAAGATAGAGGCTCATGATATGTTTGACAAAATAAGAAGATGGATCTGACTCATGCTATTGGCATCTCACTGAGTATTGATTTCTCTGGAAGAACGTACCAGTACAGAGAGATTGTTGTCTTACTTGATATACCAAACTCTTAAGTTCAAGACTGTGGAAGACAGACGTGACAAATTTGACAATGTCACTATCTAAGAAGGAGGAAGTGGAAAAGTAAAAACTAGTTATTAGAGAGTAATATAATGAAAGGGAACATTATACTTCTTGCAGTAGCAGGAACAGGGATTAATATTAGTTTGTTCAATAATAAAATATTAAACCTGTAGAAATTTACAATACGTTTCAAGCAAACATTCAGAGAGTCTCAAAATCAAGCTAAAAAGGGAGAAACCCACTTTGAGCTTGCTTAAAGTGGAAGTTTCAGACAATAATCATCTATTATAATTCAACAAGATCATATCAGGGGAATCATCAGCTTGGAATGACTGGTATCTGATGAAGTCTCATGTGCAGACTTCTGAATTTACCATCATGAAGGTCTTTTGCCACTTCCACAGCTGTGGGATGCTTCCCCACCTGTCTTGGTTTGAAAGACAGGTGTCTGCTAAGGAAGACAGGAGCCTCCTTTGGAATGGAAAAATGTAAACTCCCTCCCTCCCTCTGAATTATTATAATTTTGAAATTGAAGGCGCTCTGAGACAAAGATACGAGGATCGGAGTAACCACTCATTGTTAGTATGTATAAATAACACAAAATAAAACAAAAACCAACAAACTACAACTTCATAGGAAAATTAGAGTAAGAAGCAGTATGACAAAAAAAAAATGGACAGAGTTAGGATACAAGCTGACACCCTGTCACTCAGGGTGTTGGTAACAGTCCAATTTTAATAGTGGCTGCAGTCCTTCTGGAGTGGTAGTTCTGTTGAAGCAGAGATCCTATAGAAGGGTGGAGTTTTCCTTTGACAGTCCAGTGGTGATGTAGAAGGGCCTGGTCTTCCTCTGGGAAACCAGTGGAAGAGAAGCCTGCTCCTCTAGGAATCCAGCTGAAGAAGGCAGCCTGTGGTGTTCTAGGTCTCAGATTATATAGATGTAGGAATGCTTGGCTCCTCCCCCTGGGCAGAGCATCTCACAATGGGATGATGTAATTTTATCAGCCACATGGTTAGACTCAAATGGCCCTATTAACAGAAGATATCTCTCCCGGAGGAAGAGATGAAGAAAACTGTCCCATTTGGTTTCAACAGATGGCAATAGAATATACACCTCCAGCTTCATTTTGCATTTGCAACATAAGACACTACCTTGTTTAATATGCAGCATGTTTCCTTTCTCCTCACCTAATATGAGTTCCTCTCGGCTACAGGGTCCCTTTCTGGGGCCACCAAACAACATCTGTGTTTCTCACCTAAGGTGGGATTTAGTTCCTTGAACATGGGTTTCTGCCACTGCTTGAGACACCTTGGGCTGGCCTGCCCAGCCTTCAGCTGCTGGTAGAGAGAATGCAGGTGTTCTCTAGGGTCGCTGTAAGGTCTGCTACACCAGCATGTCTTGTGCATCTCAGGTATTATTAAGATACTTGTTTAGGTCTCTGAGTGTTTTACATGTGAGCTTGGTGTCTGGGCTACCAGTGAAGTTCAAAGAGCTGCTCATTTTGTTCCAGTCACCTCCATGTGGCTCCTGACATTTCTCACAAACCCAGTTCACATCTTCGGCTTTACTTGTCAGCAGTTTATAGCCCCTCACTTCAGCCGCACAGCCTTGCCCCAGGTTACCTGCTCCTTAGCTCAGCAGCAGGCACCCACCCATCAGCGCCCAGTACCCTGCAGGATCTATCTGTTCCAGCCCAGAGCAACTAGAGTGCTGCTGTTGACTAACAGCTTGGCAAGTGTCAGTGATAGTCCTCTAGCCCACTGGGGAAGGATGAGAATCCTCTGCTGAAAGGAAGCTGATTGTTCTTTCTGTTAGAGTCCACCAAAATCTGTACAGAGGACACCATAGCAGATTGACAAGAAAATAAATCATGCAGGAATTCTGAAACACCATGAGATTTGTTTCTCTTCTCTAATACTTGTTCAATAATTCTGCCTTTCTATTGTAAATTCAGAATCTCTCATCTGCATTTTTTGAGTCACTTATACTGGTGACAACATCAAGGGTCTGTTCAGTTACTGGAACTATGTGAACTTTGAACAGAGGGTTTGATTCCCAAAAGTTAATTTTACATTTCCTCTTCTTGTCTGGTTGTGTTGCTTTGGTTACAAAGAAATTATATTTATTCTTTTTCCTTCTAGCAGCTGGAGCTCATAGCTACTTCTCATAGAGGGGATTCTTTTCTCCTTTGCATCCTCTTTCAAGGTGAATTTTAATAATATCTCATGTGCTACAAACAATCTTAGTAATTTTAGTATTTTGTAAAATGTACTTTTTTAACATTAGAAAAAACCCCACGACAACCTTTCATGGAATCCATATTCAGCTTTTTTTTCTACAGTGGAAACTGTGAATTATTTATAACAGTAGTTTGATTATATTAAAAAGCACAATCCCAAGTCTGCAGTACATTACTGGCTCCATTCCTTGCCTAAAACAGGCGTGTTTATATTTTTCCTCAGTAAATATGTGATAATTAAATGCAAATAGACCATATTTTTCAAATGAATTCCCAACCCTCGAAACTTGGATGATGATAATCTTGCCTAATAAATGCACAACTGCAAGTGAAATCAAAGTTTACTGAGGCAGAACATTCTTAGCAGTCAGTAGCAGCCATCATTTAGGGAAAAAAACCATACAGGATTAATATAGACACATCACTGAAAAATGGATAGCCCAAAGGTATTTTATAATTATGGAATATACCTAAGTATTAATTGAAAACACTGTGCACTCTTTATGGGATGTTCTCAGCTAATCCATTCCTTTAAATTATTAGGCTATATTGAAGTCATGCCTAAGGCTGTCATCAGCTCTCTTGCATGTTCCCCATTGTGTGTGTTATCCCCTGTTTCTAGGTCAGCTTTCCAGCCTTTTCCTTTCCCCTTGTGAAAGAAAGCAATTTCTCTACCATACATTTCATTTATGAAGAGACATATGCATGTTTCCTGGTGGGCAACACCTGGTCTTCTCTTTCTCCCTTACAGCCTGAGGTCCTGAGTCTCCCTTGGAGCTAATGGAAGAACTTTCACATTGCTCTGACAGTTCCCTCATTCCATGAGCAGCTCTGTTTCCCCCTCTTTTTGATGAACCATATCTCTCTGATGTCTTTCCAAATCTGGGCTAAAGACAGAGGAATGTAGCATCCTGGAGAAGAGATCATTAAAGAAAGGACTATTGCCTGTCCAGCCTGCAATGAGAAACTGACACACCGTCTTCAGCCATCCTTGTTCTCTCCTCCTTTTCCCATTCTTCCCAGAATGATCCACTTTTTCACAGCTGTTTTTTAACATCTGGAAATATATCATCGTATGCCCTTAAGGGCCTCTAAGAAGGGGATTTTGTCTCAGTGGCAGGATGCTGGCAAGAAGCCAAGCATTGTCTTTGTCCTACCTGCTTGGTTGTTCTCCTTGTTCCAAATGACTCAGCTTTCCTTTCTGGGATTCCTGTAGCTGCAACCCCAAGACCATATTCATAAGGTATTTGGAGAGATTCCGATGAATATATCCCCTTTTTTCCTTATGACTTCCGCACATTAAAACTATTTCCCCCATTTAACTATTTATCCATAACAGTTAAAATACAAAGGCTGCATTTTGTTAATTCTTTATGACCTTCTGAATGGGGAAGAATATTATACAGCCCATAGGAAACAAAAATTTAAAGTCTAATGGCTATTCCTTCTGTAGCTCTCACTTTCATGCAGTACTGTTTTCTTGCGTGAACCTGGAGCAAGAGAGCAGTTGCAGGGAAGAGAAAGGCAGGTTCCTGGAAGAAGGAGTAGCTGACAGGATGTTGCTTTTGTTGGAAAAGATCCGTCCTGTTGACAACAGGGAGGACCCAGTGAGGCTGAGTGTTAGCTACCAACCAAGCAGCATGCTGCCAATCAGAGTGCGGAGGCCAAACTTTTCTTCTTCCTGCCAAGAAAAGGCATTTAAATAAGGATTGAAGTATGATTTCAATTTCACTCCAGTTTAATCAGACAGCAGAAAAACACAGTGAGTCACTCAATGCATTCTTGCCTATTCAATAAATAAAATTTCCTCTCAGGAGCCTGCAATTTTGCATTGGTAGAGAGGCATAGTGAAGACTTGGTCCTAGGACATAGAGAGCACAGAAGCTGAGATTTCATTCTCAAAAAGGCCAAGAAATGAACATGTTGGAAAGTTCTCAAGGCCACAACTTACCTTAATTTTCTGTTTCCTTCACAGATATAGAAATAACTGCTTTAAAAAAATGTGAAAGGGCAATACCTGATCCTATTCTCATGGCTTTAAATCTTAAAACAACCACCCTGCCTCAAAGCAGTCACTTCTTTACCCTTGTGTCCTGTGCTCTCTCCATGATGTATCGTGAGGGGAGTGAGCCAAAGGGGATGGCTCAAGGATGTATTGACACAGACAAGGCTGTAAAGTTACTGTGTAAACTACAAATTTACTCCATAGCATTGCTACACTAAACAGTGATGGGTAGGGGAGACTTTTTTTCTCTTTCTAAGTCTTCCCTTGCTTGTGATCCTAATGCCTGAGCAGTTTCTCAGTCACATAGCCAAGGCCAGATGACCCTCAAAGGTTGGAAAATGTATTGACCAGTGGCATTGTTTGTTCTTTATCTGAAGGTGACTAGGAGTTATGAATAACAGCTTAATTTGGATTTTAGATGCAAGCCTGAGGTTTTCACTTTATGTAATGCTTTCTGAAATGTCCTGAAAAGAACTGAAGAGTTAGGCTGAAGTCCAGGAAAGGAAATGAATGGTAAAAATGATACATAATCTCCCCTGACATCCTGTTAACATAGCCTCATGCTTAGCCCAAAAACTCTGCCTTGCAGAGCTGGCAGGGCGCACAAGACCCTGCCTACAAACGTGTTTTTGCAGCCCTGCCCTGGTTTGCTGTGTACCACAGCCTTTAGTACATGCCAAGATCTGCGTGTTTGTTGCTGTAACACCGGGCTGAGAAAGCTGCACTTCGTGTGCCACATCCCACCCCTCGGTGCTCCCCCTGCACTGGAGCATGGTGGCCAGACTGGTACTGTTCAGGTCATACAGGCTCATGTCTCTTAGGCATAGAGAGCCTGGCTCACAGTCTGCTCAGTGCAAAAGAAAGATTTTAACTGACTTCAGGAAATTGTGTTCAAGTCATTTGGGAAGAGCTGGGATTAAGGACAGGAAGTACAATGTAATGTGAGGCGGATTTTTCCCAAATAATTATTTATTTATTAATGTATTTATTGACTTCTTTGATGTTTTAATCACTGTGGAAGCACAGCAACCTGATAGATATCTATTAACATACATTTAAATATAAAAGGGGCAGTTTAATTTTCAGCAGTTTCAGCACCTGCAATTCACATTAGCTTCATCTGGAATTCTGTGTGTTCAGCAAATTAAACATTCAGTAAACAATGTTATAACAGCATTGACTTTAAGATGAAATCATAAACGCATGAAAACAGGACAAAGCCTATAGCTATTTGTAGCTATATTCAAGCCGTTATGCCTCTTGGTCCTGGAATAGAAGGCTGGAAAAGATCTCAGTGGCTGTGGATTAGCTCAGCTCCGTAATTATAGCACCTAAGATGAGAGCTGCTACTTTGCTTATATTAGATAACCAACCCAAAATTGTCATATAAAAGAAGGATTAATTTTTTATTACAATACTAAAACCAAATCCATTTGAATTAGTCTGATTTGCTAAGTCCTGCAGGCCACCACCTTTCTTGTTTAATATGCTGAGACTACTAATTCTCCGTTTCTGGTGGGAAGAATTGAGAGAGTGTAATTTTAGGCAACCTAATTTTTCTTCTGCAATATGCCCTTCCCCACAGAATCCCATTTGTGCTGTTTGCCATCTAATATACATGCATTTCCAGAAAAATCATGGTGCAAAAAATGAGTATTTTAATAAACATACTCAACCCAAGTATTTGTGCATAGTAACTTGACCTACTAAATTTGATCCATTAAGAGAGACTTAAAGGACTACTCAGGCCCTGTTTTCAGGTCAGTCCCAAAGTGTATTAACCTGTTTTGAAATGCCTGGAAGCTGTGGGGAATGCCCACTGAATCTGCTAACAAAGGGAAACTAGAGAGCTTAAATGCAGCCAGAAAAGAAACAAAACCAATTTTCTATCTGCTTTAGTAAGATATTACTGACTCAAGAGATTATACACACCAGAAATGGGATTTGAGTTCTGCTCTTGGAAATTACCCCAACAGGAAAAGGCTACATCCTTCCTTGGATTTAAAAATTATTGTGAGAAAATCCCGTCATTGTGCTTGCCTTCCCCACCTCGTGCAGAGTACCAGGGAGTCATCAGAAATTCTTCAGTGTACTGACACAGTCTCTGACCTTTTGGAGGATCACAGAAGTGTATAATAAGAGAAGTGAGCAGTTTGGAGCTCTCTTCCTTGGTTTCCTACATAGATACACCAGCATTTTTCTCTATTCTAATATCACTTCACACAGGAGTGGACTTTGAGGAAAAGAGGAGCTGCAGATGCTCGAAAATGACCGATTATCTACTTCAGAGGAGTAGTAAACCTAGAGGATGGAGAATGTATGAAATCCCTTTGTGGAAAAAAAAATGTACAAAGTAAAGTGGAATGGCGTCCCAAACTGCCACGCAGTAAATTTGCAGAAATTAAGAACATACATGTTACTTAGAAATGGGGGCCAGAGCAGGTAAAACATTCACTAGGTTGTCACAGAATGTCCTGTCTAAAGTGGTCAGGTTCAGGTGAATCCCTTCCCTCTCAGCTGGGACCAAGAATTCATCATGCCTCTCACTGAACAAAGGGCAGCCCCTCCTGTCTTTGGAGCAATCAGATTATTTATCCAGTGCCAGGAGCACCTGTTATCACATCTCTTTCAAAGGGACTTTTTCTGATTCATGAAAACTAGGGAAGTGCTCAGATGAAATGCCACTCTTTATTATGAAAGCCTCCCTTAGATCCCTGTACTTCAGGGCCTGTGTTATGAGCCTGTTTCTCTTTTGTAATCCCATTTCTAATATTTCTTTCAGTAAACAACAGCTGACCCTTATAAGTATGTGGAACTGACTGGCCCCAGGCTCTCTCATCTGTAAGAGTGAGCTGTGCTGTTGCATGTTCTTTAGCATGGGTGAGGGTGGGAGGGTTGGGTTTTTGGTAGGGGTGAGGAGTGTGGGTGTACAGTTAGTTTGGGATGGAGAGGACCATCATATGACTCAGGCAGATCTTGGGGTTCTGCAGCTGGTAGTTCTGCTGTTGTTTCCCACAAGTGAAACAGTCTTGGTGGGATTATGAAGGAACTAGGAGAGACAGAGTGGTTGTAGTTTTATGACAGAAAACAAGAGAAAGGATATCTCTAGAGTGATATCTGTTTATGGTTTTGCCTTCACTGCATGAGAGATAGTATTCTGGAGACCCGAGGCTCTTTAGCCTGGTTTTCTGCTCTAGACAACTTGGTGTGATTATTTACTTGAGACAGGGAAAAAAGAGATGTGGCAGAGTCTGATTAATCTTCCTCCAAAAAAGAGGGAGACGATGACCACAAATGCTGCTGGATAAATAAGGTCCCAACATGCCGTTAGATATCTAACTGGCTCTGAGACTACAAAGATGTGCTTGTTGTTTGCAAGTTTTGCTATTTGCACAGTGATTGCCCAAGGCCTTTGTGGCCAGGTTCAAATCCTTTTTTATTCCTCCCACTGAGTTGTGGGGTTTTTTTGTTATAAATTATTTCCACACGTCATGTGAGACAGATGCCATTGTTTGCTTCTTTTCCATTTGAGATTTGGACGGTGATCATAAGGTATCCTTGAAATCCTGCAGAGCAGATCCTATTACACAAACTGGGGACATTCTGTCAGCACCTTGGCAGTCCCTCACTGACTTCCATGTGTTTTCAAGGAAATTTCCTGGTATGTTGGTCAGTACTGGTGGGCCTCCCTCTTGATGGCAGTCTCATCCAAAAGTAATTTTCTTCAGCATGGTGTATGAATATGTAGAAATTCTACCTTTGATGCTAGAAATTCAAATGTCATCAGTTTCATGCATGGTAAATGAGAAGATATAAATAAGGTACAAGATGAACATAGTCTATATACACGTCTGTTCCTAATATATAGCTCTAATGTTGTCATTGTATTTTAAATACACTCCTAACTGAGCCTTTTTCTTTATTTTATAGACAAGAACTAAGCCCCTTTTTCCCTGCTTTTAGCTTCTGATTGTTTTCTATTCACTGAACTCTCCTATATTGTTTGGTGATGAGGACTAGGGAGAAATTAATAAGTTATCAAAATAAATCAAATATGTAAAGATGTGGGTGATGCCAAGTCTTCTAAGTCTGCATGGAAAAAACATGTGTATATGGAAAGCAATTGTATCTTTAATATGCCAGGATATGGGAATACATTCTTAAATAAATGTTTTATCTGTCAGCTAGAACAATAAAGGAATTTACACCAGAATGGACAGAGTCTGCTCTTGGAGGCATAGAGCTGTAGCTACACAAACGTGCAGGTGGGAGGTTAGACATTTTGGCCTTGGCTTTTAGTACGTACTAAATCAGTCTGAGAAGATTCCTTCAATTTAGAGGCCAGCAAGTTTCCTACCAGTGGCCAAGGACTGCCTCTGAATTAAAATGTAGATCTCTAACACTTATGAAGAACTTTGCTCTGATTACTGACAACTGAAATTGCTATAACATAAAAATATGTCATCTGGGAGTGATGCTGAATCAATGTGACTCAATAGAATAAACTGGAGCACTTCACAAATAGCTCAGCCATGATATTTTAACTCAACTTGAAATCATGATCAGAAATACAGCTAATTTTTTGTACAATTCAAATGGAGATCACTAATGTACTCTTCTATAAATCAGAAATGTCTTAATCTCTAAAGTATGTGAAGTAAAGATTATTGTCTTCTGAATAAAGTATTTTGAGGAGCTATTAAAAACAAATTGAAAGTGCTCAAGAAACTTGGAAACAGACCACTCATAGCAGGAGATTCATGTGAAAAAATGTGCAAAGCAACAACTGAGATAGAGACAGGAGGAAATGCTTTTTGAGCCAACCTGTAATTAGTTTGTGGAAGTCACAGCTACGGAGAGTCAAGGGTAAGAATATAATTAGATTCCAAAAGGGACTGGAAGTATATATTGATGTAATTAATTATAGCTCTGAATAAATTTCCTAAAGTGTTTTTTTGGGGTTTTTTTTTCAGCAATATTAAACCTCACTCTTCTCCCCGGAGGGACTGTGTTTTTGCAGAAGGCCAAAGAACACGTGGGCAGGAAACAGCTCTTAGGTAGTCTGCAGTGCACAAATGACACTCCTGAGGGAGAAACAAAGGTGTTGTTATGGCATGAGCAGAAGGGCCAGTAAGGTGCTGGGTGGTCTGTGTGTGTGAGACTGACATAATAATGACTTAGACTAATACTCAAATATACAGCCATAGATGCCAGATGGTCACCAGCTGGAAGACAAGTCTCATTTTTGAAATTGTGCATCCCTTGTAAAATATCTCTGTCACTATCAGCCTCTGTAAACTTTAGCAGTCTGCCCAGTTGGCTGAATTTAACAGTACACTAACTATGCCAATTATAGATGCTGAGGTAAATATAAGTTAAAACTGGAAAGTTTTTCAAAGGCAACTATTATCATTAGTTTACATAAATTAAGAGGCCACTGTCATGTGCAAAGACCACATGAAGCTTTCCAATATTGCACATTCAGTTTTCAGTGATATGATGCAATGCTAGGCAGTGCCCTGGAGATGACAGTGTTTTCAGTGGGGGCTTACTTTAACCTTTCTTATCACAAAGGATAGGAGCTAATATTTTCCTCAGGACTTAAACACATAGCTTACCAGCTAACACGTTAGAAAAAACAAAGTAATCAGAAATGGGGTGGTGCAATCCCAAAAGTAAAATAAAACCTACACTGGAATACTAATAAACTATGTGATAAAAATACTGAAGGTTGGAAGTTCTTTTGCAAGAGAGGAATAACAACTTTCTGCAACTTCTGTTCTTGGCAGAAGAGATTTGTGATTGTGTTTGCCATGGGAGGTCAAGAACAGTCAGGTGATACCATCTGACCAGGTTACTTGATGCTCATAACCTAATAGGCTCAGCTCCCTTGGGATCTGCTCTGCTTGGTTCCAAAGCTAGTTTTGACCCAGAGGAACACATGCGGAGTTATAAAAAGTAGTTACGAAAAGGCGATTGTGTAACTGAGGTAATAGACATAGGTACATATGTTCCCGTGATGTGCTCACTGAAACTTAGGGGTGCTTCAGGGGCATTTGCATAGTTATTTTGGGTGGGATTTCTTCTTGGCCAAAGTAACAATTTTTTTTTTT